>CM031586.1:8425518-8995937 GCA_018467065.1 Ephestia elutella
ACCATGGGGCACGTCAATTGTCTACGGGCCCTATTTTTGAAAGTGTGACTCACCAAAAAAGCGTGAGCCGAATGATTTTTCATTCGATATTCATTATTCCGTATTTTTGAATTGTCTATGTCGAATAATTTGCAACGAGTGGCAGGTCTAGACCACTCGTTGCAAATTTATTTAAACATTAGCACCCCAATGTCTGGCACCGAACGAGAGAGGCGGTTTCAGGAGCGCCTCAGAGTCACTGCGCCTGCCGCTGATTCTTCGAGCACTTCAGCTATATTATTGCTGTACCTATGGACAGAGAAGATACTGGCACGGTTAGTACGCTTAGACATGATTATTATGTACTATTATGAAATACGTGCTCTATTAAAATTGGAAACACGTCTAGTTGGCTTGGTCGTTTAGTCAATAGATCTATAGAGATCAGTACTATTTGACTAACTCCAATTAGACAACCGCAAGATCTCACACAGACACTAGACGAATGCAGGTTGTTGCCTGGCTTGGTGTTATAATAATTTATATATATTGGCCTGCCTTCGCACACAGGTGAAACGCAGTATAGGTACACTTTACTGAAGAAGTTTCCTAACCTACCTAAAATTGAAAACTGCATCAAAATCCGTTCAACTAATATACTACAAAATAATATAAAATTACCTATATAAGTTACCGTAGATAATGCTTCGGCATTAAGTCTACTCATTTGTGCCATACATTATGTTTGGTACAATAAAGGTTAAATAAAATAAATAAATAAATACCTAATCCTTCCTCGTTAAACTACTTTGTCAAAGCAATGAAAACCGCATGAAATCCGTTCAGTAGTTTTTGAGTTTATCGGGAAGACTGGAAGCCGCGGGAATTTACATTTATTTATTATTTTTTATTTACTAGCCATCAATATCCCAGTACTGGGCAAATGCCTCTCTCCTTCTTCCCTCCAAGACTCTCGATTGGAACTTTTTATTTATTTACTATATGAGTGACGCCAGCGCGAGCACCAGACGGATGATCAGTCCACTTATGCTTGGGACCATTTCACTCAATTCCCGGAGACCTGTATAGGGTTTTGAGTTTACCTGGTAACTTACGTTGGTGGTGACCCACTGAATCTACCTGTTACTTTGCAGAATTTTAATAACTGCCAGTTAGGCATTATTGGGCTTTTCAGAACAGACCCATCCTATAGAGCTCATTTCATTCGCTCTATAGGATGGGTCAGTTCTGAAAAACCCAATAATGCCCTTTATAAATATAATATAGTGTAGATACTAAATTACCTTATGAGATTCGACGATTCCGCACACACAATTTTCACTAGCAAACAAAAAATTACTGCAAAATAAATCAGATTGAACCAAATGTATTATGCTAAAGAAAATCTCGCTTTGCTCAGGCCGGTTGCTCATACCATTTAATGCAAATTGGCTAGCACCTAGAACGATTATTCTAACACATGATCATCGGGACGCCTGTGGTGGACACTGCAAGATATCTCAGCACTGGTTATTGACAACCAGTGAATAAGATTACTCCGTGCTCTGAAAGACATTAGTACCTTGGTATCCACCGTGACTGATGCGAAAAGAACTTCTCGTCTTTTAACGATTATTCTATTACACACACAGTCATCGGGACGTCAGTGGTAGACCAAGTGAGTTATCCTTTCATTACTGGCCTGATTGGTCGTACCGTTCACCTATATAGGTTATTGGCACCCAGTAAATAAGATTTCTAAGTCAAAACCATAAGACATTGATACCTTGGTACTCACCGAGACCGATGCACAAGAACTTCTCGTTTAATTCAGGCCGGTTGCTCGTGCTGAACCAGATTGACTTGGTATCTAGGAAAACAATATTTCTTGTCACAAAAACACAAAGATTCAGATCTAATTCAAAACTTTGAGACAATTTTATATCACAATGACACACAGTCACATTCACGAACAGTTCGGAATGCAATGAATTAATAAAAATTAAATGCAGCATTAGTGATGTACACATGACATCGCAAACAATCGATAAAAAATCGATATTCATTCACCTTCCTGATTGCACACAAAGTCTATTATTAAAATGACGTTTATCTTTGTAAAGGAAAATATTTTATGTCAGTAACGCAAGTACCTATATATAAAGTAGCATATATAAATATATTTATATATTGACCAACTCTAGGCTCGAGATTGCTCAAGCATGTCTTTGACCCTGCCTTCGTCATTGTCCATACTTTTTCAGACTTTCAAGAACCTAATGATTGAGAAAAACAGTTTATCAAAAGAATGTTATAAAATATAATCCTACATATCGATTGTTTAAGTAACGATTAATCGGTCAAACAATAATGTATGATCAAGCCATGCACTAGAATGGAACTTTTTTGCTAAGCGTGCAAATTCGTATTCCCACGTAGACCTTTCGCGTAGGTAACATAATACCCATAACTTGATTTATTCCACATTTATCCAACATAGTTTTGCCCTACATAAAAATTCTGTGTATCCGTATGCACCACATGTTTTTGAATTTATTATTTAGTACAGACAGAAATCAATATAAATATAAATAATACTAGCTTTTGCCCGCGGCTTCGCCCGCGTGAATTTCCCACGGGAACAGTGCTTTTTCCCGGGATAAAAAAGTAGCCTATGTGCTATTCCAGGTCATTATCTACCTCTGTACCAAATTTCATCGAAATCCGTCCAGTAGATTTTGCGTGATTGAGTAACAAACATCCTCACAAACTCACAAACTCACAAACTCACATCCAAACATTCGCATTTATAATATTAGTATGGATGATAAACTAGCTTTCGCTCCTCGACTTCGCCGCATAATTTATACACCAAAATCTGTTCAGAAGTTTTAGAGTTTATCGTTCGCGACAGACAGACGTGGCAGGGTATTTTATTTTATAATATGTACCTATATAAGGATAAATAATATAATACGATTGAAATTCACATTAGAGAATAAACTTGTCTACTAAAAATGAATTTGCAATGTGGAGCAAAACGTATGGAATAAAGCGGAATAAACTCATTATGCTTCGTTGGACTACGGCTCCCAACATTTTTATGATCCATAAGGGAATCAATAAAATAAAATTTCTGAGTTAATGACACTTTAAATGTTTTACATGATTGCGTAGAAAGGAGTATATTGTTTTCATCGTTATATATATATGTATATGGTGAAAAAAATGAAGTCCTGGTATTTCATTTGTACATCTTCTCTCTTCTTTCTCTTTCTCTCAGCCGAAAGACGGCCACTGTTGGACAAAGGCCTCCCCAAGGATTTCATCCATGGAGGGTTTTGCCGTAATCGCCACGCTTGACAGGCGGTTGGCGATCCTTTGTTTTAAATCCCTTACTCGCCTCTTACGACACCTGAATCATTTGTACAAATCGTAAATATACACATTGTTATTTAATGATATTGACTTCCAAGTAACAAATAACTCAACTTATTTATCATAACCGCAATGAAAGAAGCAGCGATTGTTTAATTTATCATATAAATGATTACCTCTAAGCCGCTCGATGAGGAACGCATTCTAAAAGTTTGGGAACACAGTGTCGTAGGTGATAAAGACAATGTTATTGAATCATAGAGCAACACGGACTCCTTTACCGCGCGCGGAAGTCCTTGTTGCTCGAAGAATTATTACTAGGTCAGTCATTATTAATAATCATTTTTAAAATCATTGAAATAACAAAGAATCTACATTTTAATCATTTAACTTCGTGAGATTTTTATTTAGATATTTTTATTTTTTTGTGACAAATAATATTAAGAAATGATTAATGACATTTGAATTCAATTAAATGTAAATAAATTAAATATTTAATTGTGGGTATATCATAACATGAGTGTATTTATCCTAACAAATATTATAAAAGCGAAAGTGGGTTTGTTTGTTACCTCTTCACGTTTATCTACAGAACAAATATTCCTGAAATTTTGCATAAATATAGTTAGAAGTACTGAGATAGATATAGGGTACCTTTCTATCCTCGGGAAAAAGTACTGTTCCTACGCGGGCCAAGTCGCGGGCAAATACTTGAAAGTATACATATTTAACAATATCATCATTTGTTTTGTGTTACAAATGAATAATGTCGGCATCCGGGCGGCATACTTTGAGTATCGAATTACAAAGACCTGATTGCAATATTAAACTTTTGCTGATGTTTTGATAAATACAGTGCTTGTCAACTTTTACGTATTTTGAGACGTTGAAAACTACTCTAATTGCTAAATAACTTTAATATTTTTGATATTTCTACGTGATTGACAACACCTGGATAGGTGGATATTTCAACAAAAAAATACCTATTTAAGCCAAACAGTAGTCAACTGTAATACAAATATTATTAATCAGCTCTAAGAGTCTGAGAGAATACTCTGTTGTGACTCTGTCTCTGCGCCGCGCTGATAACATCGCGATAATTGTGTTCGCTGCCCGCCCAGAATCGTGCCAGCTGCCCGCCCTAGTCGTGCCAGCTGCCCGCGCGTTCTCCAGTGCCAGTCAAGACGAAGTTTCACTGCATAAATATAATGTTCGTAAGTTTCTTTAATTTAAATATCTCATTTCAGTATAATTTACTTTATAATTTAATCACTCAATAGTGTTAAATGCTACTACACTTATCAACACTATCAACTATCAGAAGATAGATATTCTTTTTCTGTGTTTAAAAGTTTTATTTTCAGCCACTGAATACATGACAGTACAAGTAGTTTAGCTTACCTAATTTCCCCACACAGTATTTATTGTGTGTTTTTATGTATGTGTATAATTTGCTGTATATAGGTACATATATATAAATTAATAAATAAATTTAAATGTAAAGTACACTCCTATATGTAATCACTATAATATAAATTATTATTGTTATTGCAGGTCTTGACTCTGAGTATTCAGAATATAAAAAAGCCAGCAAGAGAGCCGCCGCGGCAGTTGTGAATGACTTCGATTCCGAAATAGAAGCGGCTTCGGGAGTAAAGTATGTACCCTACATAATTACTTATATTACTCTTTTTCACAAATAAATTTAATTTTCACAAATGAAATCCTCTCGATCCATCGCTGGTTGGACTGGAAGAGATCCTTTCATGGGATAAGCCCGCCATTGTCTTTTTACCTTTTTATTTATGTTCACTTATGTATCCTTGGTACAATTAAGATACTACGTACATACATACAAATTTATTTTTTTATTTTTGATATTTTATAGTTTTCTAGTTATAGTTTTTGTTGTCAGGTAAATTTTAAAAGATACATTCTTTCTAAATCAGGAAACTTAAATAATATTATTCACCACAAATAGTTATTTCAAGGAATCTAGGATTTTGTTTTATTGAAGCCTTTATATGTTCTTATGTGATTTTTTAATTTATTAATTTATGTAATAATTTACATACTAATTCTTCTTTTTATTTTTAGCAGTTTACAAAAGCGGAAGAAGCCCGCTTCTAAAACCAACAAAAAAGAAGCCCAGCACCGCGGCGAAAACCTGCTGCTGTTGCTTCTAGTGCCGTGCGACCTGGGGTTTCGATAAGCAGCGACAGCGACGAAGAAGCGGGCAAGCGGGGCTCCACACTGATATCGGCGCTGACCAGGCGGGTGGCGGATGGAGTCCTGCGGCGCACCGCAGACTTGGAGGGCGATGTTTTTGTCGAAATAAAAATTTATAACGTCAAAGACTTAGAGGGGGTTGATCCTAAAGACCGTTGGGAACGGGCGGTAATTTCACTAAAATACCAGGGAGAGTCTGAATCTCCGGAGCTCTCCCCATTAAAGAAAGTGTTGAAATTATGTAAACAAAAGTTTACAAAGGAAGGGACTTTCTTTGCCAATAAAAATAAAAGAACCCCTTTTCCCAGCGGCACTTTTTATATACCTTTTTTTGTTTTTACACTTACTAATAATTTGTTTTTAGTTTTAAATAATTTTCATATCTATCTCAATAAAATTTTTTTTAATTAAACGTTCTTTATAAATAAATGAATCCGAATAATTACCAAAGTGGTCTAAAATTATATTTAAGTATGATTTTTCTGTAATAATGAGAAACCGTTGTATTACCTACTCGTAGCTTATTATAGACCGTTGTAGCTTTTTGTGCACGTCATCATTTTATTGAGAACGATAGGTACTTTTCTTAATCAAATTAATATGGCAAATAAATCTGTGTATTGCACGGTTTGCGATTCATCTGTAAAAAGTAGAGCATTCTCTGCCCATTTGCGGAGTACGATACATAAAAATAATAATTCGATTCAAGTAAGCAATGACATTGAAAAAATTAGTAGTGCATTTAGAAGCCGCATAGCATCGTACAGAGTGCGTGACGTAGATGTAGATGGGGGCTTTCAGTCACCCGCAAACTTTTTGATCAAAATAAGGGCACGCGTACGAGAATTGCTTCTGGCTAGGTTAGCAACTTTAAATTCTATTAAAGTTAATTTTGAACTATTTTCCGAGTTCTCGATTCCGAATAATGACACATGTGAAATAAAGTCATTTATGACAGAAAACATAATTTGTCATAAATTTTTCGATTTTGAGCAAGTATATTCAGAAGTAATAGAAAATATATCTACAAAAATAGATGAGTTTCAGCAAAAAGATAGTGGTTGGGCTTTCCTGCGAAATGTATACTTGGAAGTCAATATTAATAAGTACAATCCCGTTCGAGCGTCAAAATTTATAGAATTACCGAAATGTATAAAATCTAAACGCGCTTGTGTTAATATACAAAATAACGATGAATTCTGCTTTTTATGGTGTGTAATGGCAGCATTATTTCCTGCTAAAAATAATGCTCAGCGCATTTCTGCTTATCCGCACTTCAGTCAAGTTCTCAATACCGAGAATATGACATTTCCAGTAGGATTTCTAGATATTAAAGTATTTGAAAAAAACAATCGTCATATAAGTATAAATGTCTATGGTCTCAAGAACCAATCTAATATAGTTGGACCTCTATATAAAACACAACAGAAAAAAATATCATATTAATTTGCTACTAATTGAGAAAAAGAATATAAACACTACTGTTTAATAAAAAATTTGGGTAGATTACTTAAAAATCAATTAACCAAACACCATGATAAAGTTTTCTTTTGTGATGATTGCCTTAATTTTTTTCACAGTGAAGATAAATTAAATGATCATACTTGTGGTGGTATTAAGACAGTGCTTCCTGACCCAGGTAGTATAATACAATTCAGACATTATGAGAGAATGCAAGACATTCCATTCGTTATATATGCTGATTTTGAATGTTTATTGGAACCTAATTCACATAATGTGGAAAACAATTCAACTTATACAACTATGTTACACAAACATTTACCTGCAGCATTTGGATATTATATTGTCTGTTCATATGATACTTCTCTAAATAAATATGTTTCTTATCGTGGTCCAAATTGTGTGAAAAAATTTATTGAGTATCTTGATAAAGATATAGCAAAAATACATAAGATTTTAAATAAATCACTTCCAATGACACCATTATCTTCAGACGAAGAAAATAAATTTAATAACTCCAAATGTTGCTTTATTTGCAATGGTTTATTATTTGATGACAAAGTAAGAGATCACTGTCACTTAACAGGACGGTACAGGGGTGCAGCCCATTCATATTGTAATATAAAATTTCGTTTACCAAAATTTGTTCCAGTATTTTTTCACAATCTATCTGGTTATGATAGTCACTTATTTATACGACAATTGGGAGAAATACCTGGGAAGATAAAAGTAATAGCAAAAACTAAGGAAAATTACGTATCATTCACAAAAATTTTTCAATTTGGTTATCAAGAATATATGCCGGTTCGTTTTGTTGACTCATTCAAATTTTTAGGCACAAGTTTAGAAAAACTAGCAGACAATTTAAAAGGGGAAGATTTTGTTCATTTATTTAATTTTTTCCCGAAAAAGGAACATTTTCGTCTTTTAACGCGCAAAGGTATTTATCCATATGAATACATGAGTAATTGGAATTGTTACAGAGAAAAAAATTGCCGTCCAGGGACTGCTTTTATAATGTTTTATCTGATAGTATTATTTCTGAATCCGAATATGAGCATGCTCAAAAAGTTTGGACTGTTTTCTATTTAAAGAATATGGGAGAATATACTGATTTATACCTCAAGACCGATGTTCTTTTATTAGCTGATATTTTTGAAAAGTTTCGAAAAACGTGCAAATTTAATTATAACTTAGATCCCGCGTTCTACTTAACAGCTCCAAGTCTAAGCTTCGACGCTATGTTACTTAAAACAAAGGTAAAACTGCAGCTTATAGATGACTTAGAAATGATTCGAATGATTCAAAAAGGATTCGTGGTGGAGTTTGTTTGTGCCCCTATAGATACTCCAAAGCGAATAATAAATATGTATCAAATTTTGATCCATCTACCCCTAATAACTATTTGTTATATATGGATTGTAATAATTTATATGGATATGCAATGTGTTCTAGTTTGCCGTATTCAAATTTTGAGTTTCTGGATCCGACAGATATCAACAAATTAAATATACTTGAAGTTCCTGATGACTCATTACATGGTTATATTTTAGAAGTTGACCTAGAATATCCAGAATGCTTACACGATCTACATAATGATCTACCATTTTGTCCGCAAAAATTTGCTCCACCAGGATCTAAAATACCTAAATTGATACCAAATTTATATGATAAATTTAGATATGTTATTCATTATGTTCATTTGAAAACGTGCATACAACATGGGTTGATATTGAGAAAAATTCACAGAGTAATTAAATTCAAACAGAGTCCATTTTTGAAACAATACATAGATTTAAATACCATATTACGTCAAAAAGCTACATCGGTATTCGAGCAGGATTTTCAAACTACTTAATAACAGTATCTTCGGAAAAACGCTTGAAAATACTGAAAACAGGTTAAAAGTCCATTTAGTTAACCAATGGCGTGACAACGAAAACAAAACCAAAAAACATTATGGAGCAGAACAATTAATTTCAAGTCTTAATTTTCACAGCTCTACTACCTTTTCAGAAAATTTTGTAGCTATTCAAATGAAACCAGACTCGGTTATATTAGATAAGCCCATATACATAGGGTTTACTGTCCTTGAAATTGCTAAAAATCATATGTATGATTTTCATTACTCGGTAATGAAACCTGCATACGGCTCTCGTTTAAAACTATGCTATACCGACACCGACAGTTTTTTGTATTCAATTGAAACCGATGATATATACAAAGACATAAAAACTCGTTTTCAATCCTATTTTGATACAAGTAATTATGATCCTAATAATATGTATGGCATAATCCCTAGAAATAAAAAGATCCCAGGTCTATTTAAAGACGAAAATCAAGGTCATGGAATACGTTGTTTTGTAGGACTACGATCGAAACTTTATTGTATAAAAACTGAAGATTGTGAAATAAAAAAAGCCAAAGGGATTCAGAAGGCCGTGGTAAAAAAGGCTTAATTTCAAGGACTATAACGAAGTATTATTACGTAATTCTATAATTCGAAAAAGAAATATAATTTTTAAATCTCTGAAGCACGAGATCTTTACTCAAACTGTTGACAAAGTAGCTTTATCTTCCAATGATGATAAGCGCATCATCCTCAAAGATAAAATATCTACATTAGCTTGGGGACACAAATCAAGCTTCTTTTAATACTTAGTTTTTTTAAGTAAAATAAAAATTAAGTATAGGGATATGAAGTGAATGTTTATAGAAAACAATGAATAAGAGTTCAAACGTTTTTATACAATAATGTAAATAGACCACTTTGGTTATATTAACCATAATTGAATAAAAATGTTTTATGCTATGTATAGATATATAATGAACCTACTTTAGTATATGTATTCATAAGTGTGTCATATTATTTGTACCATTAATATAGTTTAATTTTAAAATAAATGTTTTTCTAAAAAAAAATGATTTTTTATTATTCTACCAATACCTAACCTTGATATCTACACGTGTATCTAGTAGCATTCGAACCAAAAAATATGCTGATGATATAAAACACTCGCCTTGTAATGTAAGCCATTTGAATCAAGTCCAAACATGATCATCTACGTAAGCACTTAAAGGTTTATATTTCTGTTAAATTTGCCATCAGTTCCATATTATCACTCGGTGTTCGATTAAAGCAGATATTTTTACATTACTGTATCTACAATTTTAATAAAATAAGTGAAAATTATTTTATGGTACGTATATCAGTTTAATATTTTTTTTATTTTAGAAATTTTTACGTACAATTCTTCATTTTATACTAATATGATTTTTTTTTGCAGATCATGTCTGAATCGCAGCGAACTTGCATACTCTGTTCAGAGGATAGTCAAGATGCATTTGATGGAGTCAACGACTTCTTTGCGCTACAAATGAATAGTAGAGCAGCTGAGAAAAGAAAGCGGCAACTGGAAGAAGATGCTGGACGAACTCAACAAAATCCTGAACGAAAAAAAATGAATTATCGTCTTCGTCGTGGCTGTCATAAGAAAAGAGCGCCAGAAGCCAAAAAAAATAATAAAAATACAAGTTTTTGATTTGGAAAATAACACTTCTAATTCACAAAATGAATTATTCGAAAATTTGGTTTTAAGTGCTCGGTATATATTAAATGACTCTATAGATGAGATTTTGGACTTGACAGAAAAATGTGATAAATAAAATAGCGAAAAAACTAGCAAATGATTATTATTGATAATATTGTGTGTTTTTTAGGCTAAGTTTTATAGTTTGTGTTATTTTCTCATGTAAAAAAAGTGGAAAAGAAAATGTAATTGATTTTAAATAAACATATAATTATTATTCTTTTTTTTTTATTTTATTATGTCCGTTTTTAAGATAAGTTTTTAATATCATAATAGAAGTAAATAAAGGCAAATATAGGTACTATCATTTAAAAAGAATATTTCGAACTAAAAAAGAAGCTCCATCTATTAACTATACAATTATAAAATTAAATGGTATAATTGACTAGTGTCTGATAGATTTAACAAAGCATTGGATGTAGATGGCAGCTTAAGAAAGTTAATATATATTAAAAAGGAAATGTAAGCAATCCTCTCAGTATTTTCTTGAATCTCTAAAATTTATTAGTAGATAATGATCCATAAAGTAGATGGCGCTGATATTTTTTATTTTACATCGTCTCTATTAGTAATGTAATGTTCATACAGTAGATGGCGCTGATAATATTTATTGTAAATCGCCATGTCATAGTTAAATTCATTCAGGTGTAATGAAGCTACGGTGGCGTAGTGGATACTTGCTTGGATACAATAGTCTTGATTATTGAGATCCGAGTTCGAATCTGGGGGTCGTCTACCATTGGGTTTTGACAGTTCAGCCACGTACTTCGTTTCACAGATGGATGGATACACACCATGTACACACACAATGATTAGATGTGTGTGTGTCCGCCCACACACACTATTATAAAAAAACATTTGGAATATATAGACAATACAAAAAAAATTATATTGGCAAACTGTGTAGGGATTGCATGAGTAATTAACCGGCATTTGCCGATAAGCTCAATTTTTAAAGAAATATGTTATAATTTTAAGATACATTATCATTTCCTGAAGTCCGGGGTAATCTGTATATATGATTCAAGTAAAATTGAAGTATAATTTTGCTTTATCAAATCTTTGCCGCAATATGGCTTAATGAGAATAGTTTTATAAGCCAAGTGAAATATGAAATTGTATATTTAAGTGATTCCCTATTCAGATTTACCATAAATTTAGGGAGTTAATTTGAGAATGTTCGATTCGGGTTATCGTGAGGTACACGTTTAAACTCACATCGTTTTTTTTAGATTAGATTAAATATTGAATATGTGCTTTTTTTTTCAAAAACAATTACAATTTTATTTTCAAAAAAAGTTTGTGAAAATATTTTTTTTTTTATTTATTTATTTATTGCGACTAGAAAGTCGCGGTTTGCCGTGTTGACCGCTATACCACAACAATTTGTATAAAATGTTCTGTGTTACCTATTTATGAATTGTACTTACTCATTATTATTCAATAATAAGGGGTAAAAATTAACAGCTGGCAACAGTGAAGGTGTCAAGAGTCAATTTATCAAAAAGATGTCAAGAAAACTAAAATAAAATGACAAAGTAGGTTCCTACCAAAGAAGTTTTATACATTTTATAGGTATCTACCATAGAGCAACACGGACCTAACGCGGAAGTCCTTGTTGCTATATGCTATACTAACTCTAACTCCACAGAAATAAAAATATCTACAACAATTTTTAAGCTTTTCGCAAACAATTATAAATATAACAATCAATATAATCAATGTACATAAAGATCAAAAGAAGAGTTACAAAATGACTGTGCGCGTTTTCTACCACAGATTTTTTTTTGTTTTCTACATAATATAGATACTATACTTTGAGCAACAAGGACTTCCGCACGCGGGAATCCGGGTATCCATAAAGTTATTATATTGTACCCCCTAATTATGTTACCCCCATGGGTAACATAATTAGTTATAAAATACCTAGCGGTCACAGAAATATTTCTTTTTTAGATAAAGTACTCTTTATTTAATAATTTAAGTCTGTGCCACCCACAGACATATATAATATACAAAAAAAAATATTTCTGTGGTGCTACCGGTATAATAAGTTTATGGTTATCTGCTTTTTCGTAAAAAGAAAATACTCTATTCTAGTTTGGAGAGATTGCAACCGGTATTTATCGTTAAAGACTTTGATTCGTGAAATATTCATGGCTGGAAATAAAATATCATCTACAAAAAAATACATTAAATTTTCAAGGAAGACACAATGATGTTTACCCTAAATTTCGGGAAAAGCGCAAAATTATTGTATAAATGTCCCCAAGTCCGAAAAATATAAATCCAATTTTTTATAAACATTTTTCGCTGCTGCTCGGTAACACTTTTATTGAATTTTGCATTCCATGTTCTCTAACAGTTTTTTTCTTCTAACTAGCTTATCTAACTTTTAACTAATATTATAAATGCGAAAGTGAATTTGTTTATTTGTTTGTTACCTCTTTACGCTTTATTTACTTAACCAATTTTCCTGAAACTTCGCATACACATAGTTAGAAGACCGGTAGGACCAGAAAGACATGGTACCTTTCATCCCAGGAGCACTGTTCCCGTGGGAAATTCACGCGAGCGAAGCCGCGGGCAAAAGATAGATAGAAGATAGATAGATAAAGCGTGAAGAGGTATCAAACAAACAAATAATTAAACAAACAAACTCACTTTCGCATTTATAATATGTATTAGTTAGGATAGGATTAGGATTAGTTAGGATTTAGGAAGGTAGTATAGGATTAGTATATTCTCTGGATAAAATTGACAAACCTACAACTTATTTCATTTGTAATGCTTGGTAATTTTTTTAAAGATATTGCCACATTTGATTGACGTGATTTGACCACAGACATAAAATACTCTAAAATAAAATATTTCTGTGGATATGACAAGCTTGATAATATGTCATAAAATACATTTAACCCAAAACATTTTCAAGTAGCAAAATATGTTAATGTAATTGGTTATTTACCTACATTTTACCTAGTACATTTATAAAAGATAAAAATAAACAAATATAGCTGTATTTCAAGGTGGAATGCACAGATGGAATCAAAAGCTCGATGTAATATTAAACCATTGCTTAATTCATAAAATTACAAGATTCAAGAACTAAAAGGCTTTGACTATTCTGCGTAACAAGAGATGTATACACTTATACCTATTTACTGTATATACAATACATCATGTTTTTAATAAATTAATATATGTAAAATATGACTTGTTATTTATTTAAGAAATCTACTATGTAACTATGCTAAAAGTACAAAATATTGTGCATTGAAAGCAAATGCACGTAAGCCTTTCCTACGATAATATTTGATTTATTATATTATTTCGTGTAGTGATCAAGATTATGGATCAGCCACTTGTTAGGCACTATAGGCTATTTTATTTAAATTATGTACTTTCTCCACGCATTTTATTATAGTCAGGCACTAGAAAGTGCTACTAGATTGACAAAAGCTTGAGAACAATGCCTATATTGATATTCTATATAAAAGTACTCTCATAAAGAAATCAGATATAGTACTAATTGCATGCACCTGAGATGCTCAAAAGTCCAAAAATATATATTCTATAACGTCTAATAACGTACCTAACTCAATGGTATAAACATATTAGACGTGACGTATTAGTTGGCTGTTCTCGATTACAATATTTTTCAATTTAGTAATTGAAACAACCAATCATAGGCCAAGAATGAAGGCTCGTTTGTTGCACGTAGTTGCTCCGCGCTATCTTGAGCTGACGGAAAAATATCGTTGAAAGTGCTCGCTTTTCTCGTATCTTTCGTTGTCAAAATCAAATGACAAGCTGTCGAAAAATACAGTTGTGTGTGTAAAATTTTCTGAGATTCCTGTGATTGGATGATCGACGATCGTTCGGAGTGGTGTGCAACTGTCTAATCGACCCGTGAGTTGAGGTTGGATGCGGTTTTCTGCTTGTGTGTATTCAGTAGGAATACACACAAGCACAAATCACGTGATTTCACGTGTCACGTCCAGCACGTAAGGCACTTGGGAGACGACCTTCTGGTTCCACTAAACTATTATACTAAGCCATCATGGAGCTTCCGGTGAAGGAAAACATCGTGATCAAACCACTACCAACATCATCACAAATATAAATACATCACAATAAATTTAAGTTAGTATCACAATATATTTTAATTTTTACTTAAAAAGTAAAAATCAAAGACGTTGAATGATTTATAAAATTTTATTCAGATATACTTTCTAATTACTGCAATGATCAAAATACCACTTTTTAATACAAAGTACATTTTTAAGGGCACATTCTTTTTTATGGTTAAAGCAGTTGAACATATATTCACGTTTACAATAAATTTTATACAGAGAAGAAAATCTGGGACATCCACTATCTTCAATATCTATTATAGTACAATTTTTACACAACTCACTTATCCAATTTTGTTTTTCAAGCCCTTTCATTATCACTGTTTTATATTCTAAAAATGGCTTCACTATTCTCTTGAATTCCCTGTAGTCGATATATCCTTCCCTCCATGTGATACCTCTATTTTCTTCAATCCATCGTACTCTCTTTTTTCTTCTTTAGTTAAATATGAGTATGAATAGGGAGGTTTTATTAGAAAAACTTCTGTAAATTCCTCGGTAGAAATAGCGAATTCTTTTATTATAAAGTAATTACTGTCATCTTTGAACCCTTGAACATCGACAAAGATATAATCATAAATATTAGAACTCATGATATCTTGCGAACAATATTACTTAAAGGCTTGTATTCAATAATACAGTCGTTTAGAATCAAACAATAAGCTGATGTTTGATCTGGTATCTCTTTATCACTCTCCAATTCAAGCCGAATATTTATCACTGGTCCAGTTTTAATGGTATCGTTTTGTCTAGAACAATCTATGACAAATAAAGGTGCAATGTCTCTGAATTCCTGAGGACTCAACAAGCAACCTGATTCGCGTCCGTAGTATGACTGTTGAAAGTTAATATATTGTTCATATATTAATGCAAAATTATGATGACCAAAATTGGTATTATAACTTTCGTATGGATAATAGGTGGAGTTTAAAAACTCTTTACGTCACGCAGATTGCAGTGATCGAAACGAGACATATCTTTTGAAGCACTATTCTTACGATCCGTTTGGAGACCTAAGATAACATACCTAGGCTTTTCAATTTGAGATGAAGTTTTTATGGACCATGTATGTTTTGTAGTCTTGGGAAGTAAAGGGTATTCATAAAGATCCCAATTCCTGAACGCTAATTGAATTGCTCTATCTCTCTCAAGGATTTTCAGTAAATTTATCTTTTCTTTATCAGACACCTTAACATGTGGTACACGCCATACAATTTTAAGAATATCAATACTATCTACTTCCTCGCCGGCATTAAGAGTTAGTCCATTTATATTTGTATTACTTCGCAGTAAAATAAGCTCATGTTTGCAATTTACAATCACTTTCTTGTAATCTTCTGCAAATCCTAATATCTTGTTAAGAGGAACAGAAGCAGCAAAATGACCATGAGTATTGCTTTTCGTACCGTGGATATCCCATCCCCAAGTCTTCGACATTTTCGATTCTGTATCGTTCATTGATATTAACGATTTAATAGTAGTTGTTATTCCAGCATTTTTTACTTTATCAATTTCGACACTATTTAGTTCATACCTTATATCTTGAAATAGGTAAAGGATGGGGTTATTAGTAAATTGAAGAACACTTGTTACTTTTTCTTTGCTCGCACTTTTAACTACATTGACTCTGCCCTCTATGTACAAAGTGCTAGCACATGGAAGTACATATAAATCTTGTTGATTAATTGGTATTCTAATTTCTGTCATTTCTATTAAAGCTGGTGACATATGGTTGATACGAATGTGTTTCAATACTCTCAATAGAGTTATCATAAACAAGTGGATTTATTATATTTAAAATAATTCATTTTAATAAACCGATGATTTTCAAAAATGTTTGTTGGCAGCAGTCAGTTTTTTAGTCTTATCACGAGTATGTGTTGTCTTTCTAATTGCACGTCTAACACTAACTTTTCGCCCACTGTGAGTACTATATTTATTGTATTCGATCATATTTTCTTAAATGTAAATATAACTGGACCTCTTCACCTCTAAAATCAACTAATTTATTGTTCGCGTCTAAAATTCGTACATTAATAGTATTAATAGTATTTCTGTTCACAGGAAAATAAATAGTATTTTTTGGTATTTCAATTATTCGGTAGCCTGGAGGTACGTTTGGAGCAAATTCATGAATAATATGGCTCGATTTTCCATTAATGTACGATCCACTAGTTATATCACATTCTACTCGCACCACAGTTGTTGACAAAATGTTTATTGGCAGGAGAGACTCATGCGTTTTATTACTTTTTAAAACCGTTTTACCATAACCTAATAAACTTCCAATAGAATTTTGCTTTTTCAAAATGTATGTTTTTGGTACAAAAAATCGTAGTTTTTAAGGTGTTATTGTTACAATTTAATGTAATAACACAATTTTTTATATTCAATTTCAAAAAATCATAAATGTCTTGAAATTCATATGTTCCTTCAGGAATTTCTATAACTTCATCAGCACCATAATGGAATCTATTATTGAGTTTAGTGACATTGGGTATAGTATTGAAAGTAGAAAAGTGTAATAAAGCGCATTCATAGTTTCCTTCGAGTTGCAAAAGTAGGAGAATAGTTTGTGGATAACACAGAGCTGTTACCTGTTATAGACAGTGTGAATGACATTGTGCAAATGATGTTATACACAAAGGTATAAGTTAATATACATCCTGATTATTCCAAAAATGATTGCAAAAATTGAAGACATAAGTGACCGCAATTAACAGTATCGAAATTTTGAAAACGAGTGTAATTGTATGTAATTTTGTTTCCTTTTAAATATTGAACCAACTCAATAGGAGGCTTTAAGTCGCCGAAACTATCAAAGTATTCACACTCTTCTTTAACTTTTACATAGGCTACCCAGTGAGTACCACCAGAATTATGACTATCTAAATTAACAACACCGCACTCTATTGCCTTCGGTTTGTTAGGCAAATTGATCTCTCATATAAACTCCACGAAAATATGGAATATTTTTGCCTTGTTTGAGGATATCAATATTTGTAAGAGCACGTCTGGGTAGCCTGCCAATTAGTTTTTTTTAGATTTAATAAATAACCCATTTCCTTTTCTGTATGGTTTGATATAAAGTCCTTTTCCAATAGCAATTGCCTCCATTGTTTTGTTATGACGTTCAGACTCTCGTAAATTTTGTTGAGCTGTCTTATAATCATTTATTGTTTTGGCTACGCCAGCTGCACCACCAACCAAAGCTCCGAGCGCAGACAGACCAGCAAAAATTGGTATCAATGGTAAGATACCACCTGTCTTTGGAATTGGTATAACTCTAGGCAGTCGAATATGACATTTTTAGGACAAATTTTTTTAGCGGCTTTATAAGCATAATTTATAGCAGTTAAGTTATTTTTTGGTTTGAATTTTTTTATCTTTGATCGTATTTTGGAAATAATTGTTTTAAATGTTTTAACCCTGCACCAGTTCTAACTTTAGCTTTCATAACTTTGCTGACCAACCATGATGCTAGTTTTTCACTTTTACTTGCATCTTTGGACTTCAATCGCTTTTGAGCCATATTTATTAGCTTTAAGTCCGCTTTATGACGATTGTCTAAATCAGAAAAATTTGAGTATGCAATATCGTGATATTTGCAGGCTTCGTCTAATTTGTTGATTCCTTTGTCCCCTCGTAATAGTCGTTCTTTTAGTTTTGTTCCTGGTCCACAATAATTATACCCCGGTAAGTGTAACTCAAATGGTAGACGGTTTATTATATTATTAACAAGTCCTCCTCCTTGCATCTCTTTGAGTAAAGTGACACAAAATCAAGTTTCTTGTCTTTATATTAGTGCAAAATAGTTTTTTTATCGATCCAACTATTTTCTTTATCGCTAAGTCCCAGCCATTTTACGAATAACTTGTTTCCTTTTTTTCTGATAACTTTTTCAATCAAATATATATTAGGATGATTTGTTTTTTGCAACTCTTCTTGATAGAACGAACCTGATATATCTTGTTTTCTTGCATCTTGTATATGATAAGTAACTGGATTGGTATTATTAACATTTTTAACAGTAAATATTTCAGTTGACCAATTTGGTGTATAACCTTTATCAAAACTTCCTTTGAATTTACTTATTCGAACAAAATCACCTTTCTTAAATTTAGGTGTTGAAATATTGTCATGTTTGTGTTGAAATTTCAGAATATTATTTCTTACTTGATTTTCATTTTTTTTTGTTTACATCGGAGGGCTTAAATTTAATTACTTTATGTATAGTATTATTATAATCTTTTATAACATTTTCTAAAATGTCGAGCCATTTATAGCTACTGTAATAATGAAAACGTTTGTATAATTTACTTTTTAAAGTTCTTATTAATCTTTCCACTATTGACGCTTTTTTGGTTGAATATGATGAATAGTGATTGACTTTTAAATAACTCATGAGTTTTTGAAACGATTCGTTATAGAATTCTGTTCCCATATCTGTTTGCAAATTTTTTGGTATGCGTTTGCTCTTTGTTATTATAAAATCAAATGCGATAGTAACTTCTTTTTTAGATTTGGATTGCAATGGATATACCCATGCATATTTCGAAAAACAATCTATTACTACTAATATATAAACATACCCATTATTATATTTTTAATGATTTCAAATCTATTAAGTCCGCTTGCCATAAGTCATCTATTCCTTTTAAAATAACAGAACGTCGATCAAAATTTTTACGTGCTGGTTTATGAATTTCATTTACCACCTGCTTTTTGGACATTTTGCGGTTTAAGAATTAATTTCTCAACGTACTCTTTGGTACAAAATTTTTTATCTAACTGTGTAAAATGAGTTTGGATATCTGCTTTTATTGTGTCCATAATTTTCACCATTTCATCTTTTGAAATATAAAGAGCGCTTTTATTATCAACGTATTCCTTACTTGAAACGTCATTTGGTGTCACAGGAAGTTTCACACCAGTTAATCGTGATTTTTGCAAGTCATAGTCACCGTTTTGATTTTTAGCTAAATATTTATTAGTAAAGTCGAGCATTTCTG
Source organism: Ephestia elutella (assembly GCA_018467065.1). NCBI lineage: Eukaryota > Metazoa > Arthropoda > Insecta > Lepidoptera > Pyralidae > Ephestia > Ephestia elutella. Next base: position 8,445,304 of record CM031586.1, read on the forward strand.
ACAATCGTAAGCGTTTATGAACATGATGACCAAATTTATCAATATTCATTTTAATTTCGAGATCCGAATGAGTTAAGGGCTAAATCTCAAATAAAACATTTAATTATTTGAAGATCAATTTATAATTCCACTTTCTCGTAATTCTTCTATAATTGAAATTATTTCATTATCAAGTCCAGTGTTACCAGCTTCTTTGGATGCTATCAGTAATTTCAATCTTTCAACAAGTTCATTAGGATCATCCCAGTAGACATAATCAGTATCCTTTTTTAAATTCTTTTTAAGAATGAGACCTTCTCCTTCGCTCACACTATTAGAAACGGACGACGTTGAAGGCTTACGTAACTTGAAGAGTGGTTTAATAATTCTTAAGTATTTCCTCCCCTATTAGTTTTGATTGGTTGATTAGGATCATAATCTCGACGATGAGCATTCGTTTCTAATAGCATAGTTTTATATTTTTTACAATCGTTTTCTGTTATCAAGTTTAAAGTAGGAACTTTTTTGAACAATAGTTCCCTCAATCCAGGTGTAATTTCATACACCTTACCCGCTACTTGTATAGTATTATCCTGTACATCTACGCGTGATGTACCCATCATAAGTTTACCTCGATCTCTTCGAACACCAAAAGGGACATCTTCAAATACTTCAGAGCTAAGCGACCAATCTATATCACTTTTAGAAGGACTCTGTGTAGATACAGTTGTTTTAAATGATGAATTATTTATATTTTCTTCTTCATTAAATTCTTCGTTATTATCAATTTCTTCATCAGAATTATCTTGTTGATGGCTAATTGATGATTTCCTCTTAAGAGTTTTATTGAAATATGATTCCGGACTACTATGTTTCGATTCCCACATACCATCATCAGTTTGTTCTTTTGATAGCGAAATTGAATTTTTTGCATTAATTATTTCATTTAATGGATTCGTAACAGGTTTAAATACTTTTTCTAAAATATTTTCATTGTGAGATTCCAAAGACCGCATATCTTTGATTTTCTTTTTAACAACTTCTGCTACCTGTACAATTTGCGATTTTAATTCTTTTTCCATATTTGTATTTTAATCAAACTTACGTTGCACAAGGTGTGTTATTAAAGTTATAATGACAAAATTTATTGATATCCTTTTTTATATATGGACTTATTTATCAAAGGACACGTATGTATCAAAGTTCATTCTGTAACAACCATTATTTTTCGAACAATCTTTGTTAATTACCAAGAAGTTATAGGGCTCCTTCCATATTGTTGAACACATTTTTCTGAAGTCAGTCCACATCATATCAGTGTTAACATGCTCATCATATATGTGACGTAAATTTATATCATCCTGTTTAAAAATTACAAGCAGATTTGCATTATCTCTAATCAACTGTTTCGGAATTTTGGAATATGTTTGGTTTATGTAAAAGCAGTCTATAAATTTATGCCTTCCCATTGCAAAATAATCACGAATATTGGTTTGGGTCTCACATGCAACGTCGTCAAATATTATTATTGAATATGGTTTCGCATCATGTGGGCTTAGTATAAGTTCATTGCTTTGATATTTGGCAAATGTAATTTCTGGAACTAAATTAAATACATTCTCTAAATATTTATATTTTGGTTGGTACAAAGTTTTAGAAAAAATATATACATTTTTAAAGCGTAAGCCATTTTCGTGTAATAGAAGACCAATTATGACATTTGTCTTCCCACTGTTTGATGGTCCACAAATTAAACATCTTATAGTGTTTGGCAAAAGAGTGCCATGACGTTGAACATCTGTTTTTGGATCAGGACAAATTTTGTCTAACTTTAAATTTTGAGTTTGTTTAACAAAAATTCATTCTAGTGATTAATTAGAATGTCATTAAAAGAATGATAAGGATTGAAAAATATCGTTGTTTTTATACATAACTTTTTACTGGGTACCGAGAAATAAATTTAGTTCAATCTGATTTTAGATTGCAGTAATTTTTTATTTGCTACTGAAAATTGTGTGTGCGGAATCGTCGAATCTCATAAGGTAATTTAGTATATAGACTATATTATATTTATAAGGGCATTATTGGGCTTTTCAGAACTGACCCATCCTATAGAGCGAATGAAATGAGCTCTATAGGATGGGTCTGTTCTGAAAAGCCCAATAATGCCCTACTACTGCCCTATTCTAATGTCGCTAAGATAATTTTCAGTAGGGGTCTGAGCCCATTACTTATCTCCTCGCAGCAGCGTAAGCGGGATACTCTGCTACTAGATGAAAGCTAGTTTCCTCTTCTTCAGGCAGCTGGGACAGATAGAATCTCTTTGCTTAATCACTGTCAGGTGTCTATTCAGTTGGCAGTGTCCTGTGAGGATCCCTATGATGATTCTAATGTTATTCCTACTCAATTTAAGTAGGTGTTTTGATTTCTTTTGGTCTGCTGCTTTGATGAAGATTTTAGATTGTCCTAAACTTCTAGTTCTTCTCCATCTTCTTTGGATTCAACTTTCATTCTATGTTTGATGACGCCTTTCGTTATCCCATAAGCTATGGGAAGTCTGGGTTCAGGTACCACGAAAGTTTCATCTGCTCCTTTCCTTGAAAGTTCGTCTGCTCTTTCGATTGGAACTTACATAGTATTATAATATTATGTTCTTAATTATAAAGTGACGGTAACCGCGCCGCTAGGAGACAGCATCGATAACATCCTCCTGGAGAGCCGATTTGAATCACACTGATATTATTGTGGCAACGAGATAGATTTGTGTTTATTATTTATTCGTTGTTTAAGAGGGGGTCCCATGGCTTAACAAACTCAACAACAAACAACTTCAAACTTGAACAACATCGACTCTGCGAGCATTGCTACCGAAGATGTACTTATTGCAATGGACGTAACAGATGAAGATATACATACAACTCATGTGGAATCCGTTTAGTGAACTGGGGAACTTGAACAGTAGTCGAAGTGATGTTATGCAAAATCATTGGCGATGGCGGATAATCGCTTCAAAACTATATTCGAAGAAAATCCGTTTGGGTTATCTTGCAATGTTTGTGATCGACTTTGGTTCGAGAGAGATTTAAGGAAAGTAAAAGACTACAACATTTATTTCCTTAATACAAAATTTCCCGGTGAACATGTAGGTGACTTCGCTTATGTAGACATTTAAAACTTCATATCTTTTAGCTAGTTTTGGTAAATAATATTTAGCGAACGATGTATTTTGTCATAAGATATTTTATCTTGCCATGTTTTACCAATTGAAGTCTTTGTTAAGTAATTTGTTACTATGTTTTGTATATTATATTTAATATTTATCTAGTAATTTGTGTTACAAATTACTAGATAAATATTGATTTTACAAATCAATATTTATCTAGTAATTTGTTTGTAAAATAATCATTTTATAAAAAAGGATTAGTTTGTACACCCAGATTTTTTTTTTTTTTATAGAATAGTAGGCAAACGAGCATGCGGGTTGCCTGATGGTAAGCAATCACCGCAGTCCATAGACACCAACAACCCCAAAAAGGTCACTGATGCGTTGCCCACTCTTTGAGAAAGCGATAGGCTCTTTTCTTGAAGGTCCCAATGTCGAACCTATTCGGGAACACTGCTGAGGGAAGCTTATTCCACAGCTTAGTGCAGCGCAATAAAAAGCTGCGCGAAAAACGGGCAGTGGTTGAACACCAACCATCAAGGTGGTGGGGGTGGTACTTCTCCTTAAGGCGGGTGGTGCGGTGGTGGAATACAGCGGCTGGAATGGCTGGATGTTTTTAAAATGTGTAGTTTATAAAAAACGTTGTTATTAAAATGACTGTTATTGAAATAAATATTTTGTAAAGCGAGGGTGCACCTTCTTTATTGTATCATCTTGAGTATATACAAAAATATCACAAATAAATTATCACATCAAACCAAAAACAGCCTTATCCACATGCAATTTATTTTAAGTGTTATGTTTTCAAGTTACATGTTTGTATAGAATACAAGGTGTATGATTGTATAGAATAAATCGAAATAAAATATTAAAAACGTAGACCATTTTGTTTTCTTTCAATCTAATCTTTAAAAGCGACTCGCTGACATAGACGTTTCACGTTAAAACCAACGGCCGTGTCCACCGACACAGCCCTACCCAATTTTTTGCGTTCCGTTTAACGCTTACGTTCTCTTTGATTAAAAATTTACGATCATTTTTTTTTACGATTCGTTACCGATTCGGTTTTCGTTGCGTAGAATGGAGCAGAAATTGTTTTTCGCATTATTTTCATATCACTGGCAACATTGCTAGACGAGTGATTTCAAAAATACGGCTTTTATGTTTTTAGTTTTAACTTAAAAAGTTTTTTTACCAATTTTTATTAAGCAATTTTTTTTGCCCGGTGTGAGATTAAGCATGATATAAACAATCCAATGATGTAGGTTGTTACTAGTGAGAGGGTAGCCAATACGGACCACCTCTGGCTCGAAGATTATTTCACGTACAGTCAGTATAGGTATTTTACCTACTGACAATAAGGAAACTAAAATAGATATAATTTATAATTATTTTTGTTTCATGCTCGACAGCACCTGCACCACAATAAAAAATAAATATTTTTTTCAAAAATTTATATCTCAGTAAATACAAGTCCAAAAAAAAAACGAAAAGAATGACTATTTTTCAAGGTCACAATACTACTGACAATACTATCGATACGTAGTGATTATATGCTCTTTGCTATCGATAGTCAACACTATTGCTGCAACACTAGATTCGATATTCGGCCTTGATTCGGTCGCACTTTATTGTTTTTGTTTACATTTAATAATTGTATTATTGTAGAACAAGAATAAAAATGAAAGCAACGTTAATATTTGATAGTGTGAACAATTTATTATTTTCTATATGGGATGATTCATTTATACAGCGTATGAAGTCATTCAATGTACAGGCAGTACAGGTCTGTATACCTAGGTATTTAGTTTTAGACCACAAACAGTAAGTAATTAATTAATACCACATGAACTTGAACAAGTTGGTTTTCATTTAATAATGTTCTTGATATTACAGGGATAATGAATAATATATTGCAGACAGTCACAATGTGTCCCAGTTATTGTCACCTATTATAACATCTCAAAGAGTTATGGCTGCTCAATTTGGTAACACCTATTCTTCTATGCAATGTAAAGATAATACAACTATTGTCTTTGACGAGGTATGTTCTTTTAGTTCTAAAGCCATCTTTTTACTAAGGCAATAAATAATAATCCTACTAATTTTATAAATGTGAAAGTTTGGATGTGAGTCTGTAAGGATGTTTGTTACTCAATCATAGAAAATCTACTGGACGGATTTCGATGAAATTTGGTATACGGGTAGAGAAATACGGAAAATAGCACATAGGGTACTTTTTTCTCGAAATTTTCATCGGGACTGATAACCCAGGGTGCGGCTAGTTAAATATATGATAGGTATTATTATTATTTATTTACTATGTGGGGACGCCAGCGCGAGCACCAGACGGGTGATCAGTCCACTTATGCTGGGACCATTTCACCCAATTCCCCGAGACCCGTATAGGGTTTTGAGTTACCTGGTAACTCACGTTGGTGGCGACCCATTGAATCTACCTGTTACTTTGCAGAATTTTAACATCTGCCCTATTGTAATGTTGCTCAGATCATCCTCAGATAGGACGTCTGAGCCCAATACTTCTCTCCTTGCAGCGGCAAATGCAGGACATTCTGCTATTAAGTGAAAGCTAGTTTCCTCTTCTTCCAGGCAGCTGGGACAAATGGGATCGTCCATTTGCTTAATCACTGTCAAGTGCCTGTTTAGTTGACAGTGTCCTGTGAGGATTCCTATAATGATTCTAATGTTCTTCCTGCTCAATTTGAGCAGGTGTTTTGATTTCTTTTGGTCTGCTGCTTTGATGAAGATTTTAGATTGTCTTAGACTTCTAGTTCTTCTCCATCTTCTATTGGATTCTACTTTCATTCTATGCTTGATGACGCCTTTCGTTATCCCATAGGCTATGGGAAGTCTGGGTTCAGGTCCCATGAAGGTTTCATCTGCTCCTTTCCTAGCAAGTTCGTCTGCTCTTTCATTGCCAGTTATGCCTCTATGACCTGGAACCCAGGCCACAGTGACCGCAGTATTGTTGGCCAGCCTGTTCAGAGCATCCTTGCATTCTTTAACTAACGCCGACGTTGTTTCTTCTTTATCTAGTGCTTTTAGCGCTGCTTGGCTGTCACTGTATATGATGACTTTTTCCGTATTGTCGGGCCATTCGCTTATAGTGTTCACACACTCCAGGATTGCGTTTATTTCTCCTTGGAACACGCTAGCGTATTTACCCAATTTTACGGTTCTTTCATATTCTGTACCGTCCTGATGTGTGATCAGTATACCGGAGCCAGATAGCTTTGTAGATTCTTTCCTGGAGCCATCAGTGAAACAGGTTGTCGTGACAATGCCCGCCTCATCTGCGACTTTCCAGTCTTCTCTGGTACCTATGTGTATCTTGTACTTTTTGTCAAAGATCCTTGCTTTCCTGATGAGATCATTATTTGCTAGGATCATTGACAGGTTACCTATATATTCGCGTTCTATTTCCACGTGACCTTTGTCTGTGTGTATCCCTTTCCAGAGTTTATGGCTTTTTAGTCGAAACCATTGCTCTGTTGCCCTCCTTTTTATTTCTATGTCCAATGGATTTAGACCGAGGGCCATTTCTAGTGACGCCGTCGGGGTTGATTTCATCACCCCCGATACCATCAGTCCAGCCAGTCTTTGGACCTTGTCTAGTTCCCTTTTGTTGGTACTTTGAGCAGCTTTATCATATATGATAGGTAGGTACTGTTCTGTGACAACATAACAAATGAATTTCTAAAATCATTCAGTGAATGTCTTCAAAAACCTCTTCAAATGTTATTCAATAATATTCTACAAAAAGAGTCAACACCCGAGCAATGGTCGAAGTCAACTATTATTCTTTTGCACAAAAAAGGAGATAAAAATGATCTCAATAACTATAGACCAATAAGTCTCATCTCAAATTTATATAAAATTTTTGCCAAAATAATTCTAAAAAGAATAACAAGGACCCTAGACGAAAACCAGACACAAGAACAAGCTGGATTTCGAAAGAACTATTCAACGATGGATCATATCCAAGTAGTAACACAGTTGATAGAAAAAACTAACGAGTATAACAAGGAACTCTACATATGCTTCATAGACTATAAGAAAGCTTTCGACTCACTGGTTCACGACGCAATTTGGAAAGCATTATCAGAACAAGGCATTCATATAAAATATATAAACCTCCTACGTAATATTTATTCTAAATGTAGAGCTACGATTAAGTTAGAGAAGGAAGGTCCCGAGTTTCCTATAACAAAAGGGGTGAGGCAAGGAGACCCACTCTCGCCGAAAATATTTACTGCGGTGCTAGAATCAGTCTTCAGAAAACTTGATTGGGAAAACAAGGGAGTTCATGTGAATGGCGAGTATCTAAATCACCTACGCTTCGCGGATGATATTGTCGTTTTCGCAGAGAGTGCGTCAGATCTGGAGATCATGATTAACGAGCTAGTGGAAGAAAGCAAACAAATAGGTCTATTCATAAATACTTCAAAAACAAAGATACTCACGAATAGCATACAGCAGGATGTAACTGTTGACGGAGAAAAAATAGAATATGTACCGAATTATATATATCTAGGACAATCAGTATCTTTTGACAATTGCACAGAAAATGAAATAATCAGACGAAATGCTCTAGCATGGAAAAAGTATTGGAGCTTAAAAGAAATTATGAAAAACAAGGACATAAATATACAAATAAAGAGAAAGCTGTATGAAGTAGCAATCTTACCATGTGTTACCTACGGATGCCAAACCTGGTCCCTAACAAAAGAGGATGAGGAGAAACTTGCTGTTTGTCAAAGAAAGATGGAAAGGAGCATGCTCGGTATAAAAATTTCGGATAAAGTAAACAACAAGAAAATTAGAAGGAAAACTGGAGTGACAGACGTTAGTTATAGAATACGACAACTGAAATGGAAATGGGCTGGCCATATATGCAGGATGGATGACTCTAGACCAACTAAAAGAGTAACCGAGTGGATACCGAGGAATAACAAAAGGAGTAGAGGAAGACCCAGAATGAGATGGAGAGACATTTTTGGCAAGAAAGTGGGGAAAGACTGGATGCAGAAGGCCAGAAACAGAAATATTTGGAAAACTTTGGGGAGGCCTACGCCAGAGAGGCGACTACTACCTAAAACAATATTAACGATTTATCTAATCGAATATCTAAAAATCTAATATATTGTACGTGTGCAGAGCAACTACGCTCTGCTGCCAGAAAATGTGCGCAGAGCGAATCCGGACAAACGAAGCGGCGGGAAGAATCCTGTACCGGAACTTCACCGGGAAAAAACCACCGGTAAAAAATAAGTACCGGGAAGAAATCTCCACGCGGCACCACGTTTGCCCGACTAAAACCTAAATAACTTAACGCAGTCTGCTACCACCGTAGCTTATGAAGGAGCTACAGGGCCCTATATGATAACCTAACCTATAAATTAATTACACTTAAAAAACACTTACCAAGCTAAATCTTCTTTTCTCTTCGGATCCAAACTTGAGTATCTTCGGGAAGGGGGAATTCCTAATCACCCTACCTAACCCTTGAGATCTCAATTCCCCAGGACAAATAAATAGATTTCTTCCCGAAATCGGCTCGGCAACAGGTAGATGTGAGCGAGCAGCCACGCGTCACATCCCACAGGAGAAAGTCACAATGACGGGTACACAAACACAAAGTTCAATAGTTATTTAACAAACAGGAAATTCACAAATACAACTCAAGTTAATTAGCAATCAAAGAACGCGGGCCCTCTCGCGTATTAAAAATCAAACCGATATCGCATAGCAATGGCGACCGTCCGCGAGCCATTCGCACGAGCAAAGTGAAAACCCCGAACGCCCTCTGGCGGCAGCAATGCGAAACGCCCGTGTTTCGTTCCAAGCAATTATATTACAAACATCCCCCGTCCCGGTCTGAGAAGCAGACCGCTAGCTTACTCTACGGGAAGGCGGGCGAGAGAGGTCACACCTCTCCTTAAAATCGAACCGTCGACCAACACCTCAGCCACACGCGGAGTGCCATCTCCGCCAAGAATCAAACGTAATATGCGAGCTCGTCGCCAAAGTAATGAGGGCAAATTTGCCTCTTTTAACAATACTAGATCACCCTCCCTGGGAGGCTCAGTCCTGTCTGTCCACTTCACTCTTTGCTGCAGCAAATGCAAATATTCAAGCGACCAGCGACGCCAAAAGTCCTGGCTCATTTGCTGCAACATTTGAAAGCGCGACAACCGATATACGCGTTCGTCCTTCCACGGGTATTCGGGCAGGGCATTCAAAGGCTCCTCCCACCAAAAAATGACCAGGGGTGAGAGCTTCCAAGTCATTTGGATCTGGAGATAGCGGACAGAGAGGACGAGAGTTGAGGACCGCCTCAACTTTACAAAACACTGTGGCCAGCTCTTCAAAAGTTAGAGCCGTTTCTCCGATAATGCGGCGGAGGTGGGTCTTTGCGGATTTCACAGCCGCTTCAAAAATCCCTCCCCAATGGGGGCAACTTGGGGGACTAAACTTCCAGGTTATTCCCCTTTGAGCAGCAATTTGACTTAAACTAGTACAATTTTTATCAATAAACACAGAAACATCCTTAAGATAATTTACAGTTCCTTTATAGTTTGTGCCATTATCCGACCTAATAAGGGAAGGTAGACCTCGACGCGAAACAAAGCGATCCAACGCGGCGACGAAGGCCTCCGTAGTCAGAGCCGATACCACCTCCAAATGGACAGCCTTGGTGGCCAAACAAACAAATACACACAAATAGCCCTTCACAATACGGGCATTACGAAAGGGAGAAGCCTTGATCGAAAAGGGACCGGCAAAATCGGTTCCAACGCCGTCAAACGGTCTCGAAGGTCGGATTCGATCAGCGGGCAAATCACCCATCTGTGGTTGCATCGTGGATGCCTTCAACCTATAACATGCAATACATCGAAACAGGACACTACGGATTGCTCTTCGGGCAGACAAAATCCAAAACTCGCGTTGCAAAATAGCCAACAAAGCATTGCACCCAGCATGGGCGTTACAAATGTGTCGATCAGACACCAAAAGCTGCACCAAGGGTCCGCCCTTGGGCAACAACAGAGGATGGCGAGTCTCATATGGAAGATCCGCCTTCCGGAGCCTGCCTCCAACCCGAAGAAGCCCATCCGAGTCGATGTACGGGTTCAAACGAGCGACCGCGCCCTTCAACTTAGCGCGTCCGTCGCGCAAAATACGAAGCTCTGACTCAAACCGTCCGGTCTGCACGACACGGACCCAATGCAACAATGCGCTCCGGCGCTCTTCTGCACCTGCAATCGGCTCCAACCGCTTTGCCTGTGGGTTTCTACAATTATGTATGAAACGCTTAATCCAACTGGTAACACCCAGAAGCTTATCCAAGCTACTATACCGAGCAAGTAGCCAATCCGGCTCCGACGTCGTCTCAGCGACTACAGCATGTACACGGAGCCCGGTCAAACTCAAAGAAGTAACATCTGTCTGACAGACAGGCCAAGATGTTTCTGATCCCATCAGCCACTCTGGACCCCACCAGAGCGGGTGTGACACCAATTCTGGTGCCGTACAACCTCGGGAAGCACAGTCCGCTGGGTTAAGCTCTCCCGGCACATGTCTCCATGTTATATCAATTCCAATATTTTGAATTTGGGAAACCCTGTTTCCAACAAAAACCTCCAAGGTATGTGGGGCCGCGCGCAACCATGCAAGCGCGACCTGGCTATCCGACCAGGCGAAGATGTCTCGTATCTCGACCGTGGCCGCCAGCTCACTGGCAACGTGATGCAACAATTTAGAGAGAAGGTGAGCTCCACTCAACTCAAGCTTGGGAATAGTCAGCCTAGTCCTGATGGGGGCGACCTTGCTCTTCCCTAACAAAAGCGAGACATTGACCCGGCCATCGGCGTCAACTGTCCGCATATAGACTGACGCGGCGTAGCCTCGCTCCGACGCGTCACAAAAGCCATGCAGGCTGGCTCGATATTTCCCGGGTGGCAATATTCGACGAGGCAAGGCAATCCGATTGACTTCCTTAATCGATGAAAACAACTCGAGCCAATCATCCAATGGAGAGCCAAACAGCGGCTCGTCCCACGAGACGCCCAAAGTCCAAAGTCTCTGAAGAAGACACTTTGCAGAGAATATCACTGGACTGATCCAACCGCTTGGATCAAACATACGAGCTATTACGGACAACACCGTTCTCTTAGTCCAGACTTTTGGTATTTCCAAGTCCACTTGGAATGTGAAAATATCGGTTAGCGGCTGGTACTGCATGCCCAGCACCGCTATCCTGTTGGGATCATCCACATCCTCAAACAGGTGAGGGTTCTGTTGGTGATCCTCCGGGATCCCTTCTAGAACTTTAGGCTCATTAGACAACCACTTACGTAGCTCGTAGCCACCTGTCTTCAATATTTCAATCAATTCATCCCGCAGTAGGAGGGCCTCCTCAATACTTTGGGCTCCGGTGCACACGTCATCTACATACAAGTCACGTGACAGCACGGAAGCCCCACGGGGAAAGCGGATCCGTTCCCGCTCTGCCAATTCAAGCAATGATCTGATGGCGATATAGGGACTAGATTTCAAACCATACGTGTTTGTGTTGAGTTCATACACCGTCACAGGATCCTCAGGGCGCTCACGCCAGAGTATCAACTGGAATCGCCTGTCCTCAGGATGTATGACTGTCTGGCGGAACATCATCCGGATGTCCGCACCAAAAAACCACTTGATGTCTTCTAAAGTTCAAGATGATGTCAATTATGTCCCTATGCAATTTGGGACCCGAATGCAAACACAGATTCAACGAAACCCCGTTCGAAGTGGGTGCGGACCCATCAAAGACAGTCCGCAACTTGCCCGTTGAGGCCTTCACCACCGCGTGGTGGGGCAAAAAATAATGCTCAGTTGAGCTCCAATCAACTCGAGCCGGAGACATGTGACCCAAATCCTCGTACTCGCGCATAAATTCAATATATTTATCGCGAAGTACGTGGTCACGCTGCATACGTCGCTCCATGGACAGCAGTCGTTTCTCCGCAAGCGCCCTACTTTGCCCTAGGCTAGGACGAGAGGCAACAAAAGGTAACCTAGTTACAAACCGACCGGAGGGCAACCTCTCCGTGGTCGATCGAAAAAGGGCTTCGCACTCAGCGTGTTCCGGATCCATCCTGGAACTCTAGGTGGCTCCTCCACCTCCCAAAACCTTTGCATGGTCTTGGCCAAGGACGCTGATGCGACGACCGGTGGCTCCTCCACGGTGCTATTATCAAACACAGGGCCCATCAGGGCGAAACCAAAAATCGTAGACACTGCCATCAGTGAAGACGAACCCAGAGCCTTCTGTGTACCCAACAAAATCCAACCCAATACGTCCGAGCCCAGGAGCAAGTCCACTGGGCCGGGATGAAAGACAAAGGGGTCGGCCAAATCCAGACCCGAAACCAAAGACAACACACCCGGCGGTATGTCTGTCGAGGGGTGCCAACCCGCAATGGTATCCATTACCATAGCCGAAGTCGTGATCCTCATTGTGGAGGACTTCAGCGAAGAAAAGGTGACAAGTGTCTGGCCCGTCAGACACTTCACTTGTATGCCACCAACTCCAAGAAGTGGCACAGGCGAGTCTTCCACGACTAAACCTAACTGGCGTGCCACTCGAGTGGTAACCAAACTGCTTTGAGCCCCTGAGTCCAACAGAGCTCTCAAATTAATGGCTTCCCCCCTACGACCCCATACGCGGACCACCGCGGTAGGGAGCAGAACCGTCCGCGGCTCTGTCCCAGCAAGGGAGCAAGCTAGTTACGGGCTCCCCACTCTCTCCAAACCAGGGGCGCGCCACTGACCCGGATAATATGGCGGGCGAGTGCACATCCCCATCTGAGGGGGGCATAACCCGCGGCCCGGCCATACATATGGTACGGCGGGTGGTACTCCAGCCGTGGGTACTCGTGCAGCGGCGGAGAAAACCGCTGCGGCTGCATGTGTTGGGTATTGGTAACCCGCGTGGAGGGGTGTGTCCCCACTCTCACGTCCGATCTAGGGCCCCCGCCCATGGGGGCCCTATCCGGGGCCTGGCCAGCTACATACTGGCCATGACCTTGGGGCGCGTGGTCCCGGTCCGCCAAGACCCGCGCAGGTACGCGACCCCCTCCCGAGGGGGGGGTGCGACGAGCGAAGCCGCGTCCTCCGTCCGGTGGTGGAGGGCTTCGCGCAGGAGCGCCCCCGCCCATAGGGGACCCCTGCCTCAACATCCGGGTGCCATCCCCGTTGCGGTTCATGCAAAGCATCGCGTGGTGCCGCCCACGGCATGCACTGCATGGTATGGCACTGGGACAGTCACGTGCATAGTGACCGCCCAAACAATAAAAGCAAAGTTCATGCCGCTTTGCCATGCGGCGCCGATCTTGTACTGGCAGTCCCTGCCAGTCCCTGCATTGCAGCAGGCTGTGGCCCATCCGACCACATTGCAGGCAGTCCGCGTCCCTCGCGACTGCTGCCGTGTGTGCAACCCGCGCACCAGCTCCACGCGGTGGCGGTTGCCGTCCCTGTTGGGGCCTCCCTCGCCATGAGGGTTCCAAGGGCCTACGTTCAGGCGCTCTGGATGGCGCTGAGTCCGTCATGGTATTCTCAGCGGCCCGTGCCTCAAACTCCAAAAACTTCACCAAGTCAGTGAATGTTGGTAGGGTGGTGCTATCCCGCTCCGCATTTTCGCGCTCAAACCGCGAGCGGATGTCATTGGGCAATTTGCCCAATACAATGTGCACCAACAAAAAGACCATTGGTCCACCGGCAGCCCCAGTGTGCGGAGCGCGTTACAGGCCACTGTAACGGGCGTGAGCAACTGCAGGCGCAACTGTGCCCTGTTGGCCACCTTGGGCAGGGCCATCAACTGTGCGGCGTGCGCATCCGCTAACAAACGTAAGTTTTGGTAGCGGGAGTTCAATAACTCCCAAGCCGTATCGTACTGGTCGTCCTCCACCCGGAGGTGCTGGATGAGCGACCGCGCTTCATCCTCAAGAGTGGAGAGGAGGTAGGCCATCTTCTGGGCCTTCGACAAATCCTGTCGTGCTACGACCAGGGACTCAAACATATTTTTATATGCTACCCACTCCTCCATCCTACCCCCAAAGTGGGACAGCTGAAGGGTGGGGAGCCGACCAGTAACCGCTGGTCCTTCCTGTCTAACAGGTGTGCGAGGGGCTGGTCCGCCAGCCTGTCTCGCCCTTATTGCGGTCACCGCCTCCGCGATATCATCGTGCAGACTCAGGATCTGGTCCATGTCCGCCATGTGACCTGCGTAGGCCTCCGGGGTAAGATCGGCTTCGGTAAGCGCCGCCATGGCCGCTTCCGCGCTAATCAAACGTGAGTGGAGGTGATCCGCTCTTAGCAGTATGGCGCCCTCCCTGTCCTTCCGGGACAGGAGTCCTCCGGCCGTCACAAACCATCTCAATTCGTTGGCGAGTGTCGCCCTAGCATTGGAGGCCTTCGCCATCGCGTCAAGTCACAAACAAAAAATAACAAAAGGTAAATAAAAACCAACAAAATCAAGCAACTACACGAAGAACCGCGGTAGGTATGAGAATGGCACAAACCCGGAACGCACGGTATAAACCGCAAACAAATACAAAAAAGGTTACAAATATTCTTATACAAACAAACTAAGAAAAATCTAATAATTTTTACAAACAATTAATTATTTTTTACAAACGAACAAATAGAGGGTAGATAAACTACGCTCTGCTACCAGAAAATGTGCAGAGCAACTACGCTCTGCTGCCAGAAAATGTGCGCAGAGCGAATCCGGACAAACGAAGCGGCGGGAAGAATCCTGTACCGGAACTTCACCGGGAAAAAACCACCGGTAAAAAATAAGTACCGGGAAGAAATCTCCACGCGGCACCACGTTTGCCCGACTAAAACCTAAATAACTTAACGCAGTCTGCTACCACCGTAGCTTATGAAGGGAGCTACAGGGCCCTATATGATAACCTAACCTATAAATTAATTACACTTAAAAAACACTTACCAAGCTAAATCTTCTTTCTCTTCGGATCCAAACTTGAGTATCTTCGGGAAGGGGGAATTCCTAATCACCCTACCTAACCCTTGAGATCTCAATTCCCCAGGACAAATAAATAGATTTCTTCCCGAAATCGGCTCGGCAACAGGTAGATGTGAGCGAGCAGCCACGCGTCACATCCCACAGGAGAAAGTCACAATGACGGGTACACAAACACAAAGTTCAATAGTTATTTAACAAACAGGAAATTCACAAATACAACTCAAGTTAATTAGCAATCAAAGAACGCGGGCCCTCTCGCGTATTAAAAATCAAACCGATATCGCATAGCAATGGCGACCGTCCGCGAGCCATTCGCACGAGCAAAGTGAAAACCCCGAACGCCCTCTGGCGGCAGCAATGCGAAACGCCCGTGTTTCGTTCCAAGCAATTATATTACAAACAGTACGTGATGTCACATTCGACGAACCTTAACTGGTGAACAAGAATAATTTTAATTATGTATAATTCTCATGCATTCTAGATATTTTGACTAATTAATCTTTTTTTTAATATTTGACATATGGCATGGTAGTAGAATAAATGGCTATTTTATTTATTTATTTTATTACTGTTCTGTGGCTTCTAACATATATAATAGGACCATTTACCCACTAACATTCCCCTAAAAAGTCTCTACATGCGAACTGTGACAAATAAGCAAAGATTTTGTCTGCCACTGTTTGTGAAGTTACACCTACTGAAAATTGTTGAATATGACATTTGTTATGTTTTCAGTGGTTGGACCATGTGTTCATGGTCATATTGATAAATTATGACATTTGCTATGTTTTCAGTGGTTGGACCATGTGTTCATGATCATAAGTGAAGAGAGTGTAGACGAAGCTCATAGGGAGCTGATGGATTGCAAGACATTTGTGCAACACATTTGTGGACAAAACATCAATCTGTAAGCAGTTTCATTTATAATATTTTTTTTCTATCGGGTACTCAAAATTCCTATGGGAGCATAAACCCACTACATAGTGATAAATCTTATTCTTTAAAATAAACAAGCAATTCCTGTATAATTATATGTAATTGGTTTAAGAAAACGGCTTTAACAATTTTGATGAAATTTTGTATTTACTTGGATAGACTTTTACCTAAAATCAAATCTAAGTGTCATCTCCAAATGAAGCTCAGTCACCCAGCTAGTGTTAACTATATTTTATTACATTTATAGTGATACTCACAAAAAAGGTAAAAGTGTCATGTCACACTCTCCAGGTTTCTCCCTATTTCATACACTGTCAAACAAGTAAACTCATTCTTAAACTTACAATTACAATAAGTTGGATGGGATGATTGTTTGTTATCTTACCATAACAAACATTACAGACTTCAATCATCAGTCTACCAAGATTGGTTATCAGTGTTGCTCGAGAGCCGCACCAAAGGCGACTCGATCCCGGGTGCAAGCGGAGTAATCGGTGAGAGCGGGGCTTCGGCGGCGGCGCTAAGTGCGCTCAAAGCGGCCGCCAAGGACATCAAGACTTCACCGCACCAACACTATCACCTCATGCTCGTTGTCGGGGACAAGATTTTGGCACTTTATTCTAGGTGAGTTTTAAATGTGTTTCTTATTAGAGTCAACGACAATTCTACAAGTTACAAACGCACTATATCGTTCTTCAGTTGTGTCTCAAAAGCCAAAGACATCGTAATAAAGCATAGAAATCTTACAAAGATCTTGTCAGTTCAATTTCTTTGAATCTTGAGACATAATTGAGACACTATATCTACATTTGTAATTAGTAGAATCGGCCCCCAGTACGTAAACCACCAAACAGGTCAGATGACATTGTTTGGATAGCGGGAAAAACGATGGATGAGACTGGCACAGGACCTTAAAAAGTAGCGCGAGAAAAGGGAGGCTTATACCCAGCAATGGTGGGTTGATGTGGGCTGAATATGTTGATGATTTATTAGGGTTACAGCGGGGGAGATCTAAGTTATCAGTGATCCCAAAAAATCTTACAAAACTGAAGTATCCTATCACCCGATGGAAGAAATGATCTGTGTTTTTTTTTCTTGCTGTTAAGGAAGTGTTTAAAAGCTATAAAGTACTCGGTCTAGTATGTCTTAATATCCACCGTTTCTAATCTATACATATAATAAAACAGTAAAAATATTTTGTCTGTACATTTAGTATTTTTGACTAAAATGGATAGAGGGACACTTAAAAAGAACAATAGAAAGCAAAAAAAAATTTTTGGAATTTCTTGTCTGTCTGTCTGTCTGTCTGTCTGTCTGTCTGTCTGTATGTATGTACGCGTTTCACGCAAAAACCACTGGACGGATTTGAATGAAACTTTTTTTGTTGTATAGCTATTAAGTCTGGGCAACATATAGGCTATAATTGATTTTGAAAACTGGAACACCTGATGAAGAACCATAACAGAACAGCTAAACTATAAGAAATATGGAAATAGTGCCTTAACAAAAGTTATTCAACCTGATGAGCATTTTCTGCTGACGTATAAAAATTGAAGATCTGGAACATCTGATGAAGAACTGCAAGAGACCAGCTACACTATAACATATATGGAAATGGCGCCTTAGTAAAAGTCGTTCAACCTAATGAGCATTTTCTGCTGACGTAATAAAAATTGAAGATCTGGAACATCTGATAAAAAGCTCCAAGAGACCAGCTACACTATAACATATATGGAAATGGCGCCTTAGCAGAACTCGATTTATCTGATGAGCATTTTCTGTAGACGTATAAAAATCGAAGATCCGTAACATCTGAAATAGTTTGGAACACAAAAAGACTTTTCATCTAAGCGAAACTCACGCAGGCGAAGCCGCGGGCAACAGCTAGTTCAGTTATAATTTTTTCTGCTATTTAATTCACTGCACTTGACGCCGATATTGACAAAGAAATTGCCCAAGTTAACATATTTTTTAACCTTATTTATTGCAGTCGTGGTAGCGAGGATCTTTTGCCGCCAGACCTAATACTGTTGAGTATCCAGTGCATTGCCGCTCAGGAATATTGGAAAGATGCCGAAAATACCGGTGGCGAGGGCCAAAATGCTGTGGTCCTATTGCCTTGTAAGTTGCCCCTTGTTTGTCTTCTGTATAGTCAAAAATATATTTTATTTATTTATTTTATTTATTAAGAAAACCAACATCATATCAACACTCGTAACAGTTATAAAGCCAATAATAGGTTTCCCTTGCCCTGACAGTAGTTTAGTCGATATTGATGATAATCAAAAGATCAATTTTACATATTCATAACTACCTACTTACTATGTTTTATATTTAGGTTGGATTGCACCATTTCTAGCCATGTATATGCATAGCTTCATAGCTAGACCACAGGGCGGGCGCTTCATAGAAACGGGGTGTCAAATATACCTACTACTACAACAAATGAAGCTGTATATCCGTGAATACGTCAGTAACACGTCAATGTGTGCGTTTTCATAATCATAACGTCCCAATACACACAAGAACGGGGGAGAAGTGCGGGGGGGTGCCATATTGCGGGCAGGGAGTTTCCTTTCTGTACGTTTTATTATATTCAATATTATTTATGTTATTATGATGGTCATGTAATTTAATTTGTTATGTTTTTCTGAATTAATGTAATTTTAATGTGTATTAGTCCTAAGTATAATTAGTCGGTTTCTGTGGAAGACCAGCGTTGTGGATCGTACCACGGTCCACAACGCATGCTGAACAGAGACCGTTTTGGATTTTTATAGCCAAATAAATGATTCTTTCTTCTTTCTTTCTTTCTGTACGTAGTACCTATTATATATAGTATTAATTCTGTGGCTAGACTAAAATTACAAAATAAAAAGTTCGAGTTGAAGTTGCGATTGTTTGTCGCACTCGTTTCGTACGACAAAAAAATCGCAGTAGTACCACCATGGAACACTTGTAGGGCTGCGTGAGAACAGCGGCGTGGTGCAGCTGTGCGCGGGCGCGGCGCAGGCGCCGAGCGCGCCGCACGCGCTGTATCTCGCGGAACTCGCGCCGCGCGTCACCTTCGTCTTGCTCGTCGATTTGGACCTGAGGTAACTCTCATCATTTATTGAATGAGGCAACACTCACAGGGTTGCGTGAGAACAGCGGCGTGGTGCAGCTGTGCGCGGGCGCGGCGCAGGCGCCGAGCGCGCCGCACGCGCTGTATCTCGCGGAACTCGCGCCGCGCGTCACCTTCGTCTTGCTCGTCGATTTGGACCTGAGGTAACTCTCATCATTTATTGAATGAGGCAACACTCACAGGGTTGCGTGAGAACAGCGGCGTGGTGCAGCTGTGCGGTGCAGCGGCGGCGCGCGCAGGCGCCGCGAGCGCGCCGCACGCTGTATCTCGCGGAACTCGCGCCGCGCGTCACCTTCGTCTTGCTCGTCGATTTGGACCTGAGGTAACTCTCATCATTTATTGAATGAGGCAACACTCACAGGGTTGCGTGAGAACAGCGGCGTGGTGCAGCTGTGCGCGGGCGCGGCGCAGGCGCCGAGCGCGCCGCACGCGCTGTATCTCGCGGAACTCGCGCCGCGCGTCACCTTCGTCTTGCTCGTCGATTTGGACCTGAGGTAACTCTCATCGTTTATTGAATGAGGCAACACTCACAGGTTTGCGTGAGAACAGCGACGTAGTGCAGTAGTGCGCGGGCGCAGCGCACGCGCTGTATCTCGCGGAACTCGCGCCGCGCGTCACCTTCGTCTTGCTCGTCGATTTGGACCTGAGGTAAAGGCCCATTTAGACAATGAAAATTTCTTGCCTGTTGCATACAATTCAATTGAAACAAGTAAATACTTGCATGGTCTAAACAACAATTGCTTGCAATTTTTCATAGTCAATGCCAATAGGCATGCAATTATTGCTCTTGTATGTACAAGAAACTTGCACCGTCTAATTGGGTCTTAACTCTCATAATTTATCGTACAACTAGCTTTTGCCCGCGGATTCGCCCGCGTGTATATCCCACGGGAACAGTGCTTATTCCCGGAATGAAAGGTACCCTATGTCCTCCTCCGTACTTCTAGCTATGTGTATGCGAAATTTCAGGAATATTGGTGCAGTAGATGCATGAAGAGGTAACAAATAAATAAACAAACAATACACATTCACATTTATAATATTAGTAAGGATTACGATAGTTGTGTCCCGTGGGTCCAGTCCAGTGGGAATTTTGGGATAAAAAGTACACTACGTCCTTTTCAGTGGGATCCTTTGTGTAAGCGAAATTTAAGATTGATGAAGCGTGGAGAGATACTCCTATTTTCACCATTTAAATCTGAATATTATGATTTCCACCCATTTCAAGAAGTGCTATTATACATTACTAGCTGTTGCCCGCGGCTTCGCCCGCGTGGTTTTTTAAAAAATCTTGTTGTGTTCCAAACTGTTTTAGATGTTTCGGATCTTCGATTTTTATACGTCTACAGAAAATGCTGATCAGATTAATCAAGTTTTTCTAAGGCGCCACTTCCATATATGTTATAATATAGCTGGTCTCTTGGTGATTTTCATCAGGTATTCCAGATCTTAAATTTTTATACGTCAGCAGAAACTGCTCATCAGGTTTGACGAATTTTGTTAAGGCACCATTTCCATATTTCTTATAGTTTAACTGTTCTGTTTTGGTTCTTCATCCGGTGTTCCAGTTTACAAAATCAATTATCCTAAATGTTGCCTAGACTTAATAGCTATACAACAAAAAAAGTTTCATTCAAATCGGTTCAGTACTTTCGGAGATTATCGTGATAATACATACATACAGACAAAAAATTAAAAAAAAATTTTTTTGCTTTCTATTAGGTATTAATTTTTTTTTAATTATTTATTTACCAAAAGATATTTACATAGATAGGTGCTAGAGCCCTGTGCTAAGTAAGAACTTGTGTTACAGGGACTCCATTCTTGCAAGTGAAATAATTTAATAACCAATTTTAAAATTAAAATTTTAAGTGTCCCTCTATCCATTTCAGTTAAAAATATTAAATGTACAGACAAAATATTTTTATTTACTCTTTTTTACTTACTCTACTTTTTCGTGTTTCAGAGAAATCGGGGTTTCAACTTACATGTCCAGTCAGATACTGTCTAACCTGCGCAGGCTGTTGTTACAAAGAAACTTGGAAATGCTTCCAAGTACGCTGGATGCCTTGGAGGCTGCGCTGAAAAAGGTTCATTCTTATTAGTCTTTCTTAAACTCTCGCGCTTTAAGGCGAGCTCGTACCCCACATTCGAAATAATTGTAATTTTTCATAAAGAAATTTACCTAATTAGAGTTTATTTACGAAGTGGAAAAATAATACAGGATATAGATTATAATCTCTATTAAGGTTTGAATCGTGTACTTTTTAATAAAATACATATTTTCGGCTTAATTAATTCATAAAAGCACCGAAAATTTAGAAAATATTTCAGTTTTCAAGTCATGAAACTTAAAATTTTCAGCGATAACATATATATATTTTTATATAATTAGTTTATATATATGCTATATTAAAGTCTTAATCGAGCACTTTTGTTTTAAAACTAATATTTTTAATGATATTTGAGAAAGAGTTGCTAAATCGGTACAAAATCTGTTCGATCCTGCCAACGAAAGTAGGACATTGTATTGTGCAAAAATCTTATTGCAACGCGCACACGGCGCGGTTAAGCGCATATGAATTTTGTTTTTTGCAGCTCAGGTTGGACCTGGTCTTAAACACATAAATAACACAAGCTGACACCGAAATCGACGATGTTAAGAATATTGCTGGCAACAACTGGAATAGGATGGCCCAGGACAGAGAAGGTTCCCCCGAACGGGTTCCAATCTTGTAGCGATGGGGGGGCTCAGTACCAGCGGGAAGCTGGACCGCTGGGAAGCTAATAGGAACCCATCGCCGGGAGGAGGCCGCTTTTAGTGGCCTGGCTGTGAGAGTAGGGGGCACACACGCCCTACTCTCACAGCCGTGGTAGGGGTCGCGGGGGAAGAGGAGTGCCGGTATTGCGGTGCGCCGTTCTCCCTATCCTCCGCCGGCGAGCGTGGCCGTGGCGCTGGGCACGGTGTCGGTGGGAGCCGCAGGGGAAGAGGCGTGTCGGTATTGCGGTGCGCCGCTCTCCCTGTCCTCTGCGGCCGACGCGTGGTGGGCCTGTCTCGGTCACAGTGGATAGGGACAACCTATCCCCTGTGGCTGAGATGAGGTAGGGCCTGACCTTGTCAGGTCCCAAAAAATTGAGGGCTGGTTGGGTGGCGGAAACGGGATTCCGTCGCCTGGCTTAACGGCCCTCGGGTGGAAAGGCGCATCTGTGTCAAGTGCGCCTTTACCCTAGCGGGAAATTTTGGCAGCTATCCCGCTGGCCGCTCCGACCCTCTCGCTGGAGAGGTGCTTCGAGAGCGAGCCGCGCTGGGGCCGCAGTGGTGGCGGCCACCGCGCCGGGGCTGTGGAACGTGAGAAGCACACGGTCCTGACATATATGCGGTAGGGGTTGACACCGTGTGGTTTTAGTGGGTTCGAGTCCCACATACCTGTCCGGCTTCCCGTGGCTGGATAGATGAGACGAGAGTCTTTCCACACGAAAAAAAAAAAAAAAAGGACCGAGAAGGTTGGCGTAGACAGAAGGAGGCCTATACCCAGCAATGGGTCACGGAAGGCTGTGGATGATGATGATGACACCGAGATACTTCATGGCTGCAACCACGGGAGGTTGCAAAGTTCCCGAAACGTCAGCCGCTATAAATAAATAAATTAAGAATCGTGCTAAGTCCCGTTAAAATAGTTATTACGCAAACCTTTTGATTAAAACCAATCAGATCAAAATGGAATATAACTGAAAAGGAGTAAGCAGAGTATTTTGACATTGACTATGACAAATGTCATTGCTTTGTGCACCATGACAACCAGGCCCTTGATTCTACAAATAGCAAACGTAGATGTCGTGCCTCAGTTGTCTCAAAAGCCAAAGAAATCGCAATAAAACATAGAAGTCTTACAGAGATCTTATCACTTTATTTTAATTTCTTTGGCTCTTGAGACACGACATTTAAGGGCCATTTAGACGGTGCAAGTGTCTTGAACATACAAGAGCAATGATTGCAGTGCAAGAATTGACTTTCAATAAATTGAAAGCAACTGTTTACATGGTGATATAAATAAAAAACTTGAATAGAATTATTGTATGCAAATCTTGACATTCAATAATTACCAATGTGTTCTGTTTACACGTATACAATTGTTTAGGCAATTATTGCATTCCATTTTTGAAACACAGATTTGTATGGGCACGTGCCATTTTTTAGCGACTTGCTTCAAGAATTGCACGTATTTGCGTTGTCAAATTTTTCATGCAAGAATTGAATGACATTTTCTGGCATGTATTGTTTACACCAAGAAAAGTTTTGAATCCAAACTTGCATACCAGTTCAAGAATGTTACGTGTTGTTTAGACTATGCGAGTAAATTATTGCTTCAATTTAATCGTATTCAACAGGCAAGAAACTTGTACCGTCTAAATGGCCCTTTACGTTTGTAATTAGTAGAATCGGCCCTTAGGTGGTTTGTTTACTAAATTGGTACTAGTGCCACCATCTGCGCCGACCTTACGTTATAAAAACCAGATAACCTTTCAGACCACCGACGCGCTTCGTAAAAACAAAGCAAACGCCCCGCTGTGCGCACGCGTCGCTTCGCGCATGCTAGAACTACGCAAGTCCTGTACTACCACGACCCCGCTCACCCCGGAAACTACCGCCACAGCCATGCATACGGCCCTAGAGGCCGTAGTGGAACTACTGAAGCCCGAAGTACCCCGTATCAAGCTCACCCAAGCCTTAAAGGACCTGACGACAGCTCTCGCCCCTTATGTGGAATTCCTGCGAGTTAAAGCGATGAGATATTTCAGCTTGGGATCATATCCTTTTCAATTATTTTGCTTGGGTTTGGTGTGAGGGATCGACATTCTGTCTGTTTCTTTATTGTACACGGTTACGAAAAAAATACATAATATTTATAGAATTATATGCACAATGGCTGTATTGCTGCCTGCTGGTTTTCCAGATCATATGTGCCTGTTTTATTAAAATTGTTAAAGAACCACAATTTTAAATGTTTTATGTATTTTCTTTTGCATGAAATGGGTTCGTGAAGTAAATAAAAATTAATTTTATCAGAGATAAATAAAACACGCCTCGTCCAGTAGTGGATTACAATCGGCTGTGATGAATAGTAAGAAAAGAAATTAAATAAAAATATAAATAAGAAAATCATCGTAGACGCAATGAAAAGCCTTGTTTTTTGCATCCATTTGCATGCGTCTGGAATTTGCAATCATCTTGTTTAGTGTGTGCCACACCAATAAAGATACCCATTGTTTTGCATTTGCCGGGAGTCCAATGACGGTCGAATGATATGATTACCATGTGTTGGTAATCATATAGTCAGCCGTCATTGGACTTTAGAAACTGCAATTTTATAAAATTTTTACACGACTATGACTATTTTTTCACGACAAAAATATGAAGTAAAGTAAGTATAAGAAATTCATGTATGTATGTAAGTTTCTTTATTCCACCATAAGTCTTGATTTGATGTAAGAGGTATTTTTAGAGTCCTTGCATTCCTCCGAGTGACATAGGCTAAGTGAGTTGTCAGTCGTGTTTTTTACTTTTTAAAAATTAGCTCGTTCTTTATTGGCGCGGCATATTTTGGTCACCCAGACATCGACCTTTGTCTTGTTTCATAAATTATTTCGCTTAATGTGGGTATGTGAGCGCACGGGCCCGACAGACGTGAGTTCCCTAACGCTGCACAAGTATGTGGAGGAGTTCCCCGGGCTCGTGCACTTCGTGTACGTGGACCGCACGGCCGGCCGCTACCTGGCGCCCGACATGGCCGACTGTGTGGATATGCTGGCGCCGGAAACGGTAGGTAGAATAGACTTTGGTTACTTATCAATAAGGTCGATTTTTATGAATGAAAACATTTTGGTATAATGAAACTTTAAATGAAAATAGAATAGGCCACTTGTTTTCAATTTGTGTTCTACGAGACTTAAGCTGGAGTACGGAGAGATGTAAACGCAGGGACGACGAGGCATAAGCGCACGGAGATTTAACACGCACAAAATCCGTTCGTAATATCACTAAACTGTCACTTTTGACTTTTCCCAAGGTCCGGAGCAGAAGGGAATTTCGTACTGTTATATCCCTCTAATGTCAGTAATAATGCTGACCGAGCAGCCCTTCGGGCTAGCTCTGCACCCCTCTAGTATAGGATAGGTCAGTAGCGCCCTGATAGTTCAGTCCGTGCCCAACTCTCATTCCGAGCGGTCGCCTAAGGATAAATTCACATTGTTTGTGCCGTACAATAATATTCCTTCGCGGTGTTAATTAGTGTTTTTTTTAAAAAACCCTTTTGATTCTCCCGCGTAACATTCTGGTGGCAGCGGTGGGATCCGGAAAACCAATATCCAGTTGCCCAGGGCCGCTCACGGACTCATCCGGATCTCGCGTAAATCCTAAAAAGGTCGTGAAAGTGCAGTGTTAGTGGAAGATCACTGTGCAACCACAACAAGTGAATCAACAGTATCCTGAAAGGTCCTGGAAGGGACCTACACATCCTGCGGAGTTGCACCCTAAATGGCAACCCCTATTCCTACGTGAAGGGTGCTCATAATCCAACATACAAGAAGATACACAAGATAAGTCTTTGTCTCCTATCTACAAATCAGTACCGGTATCTCTCTGGAAAACCAAGAAGAAAACATTCGAATCTGAAAAGTTCAAATCAATCCGAGTGGAGAATAGCAGTCGTGTTCGTGACGTCGTCAAGCCCGACGGAATGTTCCCAGCCGTCACCGTCGCGTTCTTTATCGCTCTACATCCTGTAAGTCTGGTCATTGTTTTGTCTAGCCGTGAACGTCTGTTAAGGCGCTTCCACACTGATTACTTTATTATTTTATATTATTGTTTTGTTTTAAAGGTTCCAAACGGATTTATTAACACAGTATTGTTAACTTATAATGCCAAAAGTGACTAAGGTTGAGGAAAGCGAGCTATCCATAAACGTCTTTGAGCCTCCCGTCAGCGACTCAGAGGAGAAATATAAATCCGCCCCTAGCTCACCACGAGTAACTCGTAAAACCACTGCAGCACTCAATATGACTACTTTAGAATTGAATGTACTTTTCAAATTTATTAAACAATACGATGGTAGTCGGGAGACCCTTAACTCATTCCTTGTAAATTGTGATAACGCTCTTAACTTAGCTACCGATGTTCAAAAACCTATCTTATTCAAATTTATTCTTAGCCAACTTAATGGGAAAGCAGAGATAGCATGCTCCATAAAAGACTTCACATCATGGGACCAGTTAAAAGATTTCCTTAAAACACAATTCAGTGAAAGAAAACATTACTCTCATTTATTAACCGACTTACAGGAAAACAAACAGGGCCCTCAAGAGACGGTCAATGTATATGCCCTTAGAACCGAAACATATCTCGCAGTTACTAACAGAGATATCATTATCCAATACCAAGGCCAAGGAACTACCCGGCCGTACAGCGGCCATGGAAGACCTGGCACTTCACCACTTTGTTATGGGCCTCCACCCTCGTATTTCCAATATAGTGAGGTGCAAGTCACCAAAAACCCTGAACGAGGCCATCAACTTTGCCATCTCAGAAGAACGCATACAACAAACTTTATACAAGCGTTCCGTAACTGATCCCAAACCTAATAATTTGGGTAGTAAACCTAAACCAAATCCTCCTTTTAATAAACCTTTTAATGCTACAAACACACAACCAAGGGCTGCCAACTCCATGCCACAAGGTGGTACTTCTGGTCAATTTTGCCGCTATTGTAAAGCAACTGGACATGACATATCCAATTGCAAAAGGCGTGAATTTAATAACAACCGATACCGATTTAATCAAAATCTTCAGCCTAACCAAGGATCCTCTAGACCATCCCCTCGAGTAAACTTCCTCGAGCAACCTGATGAAGAAGAGGGACGCGACGAAGTAGACTCTCCATCTAACGATTTAAACGAATAGTGGGCTCACGGCGGTGTCTCGTGAGACCCAATGCTCCACACACAGTATATTCAGTTAAATCCAACGACACCTCCTCTGTACCCAAGGGCCTCAACACGGGTAACCAGCCCCAAACTCGCGCCCATATCTCTATATCCAAGGGCCTCAACACGGGTAACCAGCCCCAAACTCGCGCCCATATCTCTATATCCAAGGGCCTCAACACGGGTAACCAGCCCCAAACTCGCGCCCATATCTCTGAATTCAAGGGCCTCAACACGGGTAACCAGCCCCAAATTCGCGCCCATATATCCGCATCCAATTCTCCAAACCTTCTTGGCAACAAAGGACAACACCAGGTCCAAAAACCAGCTGAATCAAAACTAGAAAGTTTTGAACAGACTCTAAAATCCTCACATGATAAGAGTATCTATGAAGTAAATATAGATACAACCAAACGGCTATTGCCCCATGTTTTATTAGATTCCTCCGCTTCCGATATCCCCTTGTCACTACTAGTTGACTCAGGTTCTAGCATATGCCTAATCAAAGAATCTAGTTTAAATAAGAACCCAAAATTAATATTAAAGAATCAATAAAACTCAAAGGGATAGACCCAGGTGACGAACCTACTCTAACAGAAGGTCACTTCCAACTCAAACTTAAATTAAATACTGCAGCCTTATTAGCTATCTTGCAAAAGCAAAGCGATAGCCATAATTGCGCAAAATTTGCTTTTTTTTCGCAAATTCGTATTACGTACAGCGGAAACCAAACCATAGCAGAGCGATGGCAAAGCCAAAGATAGTGCTGCCTCTGCCGAACAATCGAAGAACTATTTTGTGCATTCAATCGATTCAATCTCTTTGGCCCGAGTGAAGTTGAGTGCGTTCCCCTAGCAAAAAAGTACTGAATATTAAAACGTGATGTTACTAAATAATTAGAGTATGACGTCGTGTAAATGTTTATATAAGTTTCAAATTTGTGCATCAATTAGTTTTTGAGATTTTAATTACAAACAGATTCTGCCAGGATGACATTTAGAACATTCCCCCAGCAAAAAAAGTTCTCGGATCGAAATGAAAGTAAGTACAATAATTAGAGTGTCGTGAAAGGTAAATGTTTATGAATAAATAAAATTTGTGTATCCAAAGACTTGGGAGAAATTCAAAATTCTGCTGGGGGAACGTTTGGCCGGATGCTGGATCTCCTAAATGGCATGGGGTAGAGATATGACTTTTTTTTACAAAAGTTGTTATTAATTTGTGTATAATGTTTGTAAAAACAGAAATTTAAAAAATATTACCGTTCAAGAGCTAAAAATAAAAACGTGAATTTAGGTATTTTGGCGCTTGTACTATAAATATGGGCCCTAGAGACTAATTGGTGACGTGAGTTTGTACCTTGAAGTTGTTTTCAATGTCCATGTAAGTATCAACATGAAGTATCATAAGTATTTAATAAGTTATGAGAATAAATGCAATGATTCAGCCGCCATGAATTTCGACAGTCCATTAGACGAGTTGGTCTATTATTTACGAAATTCACATGTTTTGCATTAATTGCTAAATATAGTTAACTATCCATTCACCAAAAATCAGATCAATATATGTAGTAGTTTAAGAAATATAATTATAAATCCAAGCCAAGGTGAAATAGCATGATAAGCCGACCAAATTCGAGAATCTAGCAAAAAGCGGCCGTACAGTATATATTACCAACCATCCGAAATTTGCAGTATTATAAACGTAATTTAGTACAGGCGCGTACACAACTGAACTAATATAATTTTCAATGAAGAGCTTTTGTCCAGGATTTCAAGATTTTTTATTGTTACTTATTTATATTTTTTTTGCGTTTAGTTACAATACAATATTAATTTGGAAAACTGTGCGCTCGTTCTATCTTAGGTACCTAGTATAGGACCGATTCCTACTGGAATGGCTGCGGCGCGGCAATCACCATCACTATGATAGAATTATAAACCTTATATTTCTACCCCATACGTACATAACTTATATAACCGCGCTATTGTAGTGCCTCCGGTATGTTTGAAGAGGCTGGTATAGATTGTTTTGCTACGATCATGAGCCACCCTTTTTGCTCAGGAGAGTGCGCGGTAGTACCAACAGCATCCTAAAGATGATAGGTACGAGGTGGGATTGCCCGCCCGCCTTGGCTCACTGCCGGAGCTTACATGCTCCGTGCAGAAATATATTATAATACAATAGTTTTGGAGCGTGAGAGCTCTATATAATAATAAACCTCAGGGTCGTTGAATATTATTTTATTGGTAAACATAACACCCGATAAGGGTCTATAGTTTAATAATATTTAATGAAAGTAACATAATAGATATCGGTAAATGCTAGGCCAAGAATGACAACCAAAATACAGAATCGAATATGAATGAATACAGTTTAAAATTTATGACAGGTGAAATAAGTATGTATGTGCCAGCGCACGTATAATAAGATCCAAAGAGGATGAACGCGTAGCCGCGTTACAGTTTGTAGGGTGTGATATTAACATATTTAAGTTAATTTAATAATGTAAGATATGAGTGTAATCACTTGAAATAAAGATATAAGTATTATGTTGGTTCGTTTTTCAGAGCCACACGGGTCCATTGGGACCCGGTCCTTTGAGGCGTTCATGCAGGCAGCGGGTTCATGTCGATGAGAAGTTTTCTTCCTGGTGTGATACTATTGCAGGCGTTCCTCAGGGTGGTGTACTGTCCCCTCTTTTGTTTGCTCTTTTCATAAACTCCATCACTTCAAGTTTGCAATGTTCATACCACCTCTACGCAGATGACCTCCAAATTTACACTCAAGCTCAAATTGATAATTTTTCATCTGCCATTAACACCACAAATGCTGATTTGAATGCGATTTCGGTTTGGAGTAAATCGCATGGCCTTGTAATCAATCCACTTAAAACGCAATGTTGGCGACGAGCGTTAATTAAGTAGTATTAAGATTTTAATTTGTAGAAAAATGTT
This sequence comes from Ephestia elutella, assembly GCA_018467065.1. Taxonomy (NCBI): domain Eukaryota; kingdom Metazoa; phylum Arthropoda; class Insecta; order Lepidoptera; family Pyralidae; genus Ephestia; species Ephestia elutella. The sequence goes on from CM031586.1 coordinate 8,475,501, forward strand.
TGTAAATAAAGTTGTCGCACATAGGTTAGGGTTTTGTAAGGACTAGTTAGGCTAATTTTTAATAAGTGTATGTAATAGCCTTAAGATCGATGACTCATGACATGTTCGTCTTTGTTTGTGACGTCAATGTATTACGCAATTCACATAATAGCCGATGACGCATGTTATGTTTGTCTTTATCTATTGACGTCATCGTGATTGCGTAATTCACCTTTTATTGTATTCCGATTTGCGTCTTTATCTATTGACGTCATTGCGATGACGCAAATTGCCTATTGTTGTGTACCGATTTACGTAAGCAAGCGCACGTCACACACCTCATGCGTCATTTGTTCTTGCGTCAAACCATTGTCGTCATTGAATGTGCGTCACTAAGTTACTATAAATACGGAGCCCGTCGAGGGCAGTTATTCAGTCTTCTGTCGGCATTCAAACTATTCAGTCTTCTGTCGGCATTCAAAGTATTCAGTCTACTCTCGGTATTTGTACAGTTCACTGTAAGAATAAAGGAAGAAGTCTTCCAGTGCATTAAGTAGTGGTTTTATTTAGTGCGAGTGCAATCCCTGGTCGAACCCCGGGCACCTAGTTCAGTAGTGGCATCCTGGCCTATATCCAGCCAGCGGTCCGGCTCAACAGCCCATACAGTCCACTATCGTTATAGTGGCATCCCTCGTGGCGCGCCCTGCTGAGCGGCTGGCTCATCCTCCCCGCCTACCTGAAGTGTCAAGGCTCGCTCTGGGTGCTGCTATCGACCACACGCAAGTTATTATTATTGGTAGCTCAAGACAAACTCCTAAAATAAACACTGCTGACTTGCCCAAAATTGCGTTTGATGGTACCGTAATTCCATTTAGCGATCGTGTCAGAAACCTTGGCATTTTCATGGATAAGTCTCTCTTGGTGTCCCCAAATTGCTGAGGTTAGTCGCAAAATCTTTGCAGCTGCATGGTCACTAAAACGACTGCGCAATTTTCTGCCGTTTCAGACCAAAATTACGCTTGCTCAGTCCCTTTTATTTCCCATTCTTGATTACGCTGACACCTGTTACCTTGATCTGACTGAGGAGCAACTTAACAAGCTTGAGCGTCTCCAAAATTTATGCATCAGATTTATCTATGGACTCCGTAATTATGATCACGTCTCTCAATTTAGGAATGAACTCAAGTGGCTTCCAATTCGACGTCGCCGTGATTGGCATACACTTTCCATGCTTTACTCTATCCTTTTTAACCCTGACTACCCTCAATACCTTAGAGAAAGATTCACGTTCATTAGTGAAGAGCAAAATCGAACTCGTAGCGTTTATAACCTCCGTCTCAAAATTCCCATCCATTCCACTACATTCTACTCTCATTCCTTTACTGTCCAAGCTGTCCGCCTCTGGAACTCTCTTCCTGTTTCTATTCGACACGCACAAACTCTTTCCAGCTTCAAATCCCAAGTTAAAGCACATTTCCTTTCCATTTAATTGCCTAACCTAACCCTCTTTTATTAGTTAAATCGTTGTCAATATTGCAGTCTTGTGTTGTTGTGTATTTATGTATATGTTTGTATATATTGTATGTATATATTAATATATGTATTACTATATCTTTTATTTAGCCTAGTGTACCTATGTAAGTAGTTTTTATTTTATTTTATTTTTTATTTATTTACCTATATTTTTATATTGTAACTATTAGTTTTTTACGTTATTGTATTTGTTAATCCTAGTTCTGTCTGCGCCGTACCTGCTGATCTATGATCTATAAGTCCTACCTGTCGGTTGCCTGTAAGAAATTGCTGTAGCGATACGGCTGCCATTGTACATTAGCCGTTAAGACACAATGTACTCCTTTTTCTTTTTCATGGTGCAATAAAGAGTTATTATTATTATTATTCATGGGCCCAAAGCCGTCATGAAGAGGCATTTTTATACCTTTTTATCTAAAAGTGAGATGGCTGCATCTGCGGAGATCTGCCCCTTAATGTACCATAGATATGATATATGTGATATACTAACCTAATTTGAAGAAATAAAGATGTTTTTTAGGTATGCTAACATTTGAGCACGCATCTGTACACAGAAAAAAGAGGTAATACACTATCAATTTCAGAAAACTACTTCAATATACTGCACGGTCGCTTTTTGGTAGACTCTCGAATTTGGTCGGCTTATCATGGTATTTCACCTTGGCTTGGATTTATAATTATATTTCTTGAACTACTGCATATATTAATCTGATTTTTGGAAAGTGGATAGTTAACTATATTTAGCAATTAATGCAAAACATGTGAATTTCGTAAATAATAGACCAACTCGTCTAATGGACTGTCGAAATTCATGGCGGCTGAATCATTGCATTTATTCTCATAACTTATTAAATACTTATGATACTATGTTGATACTTACATGGACATTGAAAACAACTTCTAGGTACAAACTCACGTCACCAATTAGTCTCTAGGGCCCAGATTTATAGTACAAGCGCCAAAATACCTAAATTCACGTTTTTATTTTTAGTAAATTTCTATTTTTACAAACATTATACACAAATTAATAACAACTTGTGTAAAAAAAGTCATATCTCTACGCCATGCCATTTAGGAGATCCAGCATCCGGCCAAACGTTCCCCCAGCAGAATTTCGAATTTCTCCTAAGTCTTTCGATACACAAATTTTATTTATTCATAAACATTTACCTTTCACGACACTCTAATTATTGTACTTACTTTCATTTCGATCCGAGAACTTTTTTTGCTGGGGGAATGTTCTAAATGTCATCCTGGCAGAATCTGTTTGTAATTAAAATCTCAAAAACTAATTGATGCACAAATTTGAAACTTATATAAACATTTACACGACGTCATACTCTAATTATTTAGTAACATCACGTTTTGATATTCAGTAGTGTTTTGCTAAGGGGAACGCACTCAGTGAAGTTTTGCTATTATCTATGGCTTTTGACAGCGTTGCGATAACAATCAGCCAGCAATTTGAACTGTCAAATTGCGATTACAAGAAAGTAATATTTTTCTTCATCGCCTCTGATCGCTGCTTATTTTAAAGTGTATTGTCAGGGCTCGTGCGGTATTATTTATTATTAGAAGCATTTATTGATGAGCAGGGAAGAGATGTACGAGTAAAAACACATCACAACACAACACAATTAAAGCGTACCTAGGCTTCGAAATCAAGCCAACGTCTTGCAGCTATTAGACTCAGAAAGAAAGAAGAAGAACAAAAGATCGTTTGGAAAATAAGGTAAGTAAAGTTATTTCCTAAGTAGGAACTAAAAACCTACATGGTTTTTATCAAAGATCTTTGGTTGTAAACATGTTATAAAACATTTGTCAGTCTTTAATTACGATGATATATTTTCAGGTCCTCACAGCATTGCCCTTTTTTTGCCATGGTTTTGTATCAGAAGTCTGTGGAAATGAATTAGTGTCTACTGCAGTGAGAGAAGTCACAAGAACTTTAAACCATCATAGAATACTAAGTATATTCGTTTTCCTCAAACACTACAAGAAAGGCAGTTCATTATGAATGGGTGAGAATATAAATATACTTATTATGATTGGTCAATAGTTTGTTGTTACTACAGTAGTTACTGTTTGAGTTAGTTTACTCAAAACTCTATACGGGTCTCGGGGAACTAGGTAAAATGGTCCCAGTATGACAGGACTGATCATCCGTCTGGCGCTTGTGCTGGCATCCCCAAAAAGTAAATAATAATGTAAATACTGAAGTTATGGGGTGTTGCAGTATAGAAGTTACTGTTTGATTAGTATTTGGGTCCATTTCCGAACGGCCACATCTCTTGAATTATTTTGGTCTAATACAATTTTGAAATGATCAAGAAAATAAACTATTCAAGAGAAATTCCTCAATACAATATTGAATTTGAATTGTGTATATTTTATATCAAAATTACTGTTTGTAGAAATACAACAAGATGTTTGAAATAAGCAAAATCAAATCCACTAATCTCTACAGGATGCCGGCTCTACAAACAGGGGTGAACAAGAGGTGTTAGCCAGTGGCCGACAGCAAAGAAATTGCATTGTGCGGAGGTCACACAATCAGAGAGGAGGAGAGAGGATTGTGAGGAGGTCAGGAGGAGGTTGTGGTTGTGTGTGTGATCTACGGGGTCAAATTAATATTACTTTTCAAATATAGTTGTACTTATGTAAATAGAATTCAGTAACCTATTTGTTATTTAAAAATATCTTTTATTCATTATAGGTATCTATTTGTTATATTAAAATTTGAGGTTATTATGGTCAATATTTGAGATTGGCTTCTATTATATAGCCAAAACCATTTTTATAATTTTTGTCTAACCTATCGGGCTGTATGTTTATAAACGCATGACACAAAAACTACTGGACCAAATTTGATACGGTTTTCACTGTTGTATTGATAATAATAATAATATTTGGTAGTGTATTGATAAGAAGTGTATTTATTTGTATAAAATGTAAGAAATAAAGAAATGTATGTAGTCAGTTGAATATTTTTTATTCAAATAGATAACATAAATGTATTTACAATTGTTATTTCTTTTCTTACAACTTAAAGACTGTATGTACTAAGAGTTGGCCAGATACTTAGTACTTGTTATAGGTACTTATAGTACTTATTTATTAGTTTATTTCAAATAACAGAGATCCATAGTTGTGTTAGTAACAATTATTCTATGTTAGTACAATAGTTAGGTACTTATTTTTAATGAATTTATACAATTTATATCATAGAAATAAAATTTAGAATAATGACTAGTACCTTATAGGTATAGTACCTTAAAAATAAACTATACATTAAAAAGGTTGATTGTTTGAATTTGAACAAAACGACAAATATACGGACTCTATGTGCACACTATCACCATAACACAGCTTGTTTCCCAATAATAGCCAAGACTTTCTTGTCAACCTCGGACAGATCATCTTGGCTACTAGCATCACCACCTGTACCCAGAGCATCCTGCCTCCGTTTAGCCAGCTCGGTCTTGCTTTTGTGTTTCAAGTCAGCCCAGTACTATAACAATAAAAAGTTATATGAAGAAAGAAAGACAAAAATGCACATAAAGTGATTTGTACAAACCTAAGCAGCAAAATATTAATTGGTATTCTATACTTCTTTACTTATTCTACCTACTTACCTTTTTCCATCGTTCTCCAGATTTAGTTGATCCAGAGCCATAGGAATTGAGCTTATTAGCAAGGTCACTCCACTGTTTATCTACTGCTTCTTTAGACCTTGCTCCAAGCCCCACTCCTTTTGCAATTGAAGGATGTTCCGCAAGGAAATCCAACAACTCCTCCAGTTGCTCGTTTGATACTCTGTTTGCCATTTCCTAAAACACCGAATAGGAATTATATTACAAACTAAACTTTGCTGCACAAACATTACACACATTATTTTAAATCACAGCATCACTGTGCCTACTTACTTTGCGAGAGCTGCTGATCCAATGGAGTCATTTTTCACGAATACAAACAAAATCATAACAACGTGACCACTAAAACGTAGTGATTATATACCTACTCTTTGGTGACCACTTGTAACACAAGAATGCACCATATTAACAAATTTACCACTTGAAATAGGCGCCAAGCTATTTTTTCTTATAAGTTTTTTCATATTCGTATTGAAAACACTTGTAAACGTGAAATTCCGCGAAACATCTGTTTGAAATTGACATTCATTCCTATAAATTAGTTCCTCCTGATTGCTACTCAATTGCTTTTGTCGCTAGTGTCTATGCTAAAACTAGCGAAAAGTGCATTTAAAGCCACCAGCGAGCGAGTAGCCAGCGATCACATACGTAATACGATTTTTTTGGCGATAAGCAATCGATCGCGCGGTCACTGCGCGATCACTGCGCGATTTTCGCTGATTGCTAAAAGATAGCTAATAAGGCTGCAGGTCCAAAAACCAGCTGAATCAAAACTAGAAAGTTTTGAACAGACTCTAAAATCCTCACATGATAAGAGTATCTATGAAGTAAATATAGATACAACCAAACGGCTATTGCCCCATGTTTTATTAGATTCCTCCGCTTCCGATATCCCCTTGTCACTACTAGTTGACTCAGGTTCTAGCATATGCCTAATCAAAGAATCTAGTTTAAATAAGAACCCAAAATTAATTAAAGAATCAATAAAACTCAAAGGGATAGACCCAGGTGACGAACCTACTCTAACAGAAGGTCACTTCCAACTCAAACTTAAATTAAATAAAGGTAAATCCATCTCATATAAATTCCACGTTGTTAAAAACATTAATTTACCATATGACGGTATCATAGGTACCGATCTTCTTACCACCTTCGGGTGTAGGATCGATTACACTCATGACACTTTAAGAATCGGACCCATAGATATTAAATTACATTTTTCGGAACCTTTTACATCATTCCACCTCGTACAGAGGCCGTAATAGAATGCTCCGTTCAACAAACTGATCTTAAAGAAGGTATTATTACAGACCAACACATCTCTGATAATTTATTAGTATCCAATTGTATTGTAAAAGTTAAAGATAATCATCGTGTGAATCTCACTATCGCTAATACGTCAGATAATTTCGTAAATATCAAAACCAACCTTAAACTAAATATAGAACCTTTGCATGAAGGAGCATACTCTATTAACACACACACTCAAAAAATAATACAGCGAACTGATGAAGTAGTAAGTTCATTAAGAATGGACCACCTGAACCAAGAAGAGAGAGATGCCATCATAGAACTATGTTCCCAATATTCAGATATCTTTCACTTACCAGACGAACAGTTGTCATATACCCCTGCTATTTCACATCAAATCAAAACTAGTAGTGATATCCCTATCCATACTAAGTCATATAGATTCCCGGAATGCCATAAAAAGGAAGTCGAAACTCAAATAAACAAAATGCTTCAACAAAACATCATTGAACCATCTTCTTCTCCCTGGAGCTCCCCCATCTGGGTTGTACCAAAGAAATTGGACTCCCAAGGTCAACGCAAGTGGCGTATAGTTATAGACTATAGAAAACTGAATGACATCACTATAGGCGAAGTTTACCCTATGCCCCAAATTTCAGATCCTTGATCAGCTAGGGAATAGTAAATACTTTTCCACCTTAGATCTGTCTTCTGGTTTTCATCAGATCTTAATGTCCCCGGAGGACGCACCCAAAACTGCCTTTTCTGTCCCTCAAGGCCAATTCCAGTTCAATCGTATGGCCTTCGGTTTGAAGAATGGTCTATCCACGTTTCAAAAACTCATGAACAATTGTCTTTCAGGTCTTCAGGGCACCCGTTGCTTCGTTTATTTAGACGATATCGTTATTTATAGTGGTGATTTGTTATCGCACATCGAAAATTTAAGGTCTGTCTTCGAAAGAATCCGTAATTTCAACCTAAAACTTCAACCGGAAAAGTGTGAATTCCTCCGGAAAGAAGTAGCGTATCTAGGTCATATAATAAGCGAAAACGGGGTAAAACCTAACCCTGACAAAACTAAAGCCGTATCCGCATTTCCTACACCCCAGTCCCCTAAAGACGTAAAGTCCTTCCTAGGTCTCGTATCATACTATAGAAGATTTATCCCCGACTTCGCAAAATTAGCCAAACCTTTGACATCCCTTTTAAAAAAGGATATCCCATTCACTTGGCAAAATGAGCAACTATTAGCTTTCGAATCTCTAAAGAGTAAACTCGTCTCAGCCCCCATTCTAGCTTACCCGGACTTTTCACAACCATTTCTCTTAATATGCGACGCATCCAATTATGCAATCTCAGCAATATTATCTCAAGGTCCTATAGGGCAGGATCGTCCTATAGCATACGCCTCTCGCACTCTAAATAAAGCAGAGTGTAACTATAGTGTGACTGAGAAGGAATGCCTTGCCGTTATATTCGGCACTAAAACCTTCAGGCCTTATTTATATGGCCATCGCTTTACAGTGATAACCGATCATAAACCTCTAGAGTGGCTATTCAAATGTAAAGACCCAGGGTCACGTCTCATCCGTTGGCGGCTAAAGCTAGAAGAATTCGAGTATGATATTAAGTATAAAAAGGGTAGGATCAACACTAATGCCGACGCCCTCTCTCGATACCCAGTTAATCCTGTTCAACCTGAGAATAATCCCACTTCTACTGTTGAAGAAGAAGAACCTCCATCTCCACCAGCACTAGATAAAGATCTAATGGACCTCCTCATATCTCCTGCTTCTTTTAATCCTGATGAGTTAGGTCCACAATCCATAGATCCCATTGACTTAAATGACTCACCTTTACCTGAGATTAACTTACCGACCCCCGGTCACCCTAATTCTAGTAGAAATAATTCTCCTTCACCTGAACCTGACTTACCTGCTATCAACCCCCTTAACCTTGAAGATAATAATACTTCACCTTTACCTGATGCTAATTTACCGCATAACATACCAGACATTCTCAGGGAAGAAATTGAAAATGAGAATTTAACCAGAAATTCAACTGCACCCGTTTCTGATAATCTACCTAATATACCCGATGATCTTCCGGGAAATCCCATCAGCCCCGAGGTTCAGATAAGGGAAAACCAATCCCCATCCACGAGTAATGGCCTGAACCTACCTGATGATGATTATTCATTCTTCCTAAAATATACAGCAAATAATAATAATACCTACAATACAAACATCAAAGAATATAACCAGGATATTACTAAATCAGAATACAAGGTCATTATCCTACCTACTTCTATTGACTTGGATGAATCCAACCCCTTTGTAGAATCTACACTTAATAACTTACCTGATAGTTCCGAAATCATTAATAAAGAAAGAACTTTGAATTCATTCCTCTCATTTAATCTTGGCAATAAGACGATTTACTTCATATTCTTCAAAGTATATCATTTTGACAAATCTAACTACAAAGACATATATGATACCCTCAAAGCCCTCAGAAATGAATTAGTTGTAAATTATAACAGAGACTCTATTACTGATATAGCTATAACTGAATTTAAGAACCCTTTTGATAATCATCAGTTTATCAAGATATATAACATGTTACTATTTCTCTTTAATAACACAGGTATAAATATCCACATATATAAAGATAAAATAATATACCCTTCATTATCCGAAATCCCCAAAATCCTTAAAGAAAATCATAACATTCCAATTGCTGGACATTTAGGCATGAATCGCATGCTTAAACGCATACAGGAAACCTTTTACTGGAAGAATATGCGTAGTGACGTAGAAAATTTCGTGAAAAAATGCCCCCAATGTCAGACCAATAAAGCCCTCAGACAGATAAACCGCGCTCCCATGCAGATCACCAGCACATCTACTGAACCATGTCAGCGTATATCCTTAGACATCGTTGGACCTTTACCAGAAGCTGGACCTGCAAAATTAAGATATATCTTAACCATACAGGATGATCTCACCAAGTTCTCTTCTGCTTATCCAATCCGTAGTACTACTGCTGAAGAAACTAGTGAATGTTTACTTCACTATATTTCTATCTTTGGTATCCCCAAAACGATCCTGACAGATCAAGGGACTAATTTTACATCCGAACTTTTTAGAAAGACCTGTGAATTCCTTAAGATAAAGAACCTATGGGCATCTCCCTACCATCCGCAGACTCAAGGAGCTTTGGAAAGAAGTCACTCCACACTTAAGGAGTACCTTAGATCTTTCACTGATGAGGAACAAACTAACTGGCCTCGTTATGTCTACACAGCTATGCTTACTTATAATACTACGGTTCATTCCACAACTAACTTTACACCATACGAGTTAATATTCGGAAATAAACCGGTACTTCCAACTTCCATCTATGAAGAATCCTCAGGAGCAACATATCCCGATTATGTGCGTATGCTCCAAAACCGTTTATGATATTCGCGTGAAAAGGCTTTAGATCTTATTAGGAGATCTAAAGAGTCATCAAAGACCTATTATGACTCGCATACTCGCCCAGCTAAATATAAAGTAGGCGACTATGTCTATTTAAAGAACCACATAAGAATGCGTAAAGCACTCTCGCCCCTCTGGAAGGGACCTTATAAGATAGTTAAAATCAACGGTAATAACACACTTACTTTACTGATCAACCGGCGTCATGTTACCCATCACTATGATCAGGTAAAACCTGCGACTAATGGAGCAGACCTGTAAAATATATAGAAATTAGTAAAATAAGTATAGTTATAAAATAGTAAATAAATATAAAATACTAGCACTTAGTAATAAATCAACTAATTAGTATTAATGATTACTGTTATTTACAGCTCAGCTCGAGGACAATCTCATGGAGAATTCATCCAGCCGATTACCTCTAGCTCAGGCCTCTACTATGATTATCTGGGAAAGCTCAAAGTAAATAACGTTCAGGTATCCCGGTGGATACCTCGCACTTCCAACCTCACATACAAAATATTGAAATTGCACTACAAAATACAGAATTATTATGTAACGCAACCCAAGCTGAGCAAATTATTACAGAATGTAACAGCTGAATGTTGAATGGGATAAAACAATACTTACCAATATACCTACTGTGCACTTGAATAATATAGACCTAGATGATTTTAACTCCCAGGGAGATAGTAATGTCAAGTCTCTGTTAAATGACCTGGAAAACTTAGAAAATAAACAAATCCCACATATTATTAGATATGGGACTCATTATTCTATTACTACTATAATATTACTTACTCTGTTTGTATTATCCATATGTTACTTTATTATGAAGAAAATGTTATGTAAATCCGGCAGCAACCGCTCTTTTAACCTAAAACATCTCAAGCTTAATTTTAATAAAACTACCCCTCTTCCTACCTCAGAAGAACCAGAAGAGGTAACAGACAGACACGACTCCCATGACTTTGAAATGGAAATGACTACCCCTGTTGCTCCTATTAGAACTAGAGTTTAACGTAGACTTTGAATCCACCCCAAAGTCTCCTCTTAAAGGGGAGGTGTTATATCCCTCTAATGTCAGTAATAATGCTGACCGAGCAGCCCTTCGGGCTAGCTCTGCACCCCTCTAGTATAGGATAGGTCAGTAGCGCCCTGATAGTTCAGTCCGTGCCCAACTCTCATTCCGAGCGGTCGCCTAAGGATAAATTCACATTGTTTGTGCCGTACAATAATATTCCTTCGCGGTGTTAATTAGTGTTTTTTTTTAAAAAACCCTTTTGATTCTCCCGCGTAACGGTACAAAGAATATCAAATGGCTCGAGTTCATACGGTGCCGTTCCCTTTGCGAGTTGATAATGTGGTGTTACTATATTATGCTAGGTGAAGCAGATAGTGTCCCGCAGCCTGTCAGTGGCGCGCGAGGGCTACAGCGCGGCCACGTGGCGGCGCGGCGCGCTGCACGTCACGTGCGTGTGGTGGTGGGCGCGCCGCGGCGTGTCTGTGCGGCCCCCCGCCGCGCCGCACCCCGCCGCCGTGCGCGCGCTGCCGCCGCCCGGGGACGCCAGCCAAGCCTTCTACAGGTGAGTGTGACGTCACGGCGTGTGGTGGTGGGCGCGCCGCGGCGTGTCTGTGCGGCCCCCGCCGCGCCGCACCCCGCCGCCGTGCGCGCGCTGCCGCCGCCCGGGGACGCCAGCCAAGCCTTCTACAGGTGAGTGTGACACAGGTGAGTGTGACGTCACGGCGTGTGGTGGTGGGCGCGCCGCGGCGTGTCTGTGCGGCCCCCGCCGCGCCGCACCCCGCCGCCGTGCGCGCGCTGCCGCCGCCCGGGGACGCCAGCCAAGCCTTCTACAGGTGAGTGTGACGTCACGGCGTGTGGTAGTGGGCGCGCCGCGGCGTGTCTGTGCGGCCCCCGCCGCGCCGCACCCCGCCGCCGTGCGCGCGCTGCCGCCGCCCGGGGACGCCAGCCAAGCCTTCTACAGGTGAGTGTGACGTCACGGCGTGTGGTGGTGGGCGCGCCGCGGCGTGTCTGTGCGGCCCCCCGCCGCGCCGCACCCCGCCGCCGTGCGCGCGCTGCCGCCGCCCGGGGACGCCAGCCAAGCCTTCTACAGGTGAGTGTGACGTCACGGCGTGTGGTGGTGGACGCGCCGCGGCGTGTCTGTGCGGCCCCCCGCCGCGCCGCACCCCGCCGCCGTGCGCGCGCTGCCGCCGCCCGGGGACGCCAGCCAAGCCTTTTACAGGTGAGTGTGACGTCACGTGTGGTGGTGGCCATCAGGAGGTCGTCCATGTAAACGAAGGTCTCCGCCTTCGGCCTCGCCCCGCTCGTTGCTCACAAGACGGAACTCGACCTGCGGCCCTTTTTTCCCCCAACAATCTTTCCACAAGTAATAAAAGGTTTTAATGAACTTTTGACGTCTTTTGGCTGAGAGAGAGAATGAACTTTTAGGCTAAGTTAAAAATATAACAATAAAACAACACCTGCATATTGCTCAAGCGATAGGCATTGAAGACTGCTATCGTAATTAAAATTGAAAATAAAATTTCCTTGCAGGCAACTAGTCGAGCTGGCATTCCCTAACGACAACTCGGGGGTGAGCATGAAAGAGCTGATCTGCATCCACCTGGGGCTGCTGCCGGCCTCCAGCGCGGTGCAGCAGGCGCGGCGGCTGGCGCACTCCGTGCTCGAGCTCGGCGACCACGGCGCTGCGGACCTGTTGTAGGGGGGATCTGCAAGTCAATATCAGGGCTTGTTCGGTACCGGTGTAGTAGTAGTAACCGGATAAACTCCCGGACACAAGCCCTGGTCGGGGAACCATGCCGGGGCTGCAGACCAATACTGTCCACTACACGTCGCCGCAACAAACTGATCACAATCAGATTCTATTGTAGCGGGAGCGAGGAGTTATGCTCAAGCACCCCAAAGGGAATATCTTCCCGCCAGGCTGGGTGTTATGCCTGGGGAACCGTGGGTGGTTCTAACGTTTTAAACCCTGCGAGGTTTCCGCAGTTCGGTAAATAAGTGTATTACTGTTTTTATGTGGAATAAATGATTTAAAATAAACGATGTCATGTCGGAAGATGTATTTATGCGTACAATCTTGAAAACTCCGTTTGCGAGATTCGGTAATTCATACTAAATGCACGTCGATTTTGCACTTCATAGTGTTGGTTGCTGTTACCCGGTAGGAGGCGCCACACTTTGAACAGAACGTGAAGGAATAAAATTATATATAGTTAGGTAACTGGGATTATCAACCTTTTGTTTGTTGCGGCTGACGTTTCAATAAATGATATTGCATTCGTCATGGTCACAGCCAGGCTGTAAAGATGGAAACGCAAATATAAAGACTAATTGTTATGTGAGATGATTTTAGAACCATGAATGTCTTCATGTCATACAATGACATGAAGACATTTTTGTTTTATGTTACAAAACAATTATAACATTTTAGACAGAGTGTGTAGTCGTAAGTAGAAATAATTCATAATTCACTTATTCTTGCTTACATATAAATATGTGGGTATTGTTGTTGAGTTTCTATTTACATTTCCTTTGCACACTTAATACACGCTATTTAGCGTGTATGGTAATTAGTAATACCAAGTGTTTATATAGTTTTTGGAAATACACACCATGTACACCTATACGAATTTATTTTTGTTTTATTTTGTTATCTTTTATTAGACTAGTCATATTACTATAGGATATATACAAAAATAAAAAAGTGAAAATATTAAAGCTGTTTTTTTTTTCAAAAACATATTTATTTATAGGGATACATCCTACATTAGTAATTACAAAAATATATTTATTCTTACAACTACAACAGAGAAAGGATAACGGCATATAGACAATTGCTATAGTATTCAAAACATAAAGGAGCAGAATATAAAGTATACCTTCAAAATATCTTTATAATTAAACCTTTCCTAAAAAGATATCGTTTACTGTCGATTTCAGCTGTTTGTAAATGTTTTCTTTGTCAATAGGCATCAGGATATTTTCCTTTCGTCAATGCACATTCTCATCTCACTGTTTACCAACTTTCCTTGCCTATTTGCCTGTAAGGTAGCTAAAAGATCAAATGCAGATACTGAAGGTACAAAACAAAAGCCTTAAAAGTTCCATAATAGACCTACAGAGCCCAAGACCTTGGTTTTGGATTCTGAACTTTTAAATGAAAAGAACAACAACGAAGAGACCACATGAGGTATTGTGTCTATTGTTAAATAATTGTTATGTAAAACACCGTATTTGAAGGATTAATTGATTTAACTGATCATGCTGACACAGTTAAAAGAGAAATAAGTTTTACTGCCCATTTTGGGCCCCAGCAATGACAACTATTCAAAGATGATTGATCAACAAGCTAATTATTAAAAATAAAAAACACAACTGACAAGTTTTTACTCAAAAAGTACATACAAACATATAACTTATATACATTTTCGAAATCGCCTTCTAAAGCCCTTCAATTTGATACCCCACTCGATAAGATTGATCAAATTTTATTTTTTTGGTCTGCTATTTATCGCATGTATAATCCGCCATTTTGTTTTTATGATGACGTCATATAGCCTATGTCACTCGGAGGAATGCAAGGAATCTAAAAATACCTCTCCCATCAAAATCTGTTAAGCCGTTCAGGACTTATGGTGGAATAAAGAAACTTACATACATACATGAACCCTGAAAACATAACACTCCTTTTTTGGTCAGTCGTGTAAAAATTGACAAATATTTATACCACATAGATATTATTTGAAAACTGTAAGACATAACAAGATTTATTTACATAGAATGAATATGAATAACAAATTGTTAAAAAATTATGATAAATACTCCAACATATGGTAACTCAAATAATCTTATAAGGCACTTATCAATATTCCGGTGAGCTGTCTCCCAAACATTTAACTTTATCATTTACAACATTTGGCTTTTTTACTTGCTTGTCTTCCACATCAAAACTGATCAAGTCCTCACAGATGCTTTGTTTCTGTAAAAATTCAGAGATGAATTGTTGTATAAAAGTAAAAATTATGTTAATTTTTTTTAATAATGTTACGATTTATTTATTCTTGATGGTTATTGTTAAACAATTTTTTATACACTTATGAGTAAACAGAATATCACTTTTGTGCTTTGATTTGAGGGTTGTTTTTGTGATGTTTTATGTAGGTGATAAAAGTATACTAAATTTTATAAAAAATTGGCCTATTATCACCTGGGTGAATGAAGGCGAGAGTGAATAAATGACACCAATTTTATCGAATCAATTTACCTGGGTGATATCACCTAGGTGAAATGAGTCAAAGGTGAAATGAAGACACTAAAAAGTCTACTCTTTTGACCCAGGTGATATCACCCAGGTTTACAGAGTGGAATATACCTAAAAGCTGCCCAAATTAATAATAATCATTATTTAGAATAGTTAAATTTATATGGTATGAACTCACAAGTGAGCTCGCTATCAAGCTTACTTGTTAGTAAATAGCATTAGTAAAATAATAAATGGTACACTTACACTGGTAGAGGCAATTTCTTTTTTCTTATTCTTCAAAACTGAAGAATATTTCAAGACCGGTTTAGTTGAGCTTGTTGGCATTAGTACAGGACTTGGTGTTCTCTCTTTCATTTCACTTTCTTTTAATTGTACCTCATTATCACTATTCGAAGAAACATGGTTGCTGTTCATTGTGGTGGGGATGTCTAGTATGTCCATCTCATGCATGTTTTTCAAAGCTTGGATACATGCTTCTGCCATTTCAGTCTCTCTGTTTTTAATCTTTTCTTCCATTATTTTGTTGTAAGCAGACTGCAAGTCTACTGCCTGTTTTTCAGCCAATATTGCAGTCATCTGTTTAATTTCAGCTTCTAAATCCCTGATTATATTCTCATTCTTTGCTGCTATTTTGGCTTCATTAGTTAACCTGATATCTACAGCCTCTTGAATACGTAATATAGCTTCAGATCCTGAATTTGTTTGCAGGTTACTTTCCTTCACAATTTTATTAAATACACATTGCGGTGGCAGTCTATGGGGCTTTTTATACCCAGTTAATTTCTCACCTAAATTGGCAGTTACATCCTCAATATACTCATACATATCGTAACAATTTATTTTTCCAAAACGGTAAGTAAAAGTATGAGTTGATCCCGAAGAAGAACATTTATTTGACAAATGGCATGTAACAAATGTTTTCTTTCCATGATATCTCTCAAAGTATTTTTGTAGTCCTTTAGATATTAACTTGTCTCGAAAAGTAGGTTTGATGTTTGTGTTTTTTCTATACTTGTACCACCCAACTACTTCGCTTGCTGTATCAGAAAGCAATCCAGATAAGACATCCTCCTTGATTCTGCCAGTTGGGAGATAAAATAATGAAACTGATGGCAGTGGCAAAACAGTTCTTATTACTATTTGAGTATCAAGTCTGGCATTATCACTTTGAGAATCTGATATGTGATTAGTTATTTCAGAAGTTATATCCCCGATCAGAAATCCTTCCTGAAACAAAGTACTTGTGAATTTATACAAAGTAACATTGAAAATCATGAGTAACTTAGGCACCATTCATTGGTACCTTCTGTACCTACCTGACTGTTCACAGAATTCGCACATTCGTACAACAAAAACGACAGCGCAGTCCCACTTAGAGACACTTTTTCTGTATATGCCATTGTAAAACGGAACAAATGTTAAAATAGAAACGTGACTTTTGAGGCATAGGTTTTCAAGACTGAAAACAATGAATTATCACTAGTTTTTAATTTTTATCCATTCAATCTTTTGGTAAAACGACGTGAAAACGACACATTTTTGATCTCTTCCAATCTCTTCTCAGATTTTTTGATAGTGTTTGTGTGTGAACTGACTGACACTGACATTGACATTCATTTTGTTTTGATTTGACAACCTCATTTCGTTCCTAGACTATTGAATTGCTATTGAATCGTTCCCATGGAAGTATTATATTATGACATCTGAATATGGAAAAACTGATGCCATTACAGTCTGTCTATTAAGTCGGGAAATTAAATGATGGCGCCACTGGTATGCATGTAGCAACCCTATAAAGTGTTACTAAAATTATTTTGATACTAGCAGTTTGTTTAAGTGAGTTAATAAATAAGACACATTATACAGTCATATTGTTTCCGTTTTATTTACAGTAGGTACTACTTATGAAAAGTTTTAATAAACATTTTTAATTTAACCAAAATATGTTTTTATAGTTAAAATACTAAGATTAATCACTTTCACTCATCATCGGATTCCAAATATTCAACTACAAGAAACGTTTCGTTGCCGTTTTCATCAGCGGCACCGTCATCACTACAGCTGCTGCCACAACTGCTGCTATCATCGCCTAAGCGAACAATCAATCAACAATCTCGCTACATCGTAGACCTCATCTATGTCCTCGGGCAAGATTGTGGTCAAGAGCAAACCCATATTTAATAAAAAAATATATATATCAATTCGTCTATATCTAGATACAGGTAACGTACTCGCTCATAGTACTCTTTTTTGAGCGTCTCAACGTAGCAGCAGTTTTTCCATATTCAGATGTGATGCTGTTGAAGGCCTCTTCAACAAGTTGCTTCGTCGACCTCTTGAACCAAAGAGTACAGTTAGGCGGATGGCCGCCTAATTGTACTCTTTGGTTTTCCTAAAAAACAGTAATAAAAATTGTAACAGAATAGAAATAATAACTTATTTACAAGAAACAAATAATTCAAATTCAAAATTGGTAGAAAATCCGAATAGACTGAGATGTATGTATAATGTATCAAAAATGTATGGTCATACTATAATAAGACCTATTTACATTTTCAGTCTAACCTAAATGTGTACCTAAAAATGTAAACAATACCCTTTTTCTTTTAAAAATCGTAAATTCGGTATTTTTGTAACTTCAGATAGATTAAAAACAAACAATAACACGATTACATACCCATAATATATGTTGTTCTCCCATAAATATCATCGAAATCTCACAAAACTCGTCCAGTCTTGCACTCCGCAAAATATCGCTGGAAAACTTTAAAAATCAATTCCCGCGTGCGACTCCGATTTACTTTACTCATTTTTCAAACTTTTCTGCGTAGTTTGGCCTTAATTTATTGCAGTTTAATCAAAACAATAAAAATACAAACGAAAAACAATTCAATATTATTGACAGCATTGACAGCTGATGTACATACCTTTGGTGTTGCCAGACACATCATCAATGTTAGTTCCTCGAACATTCATGTCAGGACTTTCTAGACAAACTGTACGTTGAGACATTAAAAAAGAGTACTATGAGCGAGCGAGGACATTACCTGTATCTAGATATCGACGAATTGATTGTTCGCTTAGGCGATGATAGCAGCAGTGGTGACAGCAGGTGTAGTGATGACGGTGCCGCTGATGAAAACGGCAACGAAACGTTTATTGTTTGTTGTTGAATATTTGGAATCCGATGATGAGTGAAAGTGATCAATGTTTGTAATAAAATCTATGTTGTTTTGTCCGTTCGCCGCCGTAATATTCTAGCGCGTGCGGTAGTTTCATATTAGTAGCGTCGTCGCCCGCTCGGCCGGCGTCGGCAGTCGCGAGCGACCATTTTGAATTCAGTATTGTTTGGACATCGCGCGGGGAGGCCGCGCCGCATAAAATTGCTCGCGTGAATGGCATGGCGGACGGCCGCCATTTGTCCTGACATATCGGTTTGATTTTAATACGCGGAGAGGTCTCGCGTCTTTTGCTTGTTAACTAGTTTGAGTTATATTTGTGAATTTCCTGTTTGTTAAATAACTATTGAACATTTGTGTTTGTGAAACCTTTTACTTTGACTGTTGTGCAGAGCAACTACGCTCTGCTGCCAGAAAATGTGGCAGCGAGAATCCGGACAAACGAAGCGGCGGGAAGAATTCTGTACCGGAACTTCACCGGGAAAAAACCACCGGTAAAAATAAGTACCGGGAAAAAATCTCCACGCGGCACCACGTTTGCCCGACTAAAACCTAACTAACTTAACGCAGTCTGCTACCACCGTAGCTTATGAAGGGAGCTACAGGGCCCTATATGATAACCTAACCTATAAATTAACTACAATTGAACACTTACCAAACTAAATCTTCTTTCTCTTCGGATCCAAACTTGAGTGTCTTCGGGAAGGGGGAATTCCTAATCACCCTACCTAACCCTTGAGATCTCAATTCCCCAGAACAACTAAATAGATTTCTTCCCGTAGTTTCACTCGGGAACAGCCAGATGTGAACAGCCAGCCACGTTTCACCTCTCACAAGAAAAAGTCACAATAACAGAGTTTTTCACAAACACAAATTCAATAGTTATTTAACAAACAGGAAATTCACAATTATCACTCAAACTAAACAACAAGCAAAAGACGCGAGACCGCTCCGCGTATTAAAATCAAACCGATATCGCCCTGGACAATGCAATGGCGGACCACACGCGACGCCATCCACGCTAGCAATGTGAGAACCCCAAAACGCCTGGCGGCGATAACAGGAAACGCCTGCGTTTAGTTTTACCCAATATATTACAAACATCCCCCGTCCCGGTCTGAGAAGCAGACCGCTAGCTTACTCTACGGGAAGGCGGGCGAGAGAGGTCACACCTCTCCTTAAAATCGAACCGTCGACCAACACCTCAGCCACACGCGGAGTGCCATCTCCGCCAAGAATCAAACGTAATATGCGAGCTCGTCGCCAAAGCAATGAGGGCAAATTTGCCTCTTTTAACAATACTAAATCACCCTCCCTGGGAGGCTCAGTCCTGTCTGTCCACTTCACTCTTTGCTGCAGCAAATGCAAATATTCAAGCGACCAGCGACGCCAAAAGTCCTGGCTCATTTGCTGCAACATTTGAAAACGCGACAACCGATATACGCGTTCATCCTTCCACGGGTATTCGGGCAGGGCATTCAACGGCCCTCCCACCAAAAAATGACCAGGGGTGAGAGCTTCCAAGTCATTTGGATCTGGAGATAGCGGACAGAGAGGACGAGAGTTGAGGACCGCCTCAACTTTACAAAACACTGTGGCCAGCTCTTCAAAAGTTAGAGCCGTTTCTCCGATAATGCGGCGGAGGTGGGTCTTTGCGGATTTCACAGCCGCTTCAAAAATCCCTCCCCAATGGGGGCAACTTGGGGGACTAAACTTCCAGGTTATTCCCCTTTGGGCAGCAATTTGACTTAAACTAGTACAATTTTTATCAATAAACACAGAAACATCCTTAAGATAATTTACAGTTCCTTTATAGTTTGTGCCATTGTCAGACCTAATAAGGGAAGGTAGACCTCGACGCGAAACAAAGCGATCCAACGCGGCGACGAAGGCCTCCGTAGTCAGAGCCGATACCACCTCCAAATGGACAGCCTTGGTGGCCAAACAAACAAATACACACAAATAGCCCTTCACAATACGGGCATTACGAAAGGGAGAAGCCTTGATCGAAAAGGGACCGGCAAAATCGGTTCCAACGCCGTCAAACGGTCTCGAAGGTCGGATTCGATCAGCGGGCAAATCACCCATCTGTGGTTGCATCGTGGATGCCTTCAACCTATAACATGCAATACATCGAAACAGAACACTACGGATTGCTCTTCGGGCTGACAAAATCCAAAACTCGCGTTGCAAAATAGCCAACAAAGCATTGCACCCAGCATGGGCGTTACGAATGTGTCGATCAGACACCAAAAGCTGCACCAAGGGTCCGCCCTTGGGCAACAACAGAGGATGGCGAGTCTCATATGGAAGATCCGCCTTCCGGAGCCTGCCTCCAACCCGAAGAAGCCCATCCGAGTCGATGTACGGGTTCAAACGAGCGACCGCGCCCTTCAACTTAGCGCGTGCGTCGCGCAAGATACGAAGCTCTGACTCAAACCGTCCGGTCTGCACGACACGGACCCAATGCAACAATGCGCTCCGGCGCTCTTCTGCACCTGCAATCGGCTCCAACCGCTTTGCCTGTGGGTTTCTACAATTATGTATGAAACGCTTAATCCAACTGGTAACACCCAGAAGCTTATCCAAACTGCTATACCGAGCAAGTAGCCAATCCGGCTCCGACGTCGTCTCAGCGACTACAGCATGTACACGGAGCCCAGTCAAACTCAAAGAAGTAACATCTGTCTGACAGACAGGCCAAGATGTTTCTGATCCCATCAGCCACTCTGGACCCCACCAGAGCGGGTGTGACACCAATTCTGGTGCCGTACAACCTCGGGAAGCACAGTCCGCTGGGTTAAGCTCTCCCGGCACATGTCTCCATGTTATATCAATTCCGATATTCTGGATTTGGGAAACCCGATTTCCAACAAAAACCTCCAAGGTATGTGGGGCCGCGCGCAACCATGCAAGCGCGACCTGGCTATCCGACCAGGCGAAGATGTCTCGTATCTCGACCGTGGCCGCCAGTTCACTGGCAACGTGATGCAACAATTTAGAGAGAAGGTGAGCTCCACTCAACTCAAGCTTGGGAATAGTCAGCCTAGTCCTGATGGGGGCGACCTTGCTCTTCCCTAACAAAAGCGAGACATTGACCCGGCCATCGGCGTCAACTGTCCGCATATAGACTGACGCGGCGTAGCCTCGCTCCGACGCGTCACAAAAGCCATGCAGGCTGGCTCGATATTTCCCGGGGGCAATATTCGACGAGGCAAGGCAATCCGATTGACTTCCTTAATCGATGAAAACAACTCGAGCCAATCATCCAATGGAGGACCAAACAGCGGCTCGTCCCACGAGACGCCCAAAGTCCAAAGTCTCTGAAGAAGACACTTCGCAGAGAATATCACTGGACTGATCCAACCGCTTGGATCAAACATACGGGCTATTACGGACAACACCGTTCTCTTAGTCCAGACTTTTGGTATTTCCAAGTCCACTTGGAATGTGAAAATATCGGTTAGCGGCTGGTACTGCATGCCCAGCACCGCTATCCTGTTGGGATCATCCACATCCTCAAACAGGTGAGGGTTCTGTTGGTGATCCTCCGGGATCCCTTCTAGAACTCTAGGCTCATTGGACAACCACTTACGTAGCTCGTAGCCACCTGTCTTCAATATTTCAATCAATTCATCCCGCAGTAGGAGGGCCTCCTCAATACTTTGGGCTCCGGTGCACACGTCATCAACATACAAGTCACGTGACAGCACGGAAGCCCCACGGGGAAAGCGGATCCGTTCCCGCTCTGCCAATTCAAGCAATGATCTGATGGCGATATAGGGACTAGATTTCAAACCATACGTGTTTGTGTTGAGTTCATACACCGTCACAGGATCCTCAGGGCGCTCACGCCAGAGTATCAACTGGAATCGCCTGTCCTCAGGATGTATGACTGTCTGGCGGAACATCATCCGGATGTCCGCGCCAAAAACCACTTGATGTCTTCTAAAGTTCAAGATGATGTCAATTATGTCCCTATGCAATTTGGGACCCGAATGCAAACACAGATTCAACGAAACCCCGTTCGAAGTGGGTGCGGACCCATCGAAGACGGTCCTCAATTTGCCTGTTGAGGCCTTCACCACCGCGTGGTGGGGCAAAAAATAATGCTCAGTTGAGCTCCAATCAACTCGAGCCGGAGACATGTGACCCAAATCCTCGTACTCGCGCATAAATTCAATATATTTATCGCGAAGTACGTGGTCACGCTGCATGCGTCGCTCCATGGACAGCAGTCGTTTCTCCGCAAGCGCCCTACTTTGCCCTAGGCTAGGACGAGAGGCAACAAAAGGTAACCTAGTTACAAACCGACCGGAGGGCAACCTCTCCGTGGTTGATCGAAAAAGGGCTTCGCACTCAGCGTGTTCCGGATCCATCCTGGAACTCATAGGTGGCTCCTCCACCTCCCAAAACCTTTGCATGGTCTTGGCCAAGGACGCAGATGCGACAACCGGTGGCTCCTCCGCGGTGCCATTATCAAACACAGGGCCCATCAGGGCAAAACCAAAAATCGTAGACACTGCCATCAGTGAAGACGAACCCAGAGCCTTCTGTGTACCCAACAAAATCCAACCCAATACGTCCGAGCCCAGGAGCAAGTCCACTGGGCCGGGATGAAAGACAAAGGGGTCGGCCAAATCCAGACCCGAAACCAAAGACAACACACCCGGCGGTATGTCTGTCGAGGGGTGCCAACCCGCAATGGTATCCATTACCATAGCCGAAGTCGTGATCCTCATTGTGGAGGACTTCAGCGAAGAAAAGGTGACAAGTGTCTGGCCCGTCAGACACTTCACTTGTATGCCACCAACTCCAAGAAGTGGCACAGGCGAGTCTTCCACGACTAAACCTAACTGGCGTGCCACTCGAGTGGTAACCAAACTGCTTTGAGCCCCTGAGTCCAACAGAGCTCTCAAATTAATGGCTTCCCCCACGACCCCATACGCGGACCACCGCGGTAGGGAGCAGAACCGTCCGCGGCTCTGTCCCAGCAAGGGAGCAAGCTAGTTACGGGCTCCCCACTCTCTCCAAACCAGGGGCGCGCCACTGACCCGGATAATATGGCGGGCGAGTGCACATCCCCATCTGAGGGGGGGCAGAACCCGCGGCCCGGCCATACATATGGTACGGCGGGTGGTACTCCAGCCGTGGGTACTCGTGCAGCGGCGGAGAAAACCGCTGCGGCTGCATGTGTTGGGCATTGGTAACCCGCGTGGAGGGGGGTGTCCCCACTCTCACGTCCGATCTAGGGCCCCCGCCCATGGGGGCCCTATCCGGGGCCTGGCCAGCCACATACTGGCCCCGACCTTGGGGCGCGTGGTCCCGGTCCGCCAAGACCCGCGCCGGTACGCGACCCCCCTCCCGAGGGGGGGTGCGACGAGCAAAGCCGCGTCCTCCGTCCGATGGTGGAGGGCTTCGCGCAGGAGCGCCCCCGCCCATAGGGGACCCCTGCCTCAACAACCGGGGGCCATCCCCGTTCCGGTTCATGCAGAGCATCACGTGGTGCAGCCCACGGCATGCACTGCATGGTATGGCCCTGGGACAGTCACGTGCATAGTGACTGCCCAAACAGTAGAAGCAAAGTTCATGCCGCCTTGCCATGCGGCGCCGATCTTGTACTGGCAGTCTCTGCCAGTCCCTGCATTGCAGCAGGCTGTGGCCCATCCGGCCACATTGCAGGCAGTCCGCGTCCCCCGCGACTGCTGCCGTGTGTGCAACCCGCACACCAGCTCCACGCGGTGGCGGTTGCCGTCCCTGTTGGGGCCTACGTTCAGGCGCTCTGGATGGCGCTGAGTCCGTCATGGTATTCTCAGCAGCCCGTGCCTCAAACTCCAAAAACTTCACCAAGTCAGTGAATGTTGGTAGGGTGGTGCTATCCCGCTCCGCATTTTCGCGCTCAAACCGCGAGCGGATGTCATTGGGCAATTTGCCCAATACAATGTGCACCAACAAAAAAGACCATTGGTCCACCGGCAGCCCCAGTGTGCGGAGCGCGTTACAGGCCACTGTAACGGGCGTGAGCAACTGCAGGCGCAACTGTGCCCTGTTGGCCACCTTGGGCAGGGCCATCAACTGTGCGGCGTGCGCATCCGCTAACAAACGTAAGTTTTGGTAGCGGGAGTTCAATAACTCCCAAGCCGTATCGTACTGGTCGTCCTCCACCCGGAGGTGCTGGATGAGCGACCGCGCTTCATCCTCAAGAGTGGAGAGGAGGTAGGCCATCTTCTGGGCCTTCGACAAATCCTGTCGTGCTACGACCAGGGACTCAAACATATTTTTATATGCTACCCACTCCTCCATCCTACCCCCAAAGTGGGACAGCTGAAGGGTGGGGAGCCGACCAGTAACCGCTGGTCCTTCCTGTCTAACAGGTGTGCGAGGGGCTGGTCCGCCAGCCTGTCTCGCCCTTATTGCGGTCACCGCCTCCGCGATATCATCGTGCAGACTCAGGATCTGGTCCATGTCCGCCATGTGACCTGCGTAGACCTCCGGGGTAAGATCGGCTTCGGTAAGCGCCGCCATGGCCGCTTCCGCGCTAATCAATCGTGAGTGGAGGTGATCCGCTCTTAGCAGTATGGCGCCCTCCCTGTCCTTCCGGGACAGGAGTCCTCCGGCCGTCACAAACCATCTCAATTCGTTGGCGAGTGTCGCCCTAGCATTGGAGGCCTTCGCCATCGCGTCAAGTCACAAACAAAAAATAACAAAAGGTAAATAAAAAACAACAAAATCAAGCAACTACACGAAGAACCGCGGTAGGTATGAGAATGGCACAAACCCGGAACGCACGGTACAAACCGCAAACAAATACAAAAAAGGTTACAAATATTCTTATACAAACAAACTAAGAAAAATCTAATAATTTTTACAAACAATTAATTATTTTTTACAAACGAACAAATAGAGGGTAGATAAACTACGCTCTGCTACCAGAAAATGTGCAGAGCAACTACGCTCTGCTGCCAGAAAATGTGGCAGCGAGAATCCGGACAAACGAAGCGGCGGGAAGAATTCTGTACCGGAACTTCACCGGGAAAAAACCACCGGTAAAAATAAGTACCGGGAAAAAATCTCCACGCGGCACCACGTTTGCCCGACTAAAACCTAACTAACTTAACGCAGTCTGCTACCACCGTAGCTTATGAAGGGAGCTACAGGGCCCTATATGATACCCTAACCTATAAATTAACTACAATTGAACACTTACCAAACTAAATCTTCTTTCTCTTCGGATCCAAACTTGAGTGTCTTCGGGAAGGGGGAATTCCTAATCACCCTACCTAACCCTTGAGATCTCAATTCCCCAGAACAACTAAATAGATTTCTTCCCGTAGTTTCACTCGGGAACAGCCAGATGTGAACAGCCAGCCACGTTTCACCTCTCACAAGAAAAAGTCACAATAACAGAGTTTTTCACAAACACAAATTCAATAGTTATTTAACAAACAGGAAATTCACAATTATCACTCAAACTAAACAACAAGCAAAAGACGCGAGACCGCTCCGCGTATTAAAATCAAACCGATATCGCCCTGGACAATGCAATGGCGGACCACACGCGACGCCATCCACGCTAGCAATGTGAGAACCCCAAAACGCCTGGCGGCGATAACAGGAAACGCCTGCGTTTAGTTTTACCCAATATATTACAAACAACTGTTTCTTGTGAGATGCGAAACGTGGCTGCCTGGGGACGCCGACATCTGTTGCCGAGTGGAACTGCTAGACGGATCAGGTATTTTTTTCTGGGGATTGAGATCTCATGGGGTAGGTTGGGTGATTTAGGGAACAACCCCCTCCTCTTCCGAAGACACTCGAAGTTGGATCCGAAGATTAAGAAGATTCAGTTTGGTAAGTGGTTTGAATTGTAGTTATTAAATTAGGTTAGTATATAGGGCCCCGTAGCTCCCTATATAAGCTACGGTGGTAGCAGACTGCGTATAGGTTAGGTTAGATTCTAGTCGGACAAGCGTGGTGTCGCGTGGAGATTTTTTCCCGGTACTTATTTTTACCGGTGGTTTTTTCCCGGTGAAGTTCCGGTACAGAATTCTTCCCGCCGCTTCGTTTGTCCGGATTCTCTGCGCACATTTTCTGGTAGCAGAGCGTAGTTTATCTACCCTCTATTTGTTCGTTTGTAAAAAATAATTAATTGTTTGTAAAAATTATTAGATTTTTCTTAGTTTGTTTGTATAAGAATATTTGTAACCTTTTTTGTATTTGTTTGCGGTTTGTACCGTGCGTTCCGGGTTTGTGCCATTCTCATACCTACCGCGGTTCTTCGTGTAGTTGTTTGATTTTGTTGTTTTTTATTTACCTTTTGTGTTTGTAATATATTGGGTAAAACTAAACGCAGGCGTTTCCTGTTATCGCCGCCAGGCGTTTTGGGGTTCTCACTGCTAGCGTGGATGGCGTCGCGTGTGGTCCGCCATTGCATTGTCCAGGGCGATATCGGTTTGATTTTAATACGCGGAGCGGTCTCGCGTCTTTTGCTTGTTGTTTAGTTTGAGTGATAATTGTGAATTTCCTGTTTGTTAAATAACTATTGAATTTGTGTTTGTGAAAAACTCTGTTATTGTGACTTTTTCTTGTGAGAGGTGAAACGTGGCTGGCTGTTCACATCTGGCTGTTCCCGAGTGAAACTACGGGAAGAAATCTATTTAGTTGTCCTGGGGAATTGAGATCTCATGGGTTAGGTAGGGTGATTAGGAATTCCCCCTTCCCGAAGACACTCAAGTTTGGATCCGAAGAGAAAGAAGATTTAGCTTGGTAAGTAGTTTTCAATTGTAATTAATTTATAGGTTAGGTTATTATATAGGGCCCTGTAGCTCCCTTCATAAGCTACGGTGGTAGCAGACTGCGTTAAGTTAATTAGGTTTTAGTCGGGCAAACGTGGTGCCGCGTGGAGATTTTTTCCCGGTACTTATTTTTACCGGTGGTTTTTTCCCGGTGAAGTTCCGGTACAGAATTCTTCCCGCCGCTTCGTTTGTCCGGATTCGCTCTGCGCACATTTTCTGGCAGCAGAGCGTAGTTGCTCTGCACATTTTCAGGTAGCAGAGCGTAGTTTATCTACCCTCTATTTGTTCGTTTGTAAAAAATAATTAATTGTTTGTAAAAATTATTAGATTTTTCTTAGTTTGTTTGTATAAGAATATTTGTAACCTTTTTTGTATTTGTTTGCGGTTTGTACCGTGCGTTCCGGGTTTGTGCCATTCTCATACCTACCGCGGTTCTTCGTGTAGTTGCTTGATTTTGTTGTTTTTTATTTACCTTTTGTTATTTTTTGTTTGTGACTTGACGCGATGGCGAAGGCCTCCAATGCTAGGGCGACACTCGCCAACGAATTGAGATGGTTTGTGACGGCCGGAGGACTCCTGTCCCGGAAGGACAGGAGGGCGCCATACTGCTAAGAGCGGATCACCTCCACTCACGATTGATTAGCGCGGAAGCGGCCATGGCGGCGCTTACCGAAGCCGATCTTACCCCGGAGGTCTACGCAGGTCACATGGCGGACATGGACCAGATCCTGAGTCTGCACGATGATATCGCGGAGGCGGTGACCGCAATAAGGGCGAGACAGGCTGGCGGACCAGCCCCTCGCACACCTGTTAGACAGGAAGGACCAGCGGTTACTGGTCGGCTCCCCACCCTTCAGCTGTCCCACTTTGGGGGTAGGATGGAGGAGTGGGTAGCATATAAAAATATGTTTGAGTCCCTGGTCGTAGCACGACAGGATTTGTCGAAGGCCCAGAAGATGGCCTACCTCCTCTCCACTCTTGAGGATGAAGCGCGGTCGCTCATCCAGCACCTCCGGGTGGAGGACGACCAGTACGATACGGCTTGGGAGTTATTGAACTCCCGCTACCAAAACTTACGTTTGTTAGCGGATGCGCACGCCGCACAGTTGATGGCCCTGCCCAAGGTGGCCAACAGGGCACAGTTGCGCCTGCAGTTGCTCACGCCCGTTACAGTGGCCTGTAACGCGCTCCGCACACTGGGGCTGCCGGTGGACCAATGGTCTTTTTTGTTGGTGCACATTGTATTGGGCAAATTGCCCAATGACATCCGCTCGCGGTTTGAGCGCGAAAATGCGGAGCGGGATAGCACCACCCTACCAACATTCACTGACTTGGTGAAGTTTTTGGAGTTTGAGGCACGGGCTGCTGAGACTACCATGACGGACTCAGCGCCATCCAGAGCGCCTGAACGTAGGCCCTTGGAACCCTCATGGCGAGGGAAGCCCCAACAGGGACGGCAACCGCCCCCGCGGGGAGCTGGTGTGCGGGTTGCACACACGGCAGCAGTCGCGGGGGACGCGGACTGCCTGCAATGTGGCCGGATGGGCCACAGCCTGCTGCAATGCAGGGACTGGCAGAGACTGCCAGTACAAGATCGGCGCCGCATGGCAAGGCGGCATGA
Organism: Ephestia elutella; assembly: GCA_018467065.1. Lineage (NCBI taxonomy): Eukaryota > Metazoa > Arthropoda > Insecta > Lepidoptera > Pyralidae > Ephestia > Ephestia elutella. Next base: position 8,504,282 of record CM031586.1, read on the forward strand.
ACTATGCTTTTACTGTTTGGGCAGTCACTATGCACGTGACTGTCCCAGGGCCATACCATGCAGTGCATGCCGTGGGCTGCACCACGTGATGCTCTGCATGAACCGGAACGGGGATGGCCCCCGGTTGTTGAGGCAGGGGTCCCCTATGGGCGGGGGCGCTCCTGCGCGAAGCCCTCCACCATCGGACGGAGGACGCGGCTTCGCTCGTCGCACCCCCCTCGGGAGGGGGTCGCGTACCGGCGCGGGTCTTGGCGGACCGGGACCACGCGCCCCAAGGTCATGGCCAGTATGTGGCTGGCCAGGCCCCGGATGGGGCCCCCATGGGCGGGGGCCCTAGATCGGACGTGAGAGTGGGGACACCCCCCTCCACGCGGGTTACCAATACCCAACACATGCAGCCGCAGCGGTTTCTCCGCCGCTGCACGAGTACCCACGGCTGGAGTACCACCCGCCGTACCATATGTATGGCCGGGCCGCGGGTTATGCCCCCCTCAGATGGGGATGTGCACTCGCCCGCCATATTATCCGGGTCAGTGGCGCGCCCCTGGTTTGGAGAGAGTGGGGAGCCCGTAACTAGCTTGCTCCTTGCTGGGACAGAGCCGCGGACGGTTCTGCTCCCTACCGCGGTGGTCCGCGTATGGGGTCGTAGGGGGAAGCCATTAATTTGAGAGCTCTGTTGGACTCAGGGGCTCAAAGCAGTTTGGTTACCACTCGAGTGGCACACCAGTTAGGTTTAGTCGTGGAAGACTCGCCTGTGCCACTTCTTGGAGTTGGTGGCATACAAGTGAAGTGTCTGACGGGCCAGACACTTGTCACCTTTTCTTCGCTGAAGTCCTCCACAATGAGGATCACGACTTCGGCTATGGTAATGGATACCATTGCGGGTTGGCACCCCTCGACAGACATACCGCCGGGTGTGTTGTCTTTGGTTTCGGGTCTGGATTTGGCCGACCCCTTTGTCTTTCATCCCGGCCCAGTGGACTTGCTCCTGGGCTCGGACGTATTGGGTTGGATTTTGTTGGGTACACAGAAGGCTCTGGGTTCGTCCTCACTGATGGCAGTGTCTACGATTTTTGGTTTTGCCCTGATGGGCCCTGTGTTTGATAATGGCACCGCGGAGGAGCCACCGGTTGTCGCATCTGCGTCCTTGGCCAAGACCATGCAAAGGTTTTGGGAGGTGGAGGAGCCACCTATGAGTTCCAGGATGGATCCGGAACACGCTGAGTGCGAAGCCCTTTTTCGATCGACCACGGAGAGGTTGCCCTCCGGTCGGTTTGTAACTAGGTTACCCTTTGTTGCCTCTCGTCCTAGCCTAGGGCAAAGTAGGGCGCTTGCGGAGAAACGACTGCTGTCCATGGAGCGACGTATGCAGTGTGACCACGTACTTCGCGATAAATATATTGAATTTATGCGCGAGTACGAGGATTTGGGTCACATGTCTCCGGCTCGAGTTGATTGGAGCTCAACTAAGCATTATTTTTTGCCCCACCACGCGGTGGTGAAGGCCTCAACAGGCAAATTGAGGACCGTCTTCGATGGGTCCGCACCCACTTCGAACGGGGTTTCGTTGAATCTGTGTTTGCATTCGGGTCCCAAATTGCATAGGGACATAATTGACATCATCTTGAACTTTAGAAGACATCAAGTGGTTTTTGGCGCGGACATCCGGATGATGTTCCGCCAGACAGTCATACATCCTGAGGACAGGCGATTCCAGTTGATACTCTGGCGTGAGCGCCCTGAGGATCCTGTGACGGTGTATGAACTCAACACAAACACGTATGGTTTGAAATCTAGTCCCTATATCGCCATCAGATCATTGCTTGAATTGGCAGAGCGGGAACGGATCCGCTTTCCCCGTGGGGCTTCCGTGCTGTCACGTGACTTGTATGTTGATGACGTGTGCACCGGAGCCCAAAGTATTGAGGAGGCCCTCCTACTGCGGGATGAATTGATCGAAATATTGAAGACAGGTGGCTACGAGCTACGTAAGTGGTTGTCTAATGAGCCTAAAGTTCTAGAAGGGATCCCGGAGGATCACCAACAGAACCCTCACCTGTTTGAGGATGTGGATGATCCCAACAGGATAGCGGTGCTGGGCATGCAGTACCAGCCGCTAACCGATATTTTTACATTCCAAGTGGACTTGGAAATACCAAAGGTCTGGACTAAGAGAACGGTGTTGTCCGTAATAGCCCGTATGTTCGATCCAAGCGGTTGGATCAGTCCAGTGATATTCTCTGCAAAGTGTCTTCTTCAGAGACTTTGGACTTTGGGCGTCTCGTGGGACGAGCCGCTGTTTGGCTCTCCATTGGATGATTGGCTCGAGTTGTTTTCATCGATTAAGGAAGTCAATCGGATTGCCTTGCCTCGTCGAATATTGCCCCCGGGAAATATCGAGCCAGCCTGCATGGCTTTTGTGACGCGTCGGAGCGAGGCTATGCCGCGTCAGTCTATATGCGGACAGTTGACGCCGATGGCCGGGTCAATGTCTCGCTTTTGTTAGGGAAGAGCAAGGTCGCCCCCATCAGGACTAGGCTGACTATTCCCAAGCTTGAGTTGAGTGGAGCTCACCTTCTCTCTAAATTGTTGCATCACGTTGCCAGTGAACTGGCGGCCACGGTCGAAATACGGGACATCTTCGCCTGGTCGGATAGCCAGGTCGCGCTTGCATGGTTGCGCGCGGCCCCACATACCTTGGAGGTTTTTGTGGGAAATCGGGTTTCCCAAATCCAGAATATCGGAATTGATATAACATGGAGACATGTGCCGGGAGAGCTTAACCCAGCGGACTGTGCCTCCCGAGGTTGTACGGCACCAGAATTGGTGTCACACCCGCTCTGGTGGGGTCCAGAGTGGCTGATGGGATCAGAAACATCTTGGCCTGTCTGTCAGACAGATGTTACTTCTTTGAGTTTGACTGGGCTCCGTGTACATGCTGTAGTCGCTGAGACGACGTCGGAGCCGGATTGGCTACTTGCTCGGTATAGCAGCTTGGATAAGCTTCTGGGTGTTACCAGTTGGATTAAGCGTTTCATACATAATTGTAGAAACCCACAGGCAAAGCGGTTGGAGCCGATTGCAGGTGCAGAAGAGCGCCGGAGCGCATTGTTGCATTGGGTCCGTGTCGTGCAGACCGGACGGTTTGAGTCAGAGCTTCGTATTTTGCGCGACGGACGCGCTAAGTTGAAGGGCGCGGTCGCTCGTTTGAACCCGTACATCGACTCGGATGGGCTTCTTCGGGTTGGAGGCAGGCTCCGGAAGGCGGATCTTCCATATGAGACTCGCCATCCTCTGTTGTTGCCCAAGGGCGGACCCTTGGTGCAGCTTTTGGTGTCTGATCGACACATTCGTAACGCCCATGCTGGGTGCAATGCTTTGTTGGCTATTTTGCAACGCGAATTTTGGATTTTGTCTGCCCGAAGAGCAATCCGTAGTGTCCTGTTTCGATGTATTGCATGTTATAGGTTGAAGGCATCCACGATGCAACCACAGATGGGTGATTTGCCCGCTGATCGAATCCGACCTTCGAGACCGTTTGACGGCGTTGGAACCGATTTTGCCGGTCCCTTTTCGATCCAGGCTTCTCCCTTTCGTAATGCCCGTATTGTGAAGGGCTATTTGTGTGTATTTGTTTGTTTGGCCACCAAGGCTGTCCATTTGGAGGTGGTATCGGCTCTGACTACGGAGGCCTTCGTCGCCGCGTTGGATCGCTTTGTTTCGCGTCGAGGTCTACCTTCCCTTATTAGGTCTGACAATGGCACAAACTATAAAGGAACTGTAAATTATCTTAAGGATGTTTCTGTGTTTATTGATAAAATTGTACTAGTTTAAGTCAAATTGCTGCCCAAAGGGGAATAACCTGGAAGTTTAGTCCCCAAGTTGCCCCCATTGGGGAGGGATTTTTGAAGCGGCTGTGAAATCCGCAAAGACCCACCTCCGCCGCATTATCGGAGAAACGGCTCTAACTTTTGAAGAGCTGGCCACAGTGTTTTGTAAAGTTGAGGCGGTCCTCAACTCTCGTCCTCTCTGTCCGCTATCTCCAGATCCAAATGACTTGGAAGCTCTCACCCCTGGTCATTTTTTGGTGGGAGGGCCGTTGAATGCCCTGCCCGAATACCCGTGGAAGGATGAACGCGTATATCGGTTGTCGCGTTTTCAAATGTTGCAGCAAATGAGCCAGGACTTTTGGCGTCGCTGGTCGCTTGAATATTTGCATTTGCTGCAGCAAAGAGTGAAGTGGACAGACAGGACTGAGCCTCCCAGGGAGGGTGATTTAGTATTGTTAAAAGAGGCAAATTTGCCCTCATTGCTTTGGCGACGAGCTCGCATATTACGTTTGATTCTTGGCGGAGATGGCACTCCGCGTGTGGCTGAGGTGTTGGTCGACGGTTCGATTTTAAGGAGAGGTGTGACCTCTCTCACCCGCCTTCCCGTAGAGTAAGCTAGCGGTCTGCTTCTCAGACCGGGACGGGGGGATGTTTGTAATATATTGGGTAAAACTAAACGCAGGCGTTTCCTGTTATCGCCGCCAGGCGTTTTGGGGTTCTCACTGCTAGCGTGGATGGCGTCGCGTGTGGTCCGCCATTGCATTGTCCAGGGCGATATCGGTTTGATTTTAATACGCGGAGCGGTCTCGCGTCTTTTGCTTGTTGTTTAGTTTGAGTGATAATTGTGAATTTCCTGTTTGTTAAATAACTATTGAATTTGTGTTTGTGAAAAACTCTGTTATTGTGACTTTTTCTTGTGAGAGGTGAAACGTGGCTGGCTGTTCACATCTGGCTGTTCCCGAGTGAAACTACGGGAAGAAATCTATTTAGTTGTCCTGGGGAATTGAGATCTCATGGGTTAGGTAGGGTGATTAGGAATTCCCCCTTCCCGAAGACACTCAAGTTTGGATCCGAAGAGAAAGAAGATTTAGCTTGGTAAGTAGTTTTCAATTGTAATTAATTTATAGGTTAGGTTATTATATAGGGCCCTGTAGCTCCCTTCATAAGCTACGGTGGTAGCAGACTGCGTTAAGTTAATTAGGTTTTAGTCGGGCAAACGTGGTGCCGCGTGGAGATTTTTTCCCGGTACTTATTTTTACCGGTGGTTTTTTCCCGGTGAAGTTCCGGTACAGAATTCTTCCCGCCGCTTCGTTTGTCCGGATTCGCTCTGCGCACATTTTCTGGCAGCAGAGCGTAGTTGCTCTGCACATTTTGTTATTTTTTGTTTGTGACTTGACGCGATGGCGAAGGTCTCCAATGCTAGGGCGACACTCGCCAACGAATTGAGATGGTTTGTGACGGCCGGAGGACTCCTGTCCCGGAAGGACAGGGAGGGCGCCATACTGCTAAGAGCGGATCACCTCCACTCACGATTGATTAGCGCGGAAGCGGCCATGGTGGTGCTTACCGAAGCCGAACTTGCCCCGGAGGTCTACGCAGGTCACATGGCGGACATGGACCAGATCCTGAGTCTGCACGATGATATCGCGGAGGCGGCGACCGCAATAAGGGCGAGACAGGCTGGCGGACCAGCCCCTCGCACCCCTGTTAGACAGGAAGGACCAGCGGTTACTGGTCGGCTCCCCACCCTTCAGCTGTCCCACTTTGGGGGTAGGATGGAGGAGTGGGTAGCATATAAAAATATGTTTGAGTCCCTGGTCGTAGCACGACAGGATTTGTCGAAGGCCCAGAAGATGGCCTACCTCCTCTCCACTCTTGAGGATGAAGCGCGGTCGCTCATCCAGCACCTCCGGGTGGAGGACGACCAGTACGATACGGCTTGGGAGTTATTGAACTCCCGCTACCAAAACTTACGTTTGTTAGCGGATGCGCACGCCGCACAGTTGATGGCCCTGCCCAAGGTGGCCAACAGGGCACAGTTGCGCCTGCAGTTGCTCACGCCCGTTACAGTGGCCTGTAACGCGCTCCGCACACTGGGGCTGCCGGTGGACCAATGGTCTTTTTGTTGGTGCACATTGTATTGGGCAAATTGCCCAATGACATCCGCTCGCGGTTTGAGCGCGAAAATGCGGAGCGGGATAGCACCACCCTACCAACATTCACTGACTTGGTGAAGTTTTTGGAGTTTGAGGCACGGGCCGCTGAGAATACCATGACGGACTCAGCGCCATCCAGAGCGCCTGAACGTAGGCCCCAACAGGGACGGCAACCGCCACCGCGTGGAGCTGGTGTGCGGGTTGCACACACGGCAGCAGTCGCGGGGGACGCGGACTGCCTGCAATGTGGCCGGATGGGCCACAGCCTGCTGCAATGCAGGGACTGGCAGAGACTGCCAGTACAAGATCGGCGCCGCATGGCAAGGCGGCATGAACTTTGCTTTTACTGTTTGGGCAGTCACTATGCACGTGACTGTCCCAGAGCCATACCATGCAGTGCATGCCGTGGGCTGCACCACGCGATGCTCTGCATGAACCGGAACGGGGATGGCCCCCGGATGTTGAGGCAGGGGTCCCCTATGGGCGGGGGCGCTCCTGCGCGAAGCCCTCCACCACCGGACGGAGGACGCGGCTTCGCTCGTCGCACCCCCCCTCGGGAGGGGGGTCGCGTACCTGCGCGGGTCTTGGCGGACCGGGACCACGCGCCTCAAGGTCATGGCCAGTATGTGGCTGGCCAGGCCCCGGATAGGGCCCCCATGGGCGGGGGCCTTAGATCGGACGTGAGAGTGGGGACACCCCCCTCCACGCGGGTTACCAATACCCAACACATGCAGCCGCAGCGGTTTTCTCCGCCGCTGCACGAGTACCCACGGCTGGAGTACCACCCGCCGTACCATAGGTATGGCCGGGCCGCGGGTTATGCCCCCCCTCAGGTGGGGATGTGCACTCGCCCGCCATACTATCCGGGTCAGTGGCGCGCCCCTGGTTTGGAGAGAGTGGGGAGCCCGTAACTAGCTTGCTCCCTTGCTGGGACAGAGCCGCGGACGGTTCTGCTCCCTACCGCGGTGGTCCGCGTATGGGGTCGTGGGGGGGAAGCCATTAATTTGAGAGCTCTGTTGGACTCAGGGGCTCAAAGCAGTTTGGTTACCACTCGAGTGGCACGCCAGTTAGGTTTAGTCGTGGAAGACTCGCCTGTGCCACTTCTTGGAGTTGGTGGCATACAAGTGAAGTGTCTGACGGGCCAGACACTTGTCACCTTTTCTTCGCTGAAGTCCTCCACAATGAGGATCACGACTTCGGCTATGGTAATGGATACCATTGCGGGTTGGCACCCCTCGACAGACATACCGCCGGGTGTGTTGTCTTTGGTTTCGGGTCTGGATTTGGCCGACCCCTTTGTCTTTCATCCCGGCCCAGTGGACTTGCTCCTGGGCTCGGACGTATTGGGTTGGATTTTGTTGGGTACACAGAAGGCTCTGGGTTCGTCTTCACTGATGGCAGTGTCTACTATCTTTGGTTTCGCCCTGATGGGCCCTGTGTTTGATAATAGCACCGTGGAGGAGCCACCGGTCGTCGCATCTGCGTCCTTGGCCAAGACCATGCAAAGGTTTTGGGAGGTGGAGGAGCCACCTATGAGTTCCAGGATGGATCCGGAACACGCTGAGTGCGAAGCCCTTTTTCGATCGACCACGGAGAGGTTGCCCTCCGGTCGGTTTGTAACTAGGTTACCCTTTGTTGCCTCTCGTCCTAGCCTAGGGCAAAGTAGGGCGCTTGCGGAGAAACGACTGCTGTCCATGGAGCGACGCATGCAGCGTGACCACGTACTTCGCGATAAATATATTGAATTTATGCGCGAGTACGAGGATTTGGGTCACATGTCTCCGGCTCGAGTTGATTGGAGCTCAACTGAGCATTATTTTTTGCCCCACCACGCGGTGGTGAAGGCCTCAACAGGCAAATTGAGGACCGTCTTCGATGGGTCCGCACCCACTTCGAACGGGGTTTCGTTGAATCTGTGTTTGCATTCGGGTCCCAAATTGCATAGGGACATAATTGACATCATCTTGAACTTTAGAAGACATCAAGTGGTTTTTGGCGCGGACATCCGGATGATGTTCCGCCAGACAGTCATACATCCTGAGGACAGGCGATTCCAGTTGATACTCTGGCGTGAGCGCCCTGAGGATCCTGTGACGGTGTATGAACTCAATACGAACACGTATGGTCTGAAATCTAGTCCCTATATCGCCATCAGATCATTGCTTGAATTGGCAGAGCGGGAACGGATCCGCTTTCCCCGTGGGGCTTCCGTGCTGTCACGTGACTTGTATGTTGATGACGTGTGCACCGGAGCCCAAAGTATTGAGGAGGCCCTCCTACTGCGGGACGAATTGATTGAAATATTGAAAACAGGTGGCTACGAGCTACGTAAGTGGTTGTCCAATGAGCCTAGAGTTCTAGAAGGGATCCCGGAGGATCACCAACAGAACCCTCACCTGTTTGAGGATGTGGATGATCCCAACAGGATAGCGGTGCTGGGCATGCAGTACCAGCCGCTAACCGATATTTTTACATTCCAAGTGGACTTGGAAATACCAAAGGTCTGGACTAAGAGAACGGTGTTGTCAGTAATAGCTCGTATGTTTGATCCAAGCGGTTGGATCAGTCCAGTAATATTCTCTGCGAAGTGTCTTCTTCAGAGACTTTGGACTTTGGGCGTCTCGTGGGACGAGCCGCTGTTTGGTCCTCCATTGGATGATTGGCTCGAGTTGTTTTCATCGATTAAGGAAGTCAATCGGATTGCCTTGCCTCGTCGAATATTGCCCCCGGGAAATATCGAGCCAGCCTGCATGGCTTTTGTGACGCGTCGGAGCGAGGCTACGCCGCGTCAGTCTATATGCGGACAGTTGACGCCGATGGCCGGGTCAATGTCTCGCTTTTGTTAGGGAAGAGCAAGGTCGCCCCCATCAGGACTAGGCTGACTATTCCCAAGCTTGAGTTGAGTGGAGCTCACCTTCTCTCTAAATTGTTGCATCACGTTGCCAGTGAGCTGGCGGCCACGGTCGAGATACGAGACATCTTCGCCTGGTCGGATAGCCAGGTCGCGCTTGCATGGTTGCGCGCGGCCCCACATACCTTGGAGATTTTTGTTGGAAACAGGGTTTCCCAAATTCAAAATATTGGAATTGATATAACATGGAGACATGTGCCGGGAGAGCTTAACCCAGCGGACTGTGCTTCCCGAGGTTGTACGGCACCAGAATTGGTGTCACACCCGCTCTGGTGGGGTCCAGAGTGGCTGATGGGATCAGAAACATCTTGGCCTGTCTGTCAGACAGATGTTACTTCTTTGAGTTTGACTGGGCTCCGTGTACATGCTGTAGTCGCTGAGACGACGTCGGAGCCGGATTGGCTACTTGCTCGGTATAGTAGCTTGGATAAGCTTCTGGGTGTTACCAGTTGGATTAAGCGTTTCATACATAATTGTAGAAACCCACAGGCAAAGCGGTTGGAGCCGATTGCGGGTGCAGAAGAGCGCCGGAGCGCATTGTTGCATTGGGTCCGTGTCGTGCAGACCGGACGGTTTGAGTCAGAGCTTCGTATTTTGCGCGACGGACGCGCTAAGTTGAAGGGCGCGGTCGCTCGTTTGAACCCGTACATCGACTCGGATGGGCTTCTTCGGGTTGGAGGCAGGCTCCGGAAGGCGGATCTTCCATATGAGACTCGCCATCCTCTGTTGTTGCCCAAGGGCGGACCCTTGGTGCAGCTTTTGGTGTCTGATCGACACATTCGTAACGCCCATGCTGGGTGCAATGCTTTGTTGGCTATTTTGCAACGCGAGTTTTGGATTTTGTCTGCCCGAAGAGCAATCCGTAGTGTCCTGTTTCGATGTATTGCATGTTATAGGTTGAAGGCATCCACGATGCAACCACAGATGGGTGATTTGCCCGCTGATCGAATCCGACCTTCGAGACCGTTTGACGGCGTTGGAACCGATTTTGCCGGTCCCTTTTCGATCAAGGCTTCTCCCTTTCGTAATGCCCGTATTGTGAAGGGCTATTTGTGTGTATTTGTTTGTTTGGCCACCAAGGCTGTCCATTTGGAGGTAGTATCGGCTCTGACTACGGAGGCCTTCGTCGCCGCGTTGGATCGCTTTGTTTCGCGTCGAGGTCTACCTTCCCTTATTAGGTCTGACAATGGCACAAACTATAAAGGAACTGTAAATTATCTTAAGGATGTTTCTGTGTTTATTGATAAAAATTGTACTAGTTTAAGTCAAATTGCTGCCCAAAGGGGAATAACCTGGAAGTTTAGTCCCCCAAGTTGCCCCCATTGGGGAGGGATTTTTGAAGCGGCTGTGAAATCCGCAAAGACCCACCTCCGCCGCATTATCGGAGAAACGGCTCTAACTTTTGAAGAGCTGGCCACAGTGTTTTGTAAAGTTGAGGCGGTCCTCAACTCTCGTCCTCTCTGTCCGCTATCTCCAGATCCAAATGACTTGGAAGCTCTCACCCCTGGTCATTTTTTGGTGGGAGGGCCGTTGAATGCCCTGCCCGAATACCCGTGGAAGGATGAACGCGTATATCGGTTGTCGCGTTTTCAAATGTTGCAGCAAATGAGCCAGGACTTTTGGCGTCGCTGGTCGCTTGAATATTTGCATTTGCTGCAGCAAAGAGTGAAGTGGACAGACAGGACTGAGCCTCCCAGGAGGGTGATTTAGTATTGTTAAAAGAGGCAAATTTGCCCTCATTGCTTTGGCGACGAGCTCGCATATTACGTTTGATTCTTGGCGGAGATGGCACTCCGCGTGTGGCTGAGGTGTTGGTCGACGGTTCGATTTTGAGGAGAGCTGTGACCTCTCTCGCCCGCCTTCCCGTAGAGTAAGCTAGCGGTCTGCTTCTCAGACCGGGACGGGGGGATGTTTGTAATAAAATCTATGTTGTTTTGTCCGTTCGCCGCCGTAATATTCTAGCGCGTGCGGTAGTTTCATATTAGTAGCGTCGTCGCCCGCTCGGCCGGCGTCGGCAGTCGCGAGCGACCATTTTGAATTCAGTATTGTTTGGACATCGCGCGGGGAGGCCGCGCCGCATAAAATTGCTCGCGTGAATGGCATGGCGGACGGCCGCCATTTGTCCTGACATATCGGTTTGATTTTAATACGCGGAGAGGTCTCGCGTCTTTTGCTTGTTTAGTTTGAGTTATATTTGTGAATTTCCTGTTTGTTAAATAACTATTGAACATTTGTGTTTGTGAAACCTTTTACTTTGACTGTTTCTTGTGAGATGCGAAACGTGGCTGCCTGGGGACGCCGAAATCTGTTGCCGAGTGGAACTGCTAGACGGATCAGGTATTTTTTTCTGGGGATTGAGATCTCATGGGGTAGGTTGGGTGATTTAGGGAACAACCCCCTCCTCTTCCGAAGACACTCGAAGTTGGATCCGGAAGATTAAGAAGATTCAGTTTGGTAAATGGTTTGAATTGTAGTTATTAAATTAGGTTAGTATATAGGGCCCCGTAGCTCCCTATATAAGCTACGGTGGTAGCAGACTGCGTATAGGTTAGGTTAGATTCTAGTCGGACAAGCGTGGTGTCGCGTGGAGATTTTTTCCCGGTACTTATTTTTACCGGTGGTTTTTTCCCGGTGAAGTTCCGGTACAGAATTCTTCCCGCCGCTTCGTTTGTCCGGATTCTCTGCGCACAATCAATCTTAGTGTTTTAACTATAAAAAAAATTCTGGTTAAATTAAAAATGTTTAGTAAATCTTTTCATAAGCAGAGGTACCTACTGTAAATAAAACGGAAACAATACGACTGTATAATGTGTCTTATTTATTAACTCACTAAAAAATTTTGGTCACACTATACAGGGTTGCTACATGCATACCAGTACCAGTGGCGCCATCATTTAATTTCACGATTTTATAGACAGACTATGTTTTTCAACTTTTTTACTTTTTCTTAAATACGGCAATTTGAATTTTTAGATACGACAACCCATTTTTTTTTTTGATAATAACACTGCCATACATTTGTACCTTAGACTATAGAAAAAGAATAGACATGCCATACCTACAAAAAAATCGTGCATACCTAAACTTGAGTCGGAAACAAAAATGGCGGCTTGCCGTAGAGCAGCGCGTATTACTATCAACGATTATGATGATATCGATAATTGAATTGCATGGTGTTCATAGAATTCGACATTTTTGTTGAGTATCTATTATCTTTCCTCGCTTTTATTTACGTGATAATATGAGCTATTATTAAATGCACTTCGACTTCGCCAATTCGCCATAATAAAATTTCGCAGTAGAATAATGAAGGTTATGAAACGAAAATTCGTAAAATATTTAGAGATTTTTATACCTGTTTTGCGTGCTTAGCTTAGGTTTAAATAAAACACAAATTTTAATGGAAGGATTAAAAAAAAAATAAACAACCACAACTTTTTTTTCAAAATCAACAGGTTTTATTCGTATTCAAAAGACCACAGTATGTTCAATGTAACATTTTCAGTTATTTACTCACATCAGAGATAGTGTTTACAGTATGTTGCCTAATTGACTAGTAGTGTTCGGAAGTAACATTATAATTAAAACGTAAAAAAATACGTCCTCACCTCACCTACTGTGAATAATTTCTAACTAAGTATCACAAATCAACATTATTTACACAATTGAATAGACTATACTCTCAGTTTCTGAGTAATTATCGTTGCATTAAAAAAAATAAACATAGATCTTACCTACTTGAATAATTTGATATATTACAGATCAACATTATTTACATAGTTGAATAGATTATAACATTTTTTGTTCTGTTCCTGAGTAATCATCATAATAAAACTTACCAACAACTCACTCGAAGGCAAAGCATCGTCGTGCAGTCTTGTTACATTTAAAGTTCGATTGAAACATTTCTCTTCAAAATGCAGGGAACAAATATAAATATATTTGGTTGTAACTTCCAAATTTTCGATTCCAATTGTATCCAGCCACTGTTCTTTTCTTTCTTTACATGTTGGCAATCTTAAATCATAAAAAAGAAAGCGACTATAGGTATACCTTATAATAAATATTATTACATAAATTTCAATAGAATAAAATAAATCACAATTCATTCATCTATCGATATGTTGTGATGTTTGTTTGAGGATGACGAACCACATCACTATTTACCGTAAGGTGACGAATGATTTTCTTAAAAAAACACTTTTAACAGTAAATGATTATAAAGAAAGCTAGTTATCTTTGTAAACTTTCTCACAAATAGCTAAATCTTTTAAAATATTATAAATCTATCCATATATTTTATATCTTGTACTAACCTGTGCAATGTTATATTAGGATGTTTTTCGCTGGTTTTCATGCGGCACTCTAACACAGTGCACCTAACCATAATGAATTTAGTATTATGCAGTTTCGAACGCTATAAACAAGCACAAAAATTCGCCTAACAACATAAAATTTTCTTCAAAACTCGGAAACAAACAAATCGCTATGACAACTTACGTACTTGTTTTGACAGGAACAAAACATGGCGACCTGCCCCATTTCTACTGTTTGCTAAAGCTTGTTATGCCGAGTCTATATTATCTATAGTCTAAGATTTGTTCAAAGTACTTATTACTTATTACTTCCATGAACACTGCTATTAATTGACATTATTTGTTGTTTTTGACTTTGACTTGCTTTTGCTTGACTGACATCTCTCAGGTTGACGTTATTTTATAGACGTATAGACAGCCGACTTTATAATTTTCTGATTTTCATTTTCAATTTAAAATCGCTTTGCGTTTGCGTTGCGATTTTCCTTCTTGAATTCATGAATTTCAACCTTACCTACGCACTTCAGTCCTCTCTCTGTCAGCAAATGTAGTGTCTGCTGTGTGATCAGATCAGTGATCAGTCACTTTTTTATTGTATTTTGTGAGATATGTATAAATAGATAAGCGAGCGAGATTGCAATTACCTAGATATCGTTTATTTACTCAAGGAAACTTGCGAAGCATAACAATATTGGTGAGATTTCATATAAACTTTCAATGTAGATATTATTATTTATTCTATTTTTAGTTTTCTTTGACCTTAACTACATAACTTACGTTCGTTTACAAAACTTCAGACAACTATCCAAATCCAATCTAATCTTCCAATACCTCAGAAAACTATTCAAAGTAATATGTATAATTCATTTATTCTTACCAGTCCTATCATGTAAACAATCTTCACAGTACTTTTTGTTGAAAATAAATCAAATATTAGTTCAAACCTAAACATTCTAAAGTAAAACATTTATTAACCACGAAAGTAATTTCCTAAAAAGTCTATTTTAATTTATATTGTTGTAAAATCATAAAAAGACATGGTAAGATTGTTTACATGATAGGACTGGTAAGAATAAATGGAGTTTAGGTACTTAATTTTAGTAAATTATAAATTTATTTTTTCCATGATTCCATGTCCATGATATTAATTGTTGGCAATTTTCACAAACCAACCTGGAAGTGTTCCCTAATAAACCTTTACTGACATTTTTTCCTTAAAACACCTTACCTTTTTGCACTGCTGTCTCAAATATCATATACTAGAGCTGTTACCCCGCGGCTACGTATGCGGCAATAAATATATTTTGTGTTTTTCATACAAACTATGACCCCCTATTTCAGCCCCTGGGGTTTGATTTAAAAAAAAGCCCTAGTTTTACCCCGGGTCTTTAACTATATCCTAAATTTTATCAAAATCAGTGCAGCAGTTTAGCTGTGACAACCGAGAGTGATATGGTGTTTGCATCTTATTGTCAAAAGCACCATTTTTATAAAGTTAAGTGGTTTCAGAAAAATATATTTCTACATTCTGTATATTGAGAATATATCAGTTACTAGCTTTTGTCCTTGTGAATATTGTTTTTCATCCATTTTCCCTCCTTTAGGAGTGGGATTCTCAAAATTCCTTTCTTAGTGCTCACTAATGCTATATAATCCTTCTGAAAAATATCAAGTTTCTATATTGCGCGGTTTCATCTCTGCATTAATATCAGTGAGTTTAGATTGCATAATTTGTTTTTCTTTGAAGAGTTTGATTGATATTATTTTCAATATAATTTTCCATCTTTACAGGTATCAGCACTAGAAGACAACAGAATAGTGCATGATTAGGTTAACAGGGATTTTCAATAAACATATAAGCTCAAAATATTTTTGTTTCACATTAATTAGGCAAACAAGAAAACAAAACTTTTTCGAAATGGAGGCTACCATTTCTGCATTAATGAATCAAGATAACGCATATGTCTATAAGAAATATTATCGCCGGGCTGAGCACAGGTATGTATACTTTAAGATGTGATCATTTTAGTTTTAGGGATCAAGTGATCTCTACTACAATGGTATTATGATATATTTTAATGAATACTAATAAAATCCAGTCATATTAAATTTTTACTACACAAGTTTTGGAGTTGTTCTGATTTCTTCCACTTAGATGTATTTTGGGGTTTTGATCCGACTATGAGGATTGCTTACAAAATTTCGAGACACAACATCAACAAAATTGAAAAAAAAAAACTTTTTTTTTTGGATTTTTGCATAAAACTTGGAAACTATTAACTTTGAGTAAATATCCTTTAGAAATTAAAGTAGGTACCCTAAATTCTCGACAATTGTCACTTTTTTTAGAAGAACTGGTCTCATAAACGAGTTGACAATTGTTATATTTCAGCGGTCTCTGCATAACCCAGCTTTTACCTTCAGAATTTTATTTCTTACTAGCTAGCATTGTCCCGGGACTTTGTTCCCATGGAAATTTCCTATTAGTGCTGCCCGACATTCCCAAAGGAACATACATGCCAAATTTCAAAGGATTAAGCACCCCATAATACATGTAGAATGAAAGAAATCAGAACTACCCTAGTTTGTTTACCGTAGTAGGCAGCAGAAATATACTGGATTATAAGAAATTTTGCTGTAAGTTCCAGCTGAATACTGTATATAATAGAATAATAATATGTAGTAGTTTATCACTAATAAGATACCAGACTATGCTTTTGTTCAACTGTTTACATCAGATGTGACCAGTCAAAAGTTATCACCGTGTGGGGTCACAAAACGTTGCTAGCTTGTCCTGTACATGAGGACAACGCTCATCAGTTCCATTTTAGATTTGTTACAAGTCGGTCGTTTATTTAGAATTTTTTTTTTTTTTTAATTAAAAGTTACTTTAATAAATTAAAATGCCTGACGCATTTGAAAGTGCGTACCCGCTGTCTCCGCTGGTAAATCCGGAAGATATTCGTGCACGCGCTAATTCTTCGTCGAAAAAGAAGCGGCCAGTGGTAGCTTTTATAGCCGGCGATGAAGCCGTGGAAATACCTGATAAGTCATTAGTTGGTGTGAGCAAGCCGTTAGCGAGGAGCGATAAGAGCGAGGTGGAACTGGACAGCTTTGCTGAGTCACTCACCGCCATGCACAGCACTTGGTTTGACACGAGGGCGCTCGAGCACAGGTTCGTATCGTATATCGGTGGTTTAGTTTAGGAGTTTAATTTTTTCGGATTAAATAAAGCTCGCTTCCCTGTGTTTTGGAATAAAATGTACTCTATGTGCTATTTCCGGTATTTTTTTTCCCGTATACCAAATTTCATAGTAATCCGTTCTGATCCGTTAGATTTTGCGTGATTGAGTAACAAACCATCATCCATACCACTTGGATAACTGGCTGTTAACCACCGTACGTTTTATATGACACTTACTTACTTTCTTGACACTTACGACCAAACTGTGGAATCAACTTCCTGCGGCGTTGTTGCCGAACGGATACGACATTGGAACCTTCAAAAAACGAGTCTACGTCGAAACAGTCTACGGCCGTTGAAAGGCCGCCAACACTCTTGTGATACCCCTGGTGTTGCAGTTGTCCATGGGCAGCGATGATCACTGACGATCAGCTGACCCGTTTGCTCGATTTACTCTCTATGTTATTAAAAAAAAAGTCACTCACACATTCAAACTTTCGCATTTTTACTTACAGAGTGAATTCAAAAAAAATTGCCAGTAGAAGCCAATGTGGCTTCTACTGGCAATTTTTTTTGACATATCACCGTAGACCTCGGGCAAGATTGTGGTCAAGAGCAAACCCATCTTTTATATAAAAAAAGAGTCGGTCCCATACAAAAAGTTGCTCACATTCGTGCATACTTTCATCAGTAGAAATTTTGCCAATGTTTTTAAATGCACTCTGTATATCAGTAAAGCATGCTGGTTTCTGACTGAGCTAATTGGGACAGTCTGGAAGAGAAAACCAAACATCATCACAAATTCACAAACTCACATGAAGTCTTTCGCATTTGATGAACTTGAGACCAGAATAAAAAGCTCGCGTACATGACCAATGCATCCTGCCAGCTGTCACTTATGGTGCCGATACCTGGGTTTTAACGAAGGAGATTTCTGCACAAATTCAGATCCACTCAAAGGACAATTGAAAGAAAATTGGCGGGTGTCACGCTCAAATACTGCAAGAGAAATTAGTGCCTCAGATCAGAAAACGCAGCTGTTCAGGTCAGAAGTCGCACCAAAGTCACGAATTTGATGTAATCAAACATATTGCGAAGTTTAAGTTAAGGCAACACCAGTGTGGTTGAAAAAAAAGTTGAAGATAGAGACAAGACAAAAATATGTTTACTTTTCTCACATAAATTATTACATTACTTACACAGTTTATGTGTGTGCGTAGAGTAGATGTACGTAGAGTTATTCTGATGAATGACCCTTATCAAATGCGTTTATAAATAACAACGCCATTAAAGTATTGAATCGTGTCAATATTTCGTCATTTATTGAAAACTTTTCCATCATTAATTAGGAATTTGTTTCGCTTGGAAATAAACGGAATGCTTACCTTATAATATCTGTTTGTTTGCATATTGGCGTAGGTAGACGATAACAATAATTGAATTTTCGTTTGCATCGAAATAAAGTTTAAGTATGCTTGTCAACATCAAAATAATGACGAAACTACTGAGAAAAGAATATACATACAAAGTAAATGCACATGCTCTTGAATGAATACGCGGGCTATGAATCAGCTGTTTGTTGAAGTCAGCGGGCCGTGGGGGAAGCGGCACGGCAATGTAGGCTATATGCTATCGCTAAACCGGCAGAGCGTCAGTATTCGATGGTCTGCGACGACGCCGCCGTCGCCCAAACTTACTCTCGATAACTCGATTGTTATCTTTTATCATATTACGGTGATCTTGACTCGGTGACGCGATTTCCCTTTGAGTGTTGTCAAGTCGGTTTTTGTTCGTGTCAAGCATTCGCCCACTGCGTGCTTACACTCGAGAAATTTCACTTTCTCAACATACGGTGTTTATTTTCGCTTTGTTGAATACTAAACGTTTATTCACATATTGGATACTTTGGCAGTAACAAACATATTGAGGGTTTGGACAATAAAGAGATCAAGTTTGGAAACTTAGATGTTAGATTGAGAACTAAGTTGCTTTTAATTTGATTTGTACGTTTATTTCTAATTTTTCTAGTTTCTACTCTGATTTGATTTTAATTCACTCCATATAATGTACCAAGTACCTTTACAAATACTAAAAGTTTTAAAAGATTATCAATTTGTTGTTGTTCTCCGAATTCGCCAGATGATAAATTTTGTGAGTCAGGAACTACTACGTAGTTAGCTCCTTTGTCTTTGGTTGCTTTGTTTTCAATTCTTTGACTCGTTGTTTTGATGCCGGCTGAATATCAATTATCACCTACAGCTTCATGTGTATTTACTATTAAATAATGCATTTTCAGTATTACACGTTACAGTTAAACACGTTTAAACATAACACGAGTTTAACATGAAGATATCATCAAACAAATTATCTACGTATGCACAAATTAACTAATTCACATATAATAACAGTATTACCTATTTATAGCAAGCTAATTATAAAAAGAAATGTACGATTTCCGACGTATTATCAAAATATATAAACGTGGGTGGCTACCGGCGAATTATATCGATTTGCTCGCTTCCTGGCACCCGCTCCCCCATGCGCCTTGCATCCCATCCCGGACCCTACTGGAGCCCGCACTACTTCATTATAATCCTTTCTGATATTTGTACCTACTTATAAAGAGACTTATATGATGTTTGTTATCATGTAAATATCTTCATAAGCCGTTGTCATCGGTTGCTTCGTCAATGGCATGAAATATGTAATGAATTATGCATTCTTAGCAAATAGCAACTGTCACATGTCGCAATTATTATTATATTTATATTAGAAAATTATTATATTTATTTTAGCTTTGTGAATATAAGTTAAGTCATTCGCTGTTTTTGTCACGGTTCTAATATAAATGAAAATTATTATAATTTTTTGTCAAAAATTTATTTAGATCATGTACCTATTGCTATATTATATGAAAATGACATGGTACAAGATGACAGTGTTAACTCAAGCTCAATCTCTCAGGATCCAAACTATGATCTGATCAATCAAGATGATTTGTCTGGCTGTAATTTAGTTATCTGAACCGGTCTATCTGACCTTGTTACTGTCAAGGATATCCAGTCAAACGCTTCCTGCGTTTTACACACGCCGGTTTATGTAGTTGGTGCAATCACGAATATCACACGCGTCGGCACGTTCTCTATATTAAACTTATTTGTTTATACTTAGTGATATAGGTGTTCTACCAAGAATTGCTTAACAGTCATTAGCATTCCGAAGCGTGGGTTGCCTTAACAGACACTTGTGAACTAAAGTTAGTGTAGAGGAAGTTGTCTTAGAAAGCGATCGTGTTCCGCTCTACCATGAAGCTACTTGGAACCATGGCGAATGGAACGGATTTGTTGAACCTTTTGCCGGAGCCCAAAGGATCTTCCTACGGAACAGGAGACAGATATACCGCAGCACCGAACGAGTGAGTTATGTCATAATCATAATATTCGCCCTTGAAACCAATAGCAATACTATGCAATGTTTGCACAAGTACGCAATGGAACCTGCCGAAATTATGACGCTCGTGTCTTTCAAATTTCTAATAACATTTTGGCGGTCTGCTTTACATTTCACGATTGCGTTTTTTTGTAAATGTACCTTATTCTGTACTAGCTTTTGCCGGCGCCTTCGTCCACGCGGAATTCGCAATTGCAAATATATCAGGTTCTAAACGGGGTATGAATTCTGCGCTAGATTTTATGTTAGACCTTCGTATTGTTAAAGGTTTAACTTAAAATCTGTGGAAACCCTTCAAAAAACGAGTCTACATCTTCTTGAAAGGCCGGCAACACTCTTGTGATACCCCTGGTGTTGCAGTAGTCCATGGGCAGCGGTGATCGCTTACCATCAGGTGACCCGCTTGCTCGTTTGCCGCCCTATGTTATAAAAAAAAAAAAAAAAAACCCAAAAGTTCTAATAATTTTGGCTTCTATTGGCTGTATAAAGGCCCCTCCGAGGGGCCTCCTCGGGCTCCTCGTACATTTTTGCTTAAAAAACACGAGATATGTAAGTACAGACATAAACCAGTTGAAGTTTTATTGTATTTCATTCCTTACGGATACTATTTCCCAAATTCCTTTCTCATCGCTCACAAAATCTGAAGTGGTCAATATTTCAAGGTTCTACCATACTCCCTAATATTACTTATGCTGTGGTTCAACGTTCAGCGATTTCGTTCTGCGTTTATATCCTAGACAATCCTATGTAGAATATATTTTTTGTAATGGAAATGTTTTGAAATGGAAAATTGAAACACCACTTCCTGTTATTGCTCTAATTCACTTTGCTTTACTGTGAAGTTCACGCAGTGACGACCTATACATCTCTGAAGCTGTGTTTTTTCTAAATCAACCTTCTCCTTTTTTTTTTTGTTTTGATGTTTCTAAATATGTAATTGTTTTTTTTTTCTTCTATATCCCTACAACTACAACTCAACTTTGTTTAAATATATATGTGATTCCAAATGTCACCCAAAATCTAAAGGGACTTGCAGAATTATCAGCGCTGCAGTGCATTGCGCTGCAGCTTTATGCTGAGCAAGGTCCTATTGGCAACCACTGCGACACCTACTTTATAAAAGGTTATTAATAAGTTTTGTTTTGTATCTACCTTGTCGCAGTTTGTGTTTAGTCAATAAATTTATTTTCTTTCTTTCTTTCTTTCTCCTTTATTTGCTTCTTCTAAATCTGTACCTAATTGTTATTCCACTGCTAAGAAAAAGCCTCCCCCAATTTCTTCCACTCGATTCGTTGCTGTCCTTTCTTTCCAGTTCTTAGAATTTCTTATCTTTCTTTTGCCTAGCAATGGATCATCTAGAGCTAAGTCCTAATCTTATGTGATAAATCCAAATACTTACCTAAATGTGCAAGATTGTCTTCTCGCGAAAACCATTCCACGGATTTTGATGCTCACAAACAACTACACTACAATACGATAAAGTCATCAAGATAAGGTAAAGACATTTTAAAAGGATGCCGAATGCGTAACGTCATTACTATATAGTACATTTCTTACTCATGGCTCAATCATCAATCAAGTAGGCTCAGTGTCATTCTAAGTAAATAAAACTATGCTTGTAACAATAAGTACTGACGAACGAAAATTCGTATGTACACGGACGGAAACAGTAGTCGGACCGAATGCAATTGTTTCTATTATTTGACCGCATTTCATTAAATTGAATTCCTGGAAATAACTATATATTTGCCTCGTGCCCAGTAAAGGGATTGGCATTCGTTGGTATTTGATTTATTGGTTGAAAATTTGTAGCGGCTTACAGGCGCAGTGTCAACTCAGATCATTTATTAATCTGGACATTACGTTCAGGCGCCAAGGTCTAATTCTGGACAACACCTGGCTTGCCCGTTTTCCAATGTCGTTTATATTTGTTCGATATGAGGTGTTCTGCTTCAAGATTCGCAATGGAATTTTTTAACGCTCTATGGATACACGTTGTACCTAGTAGATAAAAAAGTTTCCTCACGTTATTGGTTTAAAGTAATGTAGGTCGAAGGTCAGTGCAGCGTTTATCGATTCAAAAATATAGCAGCTGTATAAAATGAACTTGTGCCTATTTTGATTATTAAAAAAGTGTTTAAGTAGCTATGATTTACATTTATGTGATCATGTAAATGTACTTTCATCTCGCGTGGTAATCATGAGGTTCAAGTTCCAATTTATGAAGTAGAAAGACCTAGTTAGACACCAGATTAAATTGTTCAAGCTCTACAAACAACTTTAATTATTTACTTAGGTATTAATATAGATCCGTGCCTATATCGTGGCAGCTTTTTATAATTAATCCTTTTCTATTATCATGGAATTAGGTATAAATAGGTAACGTGCCATCCAAAGAAGGTCATATTCAATATGAAAGTAGATTTCGGCGTCTTCGGTTAGACGTCCATTCGTATGATAAACAAAGGAATAAAGCGGTGCTGTTGTGTAGCCTAAATAACGACGCAAATATAAGCGGTGCGGCACTCTAGCTAAAATATTCCATGTGAATAGAAATAGGCAATCTTAATACACCAAGTTCCCCTAAATGGAATTTCATTTGATAAATGTTTAGGCAGTTTTTGGTTTTATAACGTGTTGTTTAGTTGACCGTACATGTTTCTTATCGGCCTGTCTGACGTAAGTTATGGCTGTGTAGGCAGGCTTCGCGTGCTTTGCTTGATCTAGGCCAAATGCTATTAAACTGTTAGATTCAGTAATCGCCTAACACTAATCTTCTAATTTAAATTTCGACGTGGCAATTGCATGAGCGTGCACTTTGAGAAGGGCAAGGTTTCGATTACTACAACTTTTATCAGCAGTATATTATTTTTGTTTTCTTTCCTTTTATCGAGATTCGAATCTATGATCCGTTCCACCACTGGTCAATAGGCGTACGCCCAAAGAACCTTAGTATCTAGACAGAAAAAATCAATGCTATACCTAGTATGGCCATGTCTAGTTTGCCATTGTAGTTTTCACTTTACAAATAAGTAAGTAATAAAACGTATGGGTAAGGTGTCCAGGTTTTTTCATGGCATAATTTAGAATAGGAACATATCTAAAAACTCAGAATCATGGTTGCGATAAGCAAGACAGCTTTAAATATGTATAAGAAAGAAGATATATTCTGCAAAATATTTTTTAGTGGTTTGACCCACCCTTTTGGCTGGGTACCAAATAATTCAGACTCACCTAGCATCATGTAGGCACATGTAGGTACCTACTGTAATAGAAGATTTATTGGTAGTGTCATCTCAATTTCTTAAGTTCTCTAAAAAGACAAGATTACCCATAATGTGCTACTATAACACTTATCTTAGGTAATGTCAGACTTTAACGCACTATTTATTTAACAACTGCTTCAGAATTTAAAGGATATTATTCGTTTTTTGTAAATTTATCATGTAACTGTAATAAGTAATTGTTATTAAAACTTATAAGTACCACGAGGAACGTACTGCGTGAATGGCATTGCGCTTGCTAACCGAACATGTCAGTTGGCAACTAGCATAATGAATAACTTTCCATAAATAGAAAGACTTATTTTTATGTGGTGTGGGTATACTGCCCCAGTTTTTAAGATTCAGTATCACGCCATATATTAGTTAAACTATTCGAAGAATCAAATGAAAGTTTTTTATTTATTAATAAAACTCTATTGATCCAAGAAAAATACTTATGAACAAATGGCGAAGCATTCTTATATTCATTAAGTAGCCTATGCAGTCTATGTCACTGGCCCTAGAGTACGTAGTACTTATATTAATTCTGTGCCTACAGGTAAAAATCACATCAATCCATTGCTCCGTTTTATGTGAAAGAAGGACAAACAAACACATATTCACATACTAGTAATATTAGTATGTATTTGAAAATATCTTGCATCGCGCTCCAGTGATTCGTCCCATGCTAATTTAGAATGTTACACACATAAATAGAGCAGCCATAAATAATTTATATTTTTTGTTGCAGAATCTTCGTAAATAGATCTCTACATTTAGAAAATGTTAAGTTTTACGGATTCGATATGGACTACACACTGGCCGGTAAGAATTGCTTCAAAAATGCCCTCTATTCTCTATCACTATCACTTCACTTCACTACATAGTATAAAACAAAGTCGCTTTCTCTGTCCCTATGTCCCTTTGTATGCTTAAATCTTTGAAACTACGCAACGGATTTTGATGCGGTTTTTTTTAATAGATAGAGTGATTCAAGAGGAAGGTTTATATCCCGTGCGAAGCCGGGGCGGGTCGCTAGTTTATGAATAAAATATACTTACATAAAACTTCAGATACATACTTGTATGTGCCTAATGTTTTCACATTATAATTTCATATTGTTTTAATTTTCCAGAGTACAAATCGCCGCAATACGAAACTCTAGGATTTAATTTAACTAAAGAAAGATTAGTTTCCAAAGGTTATCCTCGTGAAATATTAGAATTTGAATATGACCCGTCATTCCCAGTCAGGTAATTAATGAAAATAACTTATTGTTAGAATTGTTGTATTGTTTATTGATCTTTTATGTACAGTACATATGTACCGATTATCACTTATGAAACGAACGCTACCTTTTATATTTACAGTTACAGACTAGGACTAACTTTCAAAAATAAACTTTTGTTTCAGAGGTCTATGGTTTGACACTTTATATGGTAACCTATTAAAAGTAGATGCTTACGGAAACATATTAGTATGTGTACATGGTTTTGAGTTTCTTAAACAGTAAGTAACAACTTAAGTATCATGCACGAATAATAAAATTTTGATATCTGCAATTATTAAAATAATTACTAATATTTGTTAATCTGTTTCAGTTCACAAGTATACGAATTGTATCCAAATAAATTCTTGACACTAGACGAGTCAAGAGTGTATGTTCTGAACACATTATTCAACTTGCCAGAAACATATCTTATTGCGTGTTTAATAGACTTCTTTACTAACGCGCCACAGTACACAAGGTGAGTGGTTTGAATTGGTTTATAGTTAAAATAAACGAGGGCTATTTACGCCGTTAAAACCTGCTTCTAGGGCAGGCGATTTAAATGGGCATTCACCCTAATTAGCTCAATTTTCATCTGTCACTCACTTGTATAAAAAATTGGTCAACAAACTCGAGTAAACATGAGTTTTCCCTATAGCCCTTCAAACAGCGAATAGTCCGTCTAAACGAGGGTACCGTGACAGACGACTCGGTCGGCCCCTTCGGAGTTTAATGCCCTAAATACCCATTTTATGTTTAAATTAGCTTGTGCCCGCGAACTTCGTTCGCGCGTAATTTACTAATGTTTATATTTCTGGTTCTAAGCGACGTATGGAGATGAAACCTACACCAGATTTTAATTTAGACCTCCTTCAATACAATAGTGAAAACCGCATCAAACTTGGCCCAGTAGTTTTTGCATGATGCGCGTACAAACATATAGACAGAAAGACAGACAAAAATTAAAAAAAGTAGTAAAATAGTTTTGCCTTCTATTGGCCCTATACAGATTACAGACCCCTTCTAGTTTTTTTTTATTAAATATCTCCTATGTACAGACACAGACCAGTTACAGTTTTATTATATGTATTGACTAGCTTTTGTCCGCGGTTTCGCCAGCGTGAATTTCCCACGGGAACAGTGTCTTTTCCCGGGATGAAAGGTACCCTATGTCCTTCTCAGTACTTCTATGTGTATGCGAAAATTCAGGATGATTGCTTCAGAAGATAATTAAAGCGTGAAGAGGTAACAAATAAACAAACTCACTTTCGCATTTATAATATAAGTTAGGATTAGGATAAATCTGAGGACCACATTCTTAAAGGCGATCTTAACTAAGCTTCAAAATTCGATAAACTATCTATCACTGATACTTTTTCCAAAACTTCATTTTAGAATAGATTGTTTGTTTGTTGGACACAAACCAACACAGCCGGACGCAAGTCATCCGATCTAATAACGTCATCATGATGTCAATAACTGAAATATTACACATTTTTATCAATATACCATTGAACTTGTTAGTTGTTATCAAGAATAAAAAGTTGTTCGGCCAACAACTCTACTGTATACAAGTATACAATATTTTTTAATAAAAAAAGAAAATACTATAATGGACTTATCATGGACTGGACTTATGAACCAAAAAAGTCTATATCGACTGTCATCTTCAAATCTAAAATAATCAGACTTATAAAGAAATATAGGACTTTTAACCATGTGATTCATCAGTGATCGAATCAGAATGAGGAGATCCGTAGGAGAACTAAAGCAACCGACATAGCCCGCAGAATCGCGAAACTTAAGTGGCAGTGGGCGGGGCACATAGCTCGTAGAACAGATAGCCGTTGGGGCAGAAAAAGTTCTCGAGTGGCGACCACGAACCGGAAAACGTAGTGTTGGCAGGCCTCCCACTCGGTGGACCGACGACCTGGTGAAGGTCGCGGAATGCGCATGGATGCGGGCAGCGTAGGACCGGTCGTTGTGGAAATCCTTGGGGGAGGCCTTTGTCCAGCAGTGGACGTCTTTCGGCTGAGAGAGAGAGAACCATGTGATTAGAAAATCTAGCCATGAAACAAAATTTGCCAAAAATAAATATAGGATCATTTTCATATGTATCTATTGAACTGAAACAAATATTGATATTGATTACAGAGAAAAAACAGGCGTGCGATGTGGCGACCTAGCTATGTCATTCAGATCCATCTTCCAAGACGTAAGAAGCGCCGTAGACTACGTCCACATTCACGGCGACCTCAAAAAGAAGACCATAGAGAACATAGATTTGTATCTAAAGAAAGACGAGAGGCTGCCGATGTTCCTGTCCAGAATAACAGAGAGTGGAGGCAAGCTGTTTATCCTGACGAATAGCGACTATAACTTTACGGACAGAATTATGAACTACCTGTTTGATTTTCCTCACGGTGCCAAGGTCAGTGATGCAACAAGTATAATATAATGAATACATAATATACTATGCTATCTTTAGAGTGTCCACGTGTTAGAAAATGATGCGTACTTAGGTAAACATTTTAATATTCAGTGTTCGCAGTAAAATAAATAAGTTTTAGTTAAAGACTTTATAAATTGAGCACTATTTTGGGTGTCTATTTATAGTAATGTACGCGTAGTTATTTTACATGTGTAATCGTAGCTTTGATTTCAATCAAAATTCCAGATTAATAAAACAAAGCTCATGGAACGAAAATACCTCGGTTATTCTAAGTTTTTAAGAGTTTGCAAAAGAAAATTGTATTGTATTTACAGCCAGATGACCCGCACAGGAATTGGAAGACATATTTCGATTGGATCGTAGTAGACGCCAAGAAACCCCTTTTCTTCGGCGAGGGCACCACCCTGCGGCAAGTGGATACCCGAACGGGCGCGCTCAAGATGGGTCACCACGTCGGCCCTTTGCACGAGAAGCATGTGTATTCCGGAGGTAAATTAAAATTACATGTTGTCACTTAAATTAATAATCAATTGCACTCACTTCATACAAATGTGGGTCGCACGTAAACATCATCTTTGTTTGCTGTTTGGTCAATAACTTGTATGAAAATCTTTGTCATCTTATCTATTTCATCTATGTCAGTGTCAGTACTGTAGTAACCACTGATACCTTGTTATTCCCTTGTGTGATAGTGACATCATTATTTGTTATTCCAATTCCACCACACATCCAATGACTCAAAAACATCATGTATTTTTTTAATTTACTGATAGGACGGTATTGCATTAAGAAAGACATGAAGTTTAGTGTAGTGTTGATTATATCGTAACGCGATATATGTCTGAAACTAAGAAATTGTCTATTTTATGATTCAGTTTACGATTATTCGGATGAAATATGACGAGAATATAACAACTTTATTGCACGTTAAAGGCACACCTGTTACTGTTAGTATAAATCTATCTAATAAATATTACAGGTATGTCATCATGGTAAGTACGAGCTCAGCCTTTTCTGTTCTTTTATTTATACAGTTGCCTACTTGTTTTCTCGTGATTCTAAGAATAATAAACTTTCGAATTACTGCTTGCATTGAATTATCAAGCTAGATTGCATTATGCGTATAATTTCCAACAGCAATAAGATGGACTAATGGAGTTTTTAATGTTTATATGTACTTTAGATGTTTATTATTAACAATTATCTAACTACTAACCGCGCCCCGGGGCTTCGCTCCTGTGAGAATTTCGGGATAAAAAGTACCCTATGTGCTATTCCCGGTATTTTTCTACCCGTTTACCAAATTCCATCGAAATCCATGTAGTAGATTTTGCGCGATTGAGTAACAAACATCCTCACAAACTCACTATTTCACACATCCACACTTTCATTATTTTTTACTAGCTTTTGCCCGCGCCTTCGCCCGCGTGATTTTCCCAAGGGAACAGTGCTTTTTCCCGGGATAAAAAGTAGCCTATGTGCTATTCCAGGTCATTATCTACCTCTGTATCAAATTTCATCGAAATCCGTCCAGTAGATTTTGCGTGATTGAGTAACAAACATCCTCACAAACTCACAAATTCACAAACTCACAAAGTCACATCCAAACTTTCGCATTTATAATATTAGTATGGATGGTGTAATGTAAATATGTAAACTAATATAATGAATTAAAAAATAAATGATATTTCCCAGGATCATGCGACGTATTCACGGAGCTGATCGGCGCCAAAGGCAAGGACGTGCTATACATCGGCGACCACATCTTCGGCGACATCCTCAAGTCCAAGAAGATCGGCGGCTGGCGCACCTTCCTCATCGTGCCCGAGCTGGTGCAAGAGCTGCACGTGTGGACTGACAAGTGTTCCTTGTTCGCGCAGCTGCAGAACTTGGATATACAGCTGGGGGATATGTATAAGTGAGTAGATTTTAGGGCTTTTACCAGATGTCGGAAGACCAACGAAATAATAGTAAACCGACAAGATCTCTAAGCTTTAGTATAATACATATATTTGGCTTTTGAAACACAACTGAGGCACAATATTTACGTTTGTAATTTAGAGTAGAATCAAAGGCCTAATTTTGATTAAGGATAGATTTAATTTTGATTAATACGAGATTTGTTTCGTACTGTCACTGTTTCACTAGTTGAGAAGACTGACATTTCTCTACATAACAAATGAGCTACATATAATCAAAAAACACAACGCTATAATGTAACTGTAACCATATGTACGTATAACTTTTTATAGGTTTGACGAATTAACTTTCAATGTATGGAAACCGTGACAAATCGACTTCATGGCAACTTGCAGAGACCTCACCTAAGCAAAACATACGAAACATAATAAAATTTAAAAATTTCACTATTCCATACGAACAAATCTATTGTTAAAACCATTGTTATTTTCTTTCGGCCGCCAAGGCAAACTGAGTTTCACAACCTTTTTGTGGAAGTACCTTTTATACAGCTAACTTTACGTACCAATAGATGGCGCCACGTGTAAACAAACGCTTTCATAAACGCGCTATTGAGATTTTTTCGCTCAGAACGACCCTATCTCGACGTTGCAATTTGGTTATCGCTTCTCGGCCTTTTGGCTAAGATCAAAGTGTAGTATCTGTTCTTTTCAGCTTAATATCTGAAAGTTCCCCCACTGGGGGACCAGTATATTAAACTGATTTTTGTAATCCGACGGGATGTTCGGGGCTCGCTCCACTCCCGTCACGGGTCGGCCCGGCATTGCAGTGCCGCTGGGATCGGCCCATAAAATGCTTTAAAAAAACTTTCTAATTAGACCTAAAACCAAAAACTGTAAATATGTTGATTACATTTTTATAAAGTTGGACGCTGATTGATTGTTGACATCAATGCAACGCAGAGACGAAGTCGCTGAACTTAAAAGAGTGGTTGGTTTTCTTACTATAGCGTAAGCGTGATGATTAATTAGTATGGGAAGATTAGACATTAACCTCAAAATATATGACATAGTTTTGATTTTTGGCACAAGTGTTCGTTAGAGTCCTAGAAGTCCCCGACCCCAGGGTACCGGTTGCCCCCCCTCCCCCCCAAATGTGTCCCTCAACGTCGTTTTTCTTTATTTTCTGAAAAACTATCAGAAAACTGTCAATAACAAAAATGAACATCATTAAATTATCTATAAAATGCTTTTTAGTTCATTCTGATAGTTTTGGATTTATGTTAATATATCCTGCACCAAAAAAATGTTTTTTGTAAAATCTTGGTATTTGTACTTGGCTTTACACAAAAACCACTGGAGTTATGATAAAGTAGTATAGAGGAGAATAAATATTAATAAATTTATCTATAAAACAGATGTAAAGTAAACAGATGTACAGTATTAAAATTTGGTACGGGTACGTTAGGTTAAAACAAAGATTTTGAGGGGGTAGTTCCTGAAAATCCCCCCCTCAGGAGGGGAGTAATGACGTCATATTTTTTTTTTACTTTTTTGTATGGGATTTGATTTTTTTTTCAAAAACATATCGTGTGTGGTATCAAATGAAAGGGCTTGACGAGCCGGTTCTGAAAATATACTACGCTATTCCCTTTAGGCCATCTGTTTTCTAAAAATCCAAGAAGTATTATTCAAACATACCAAGTTTCTAGAAAACTGTTCTTTTAATTTTTTTTTTTTTAACTTTAGAGACCTGGACTCGAGCACAAAGGAAAAGCCGGACATCTCGAAGCTGCGCGTGGCGATCCGCGACGTGACGCACAAGATGGACCTGGCGTACGGCATGCTCGGCTCGCTGTTCCGCTCCGGCTCGCGGCAGACCTTCTTCTCTTCACAGGTTTGTGCTTCTTGTTCATATCTCTCCAATAGATCCGCGACGTGACGCACAAGATGGACCTGGCGTACGGCATGCTCGGCTCGCTGTTCCGCTCCGGCTCGCGGCAGACCTTCTTCTCTTCACAGGTTTGTGCTTCTTGTTCATATCTCTCCAATAGATCCGCGACGTGACGCACAAGATGGACCTGGCGTACGGCATGCTCGGCTCGCTGTTCCGCTCCGGCTCGCGGCAGACCTTCTTCTCTTCACAGGTTTGTGCTTCTTGTTCATATCTCTCCAATAGATCCGCGACGTGACGCACAAGATGGACCTGGCGTACGGCATGCTCGGCTCGCTGTTCCGCTCCGGCTCGCGGCAGACCTTCTTCTCTTCACAGGTTTGTGCTTCTTGTTCATATCTCTCCAATAGATCCGCGACGTGACGCACAAGATGGACCTGGCGTACGGCATGCTCGGCTCGCTGTTCCGCTCCGGCTCGCGGCAGACCTTCTTCTCTTCACAGGTTTGTGCTTCTTGTTCATATCTCTCCAATAGATCCGCGACGTGACGCACAAGATGGACCTGGCGTACGGCATGCTCGGCTCGCTGTTCCGCTCCGGCTCGCGGCAGACCTTCTTCTCTTCACAGGTTTGTGCTTCTTGTTCATATCTCTCCAATAGATCCGCGACGTGACGCACAAGATGGACCTGGCGTACGGCATGCTCGGCTCGCTGTTCCGCTCCGGCTCGCGGCAGACCTTCTTCTCTTCACAGGTTTGTGCTTCTTGTTCATATCTCTCCAATAGATCCGCGACGTGACGCACAAGATGGACCTGGCGTACGGCATGCTCGGCTCGCTGTTCCGCTCCGGCTCGCGGCAGACCTTCTTCTCTTCACAGGTTTGTGCTTCTTGTTCATATCTCTCCAATAGATCCGCGACGTGACGCACAAGATGGACCTGGCGTACGGCATGCTCGGCTCGCTGTTCCGCTCCGGCTCGCGGCAGACCTTCTTCTCTTCACAGGTTTGTGCTTCTTGTTCATATCTCTCCAATAGATCCGCGACGTGACGCACAAGATGGACCTGGCGTACGGCATGCTCGGCTCGCTGTTCCGCTCCGGCTCGCGGCAGACCTTCTTCTCTTCACAGGTTTGTGCTTCTTGTTCATATCTCTCCAATAGATCCGCGACGTGACGCACAAGATGGACCTGGCGTACGGCATGCTCGGCTCGCTGTTCCGCTCCGGCTCGCGGCAGACCTTCTTCTCTTCACAGGTTTGTGCTTCTTGTTCATATCTCTCCAATAGATCCGCGACGTGACGCACAAGATGGACCTGGCGTACGGCGTGCTTGGAATGTTTATTATGTTATAGTTAGTAGTAGTAGTTTAGTACATTTTAAAGTTTTTCCACGTACATTCATATTATCCGAATGAACAACAATAATATCTGCTTTATCGATCTATAGTACGGGCAGTTATGTAATTGACCTTTAAATTTTTCATTAAGCTATGAGCTTCATGTCATATGTTCCTTGAGTGATTCTAAGCATTTTGAGCCCGGGGGGCAAAAAGAATCATGCGGCTACCAGGGGCTGGGGGCCCACAAAGGTGACCACCACCCGTCAACTTTTGAAAAAATCTGTTCTCGTCCAGGTAGCTACTAGGGCAAATTTGGTATCATTTTCGTATAAACCAAAGACGTAGAATTCATTTCTGATATTTATTATTTACAGTTTTATAGTAATTTTACGAGAAAAACATAAAAATGTGAAAAATTTCGTTGATGATTTTTGCTTTGAGAGCTTATAATTTTTGTATATTGTCAAATAATATCAAACAAAAAATACTATATTAAAGCGCATTTCATGCAGATTTTAAAAATATATTCTGTTTAATATCCTACTATACAAAAATATGGAGAAAAAAAATCTGACAACCACAGCGCGGGTAGCTACCCGTCTAGCTGGATTCGCATTAGGCGGCGATTTATTTTATTACGTATAGTCCGGTCATTTTATGTTTTCAGAAAAACTAATTTATAAAGTTTTGAAACTTGTGTGACATATACCTTCGGTTGTGGTGTTCAACGCTCACTACCCTCCCCTGCCCTCCCCCTGACGCTACCCCCGCTTTACTCTGAAATCTTTTACCGGTTTTTTAACTTTTTCTCTAAAACTATTAAAGATACGAAAAAGGTGTCAAAGGTACCTAAAAAGAGGGGTATTGTTTCAGTTTTACTATTATATCTCGAAAAAGACCCAGTATTTCGAAAACATAGTACTATTAAAAGTTTTAGAGCATTAAATTTTCCGTTTAATGGGACTAAATACATATATTTAGAACCACTCGGTCCAATACTAGTGCTCATCGAAATTGCACAAATCCTACAGATATTGTAAATGTGAAAGTTTAGATGTATGTTTGATACTCAACTACGCAAAATTTACTGGACGGATTTTGATGAAATTTGGTATACGGGTAGAGCCCCGAGGCTTCGCTCCTGTTAGAATTTCAGAAAAAAAGTAGATTATATGCATTTTTAGGTTTAAATCTACTTATGTACAAATTTTCGTCAAAATATGCTCGGTAGATTTTGTGTAATTGACATATTTTTACGTATCCTCCTAAGACCCTGCGTACTGCCTAAAGAACAAAATGACCACCATACTTAAGTCCTGAGTATTACAAAGCGACAGATGTCGAATTGACCTAATGTTCTTTACAAAGAATAAAATAAATGTCATCACTAAGTCCTGAGGTTTCAACGACGATTTTTAATATGTTAGAGAATGCTACATGATTTTTGTTAGAACAAACATTGTTTGTAATTGAAAGAAGTTTTTATTGCACTAACTCACATTTTCGATACATTTATTCTTTCTAAAGAACATTCGGTTTCAATGTAGTAAATTCAATGCATACATTTGTTCTTCTCATAGGGCGTACGGTCTGAATGGTGTACATTAAAAGCTATATTTGGGGTTCCAACAGAGAGCTATTCCGTTTAATTTGTCGTCTGCAATTGCACCTGGTATCTACTACCTCGTATCAAAACTCAGAAACTTGGATAAAACTATTTTCTAAAATGAAATACCAAATGTTTTAATAATCTTTTTATTAAAATTTTATTACAAAATAGAGAGAAATGGAGATTTTTGATTCCACTTCTGGCTATGAAATCCCAGACGAACTTGTTCTAGCATCGGCCACGCTTTCCACTGCATATCTTCAGCTCTTCTGCCCGGTGAGATATCATTACCTTCCATATAGTATTTTAATAGAATTCCTCAAATGAAAATACCATCCCCCGAGCCAATAGCGCACTATAAATGGAACTGGAGAAATATACTTATTTCTCACACCAACACGAGCAAATCGATGTGAAGCAAATACAACCCATAAGCAAAGTCATTGCAATTAAAACCTAGCATTATTTAAAATACTTCATGATTCTGAGATAGGAGGCTTTGTAGATGATAACAATCCAGATTATATAGAGCCTCGAATAGATGATAGTTATGAGCGTAGAGACATTGACCAAAACTATACTTGCTCCGAAAATGATGATAATGATGTGACACCACGTGTACGTACGTAGCCGCTCAGACAAACTCCTGATATCTCGCGAATTCTAGGTACTCCGGTTCTAGCTCGCTCTTTGCTAGACAAAGTTCCACCCTCATCATATGCCCCATCAGTAAACTTACTTTGTGAGCTAGTATAATTTTGGTCACTGCCTCAAAGCTCATAACTATTATCTATACGAGGCTCTTTATAATCAGGATTCGTATCATCTACAAAGTCTACTATCTCAGAATCTTAAAAATTCATAATGAATAATAATAAATTCCCAGCGAAAAGAAAAATTGAATGATGAACAATCAGTTATTGATCACTGATAAGATAGTGCTTAAGGTCTGAAGCGAATCATTTTAGAACCGCCTACCGGATCTAATTGTAAAATAAGCCATTATAAAATCTACTTTGACTTACTTTACTAATGGTTCAAAGGCTCCCAAGTGGGACAGAGGGCATCTATCCATAGTGCTACTCCATCGGGATCTGTCCTGGGCAATGCGCTAAGCCTCTGATCTGGTGAGACTGCCTTCAGTTCC
Source organism: Ephestia elutella (assembly GCA_018467065.1). Taxonomy (NCBI): domain Eukaryota; kingdom Metazoa; phylum Arthropoda; class Insecta; order Lepidoptera; family Pyralidae; genus Ephestia; species Ephestia elutella. The sequence continues at coordinate 8,539,021 of CM031586.1, forward strand.
GCCGCAACAGTAAGCCACCAGGTTCGCTTGCGTCGACAAACTTTCCTCTTTCCTTGTAGTATCCAATGGAGAGCTTGTTTAGGGATATTGGTGGAGTCTCTTTAAAGCATGTGGCCGATCCATGACCATTTGCGGCGCTTGATCTGATTATCAATCGGCGTTTCCTTGCACATTTCTCACGGTTGGAGATGGTCTCTAGCCAGACAATGCCAAGTGTTTGCCGGGGGCATAGGTTGACGAACACCTGCATTGGATGCGTGATATTCTTGGTCTCTGCTTATTCTGTAATCTGCTTTTAAATACGCAAAAAATCATAAAAATCGGTCTAACCATCCTCGAAATTTGAGCAAATATTATACATAAAGGTTTAAACACTTTGACCTAAAATTCTTTTTAAAGAACAAATTCTTGAAGGGAATTTAGTGCATAAATGCCGAACGCACTTTACAGAGAACTAATTATTTTCCCGGGAGATTAATAAAAATCTGTTTCATGTATTGTGAAAATAACATTAACTTTGCAAAATATGTCAATCAGACAATATAAACCAATAGAATATATTACAAAAATTTCATTATTTCAATAGATATTTTTGGATTTACTTAACCTTGATTTCGCCGACCCTCCATTGTCACCTGTTTGAATAAAAATATGGCGGCTTACTTCCGCTTCTTGAACTTAAGCGTCAAAGATGATTACCCATAGAGTAGAAATAAAACGTTTCCTGCTAGATAGTTGCCAGAAATTAAATAATATTACATAAAAACGAATTTGTTCTATTTATAGACCGCTGGGTCATAGTGACATCTTACAGTTCGCTATACTCAGGACTCAATGACATGTACAAATTTGTTCTTTGAGAAAGACGTTCGGTTATAAAGACAACTTTTCAAAAAAATGTCTGGGTCTTAGGAGGGTATAGATGCCTCGGATGTATGTTTGTAACTCAATTACACAAAATCTACCGATCATATTTAGTCGAAAATTAGTTCACGAGTAGAGTTAAACCTAAATATGCATATAATCTACTTTTTTCTGATGATGGTATTAATAAGTGTTGACAACAATTGGTAAGCGATAGAACTAGTTGGAAAAATAAAGAGGAGTCTTTTATATTTTCTGTGAAGGACTAACACATAACATTTCAAACTTTTGCATTTCATACGAGCTGTGCCTTATGGTACCACTTTCTTAAGAATTTAGGGATAAAAGTATTGTATTCAGTGAATTCAAGATGTAATCTACTAGCGGTCCACCCCGGCTTCATCCGTGATACATAAATAGCCTATGTTACTCAGCGACAACGTAGGTACATTTCCAACGATTAATTTTTTTTTTAATTGGCTCAGTAGTTTTTGAGTCTACTAACTCTTTTTGAGTCTACTAGTCATAATACGAAATCTTTCCTCTTATAATATGTACTTTATAATATGTATTAGTGTAATTAGTATACTAAATTTCATGAAAATTTTGCGTGAAAGAATAACAATCTATTTGATTATCTTCATATCGTCACCATGAATATATTTTCGTAATTTATTCAACATTTGTTATTTCTATTATAGTAAAATAGTTCTTAAAAATATAAATATTATTATTGCAATAATTAGAATAAATAAAAGGAGCGGTTTACGAGGACTTACTGGGAAGAACTCATTGACTCATCGATGCCGCGTGGGCATTAATATTTTTTTTAGAATGGAAATTCTACCTTAATGTTATCCAAACTTAATATTTTCGTAATCTAGAATAAATATTCTTATTACTTATATTTTTTTAATGTGATTTACCCATATTATAAAAAGTTGTAGCACTTTAAACCGAAAATTGATATTTATGTTTTTTTTATTTTTTAACAAAAATATGGATTTTTTCTATGAAATGTTGCAATAATGGTCCTTGATATATGCAAAAATAATACGAAACATGATATAATACAAAAACTGGATCGGTTTGGATTTTTTATTTTTATTGAAGCGTACGGTGCATACTTCCTGCTCGGATCCCATTGGCCCAAATGGGTCGTACCACAGAATTATCGGGCTTAAAATGCTTGATTTGATCCAGGGAACACCTCTGAAAGGTTTCAAAACATACTCCAAAAGTCCAGAGTACATGTCTGCTACAAAGACCATTTTGTAAGATAAATCGCTGCGGCTGACGCGTCGTATAGAGCGAGTCTAGCTGAGCAGGTACGCGCTGCGGTTGTCAATTTTTTTTCTCCATATTTTTGTATAGATGGATATTAAAACGTTTATATTTTTTAAATCTGCATGAAATGCGCTTTATTACAGTATTTTTTGTTTGATGTTTATTGTCACTATACAAAAATTATAAGCTCTCAAAGCAAAAATCTTCAACCAAAATTTTCACATTTTTACGTTTTTCTCATTAAATTACTATAAAATTGTAAATAATTAATATTAAAAATGAATTCTACGTCTTCAGTTTACACGAAAATGATACCAAAGTTGCCCTAGTAGCCACGTGGACAAGAACAGATTTTTTCAAAAGTTGACGGGTGGCGGTCACCTTTGTGGGCCCCCAGCCGCTAGTAGCCGCATGATTCTTTTTGCCCCCCGGGCTCAAAATGCTTAGAATCACTCAAGGAACATATGACATGAAGCTCATAGCTTAATGAAAAATTTAAAGGTTATGTATGGGAGCATTACATAACTGCCCGTACTACTATGCTTTATTGATATGCAATAAAATTGTACCACAGAATAGATTTTTTTTAGATTCTATGTTATGCCGTTGATAACGAATACAATAGAAAATGGCATAAAATTTGAACACACATAAATGATTATGAAGCGTATACAAAGCGCAGCGATGTGTACCACGCACACATCGCTGCCGTCTTACCGACGACGGTTCACATACGCGTCGTCGTTTGAGTACAAATTCGTTTGCGCCGGCTCCTGTCTGTATGGCGGGATTATTAATCTATTTTTCTCCTTAATCCAACCCGCATAACATATATTTCATCTTCAGCAATTTCTCAATTGTTTGCCTGGAAGAAATTGCTTACAGCGATTAGGCCGCCTTTTGCGCATTTTCCTCTCTTTTTTAAAGTTTTAAGTTACTTTATGTATCTGCTCCTGTACCATGTGGTTACTGTTGCTGATTAGGGGCCGTCCATTAATCACGTGATCTTTTTTTAAGCATTTTTTAACCCTCCCCCCCTCTCGTGATATATGGTGAGGTTTAAGACTACCTTCCACCCCTCACCCAACATCACGTGTATTTTGAGTATCTACAAAAAATCTAAAATTTTTTATAATATTATCATGCCTAGCAAAAACGGCGAGTCAAGGTCACACTACACGCCCCGCTTTTCGGTTTAAAAATCGCGTTTAAAAAAATTTGAAAAGAATAAATATACGTGATATCTTACTAACCCCCCCCCCCTGTGATATTTCGTGATTTTTGTCAACCCCCTCCCCCCCCTTTCAAGCCTCACGTGATTAATGGACGGCCCCTTATCTACTAGTGTACACTAAACTAGCAAGGCAATATAATAACAGGCAACGTGTATCAAACAGGTGGTGAGGTACGCGGACCTGTACGCGGCGTCGTTCCTGAACCTGATGTACTACCCGTTCTGCTACATGTTCCGCGCGCCGGCCATGCTCATGCCGCACGAGTCCACGGTGGCGCACGAGCAGCACTTCACGGTGGACGCGCCCACCATCGACAGGTCTGACTCTCTTCTCTTCTCCTCCAAAAACTGAGAACCGATATTGAAAAAAAAAAAATTTTGTCCGCCATTTTGGATCCAAAAATAATGAGCGATTTTTCTGACAGCTAAATTAAGGAAAAAAAACAGTATAAAAAAGTCTCAACAGATGGCGTTTTATTGAAAGCCGAGTCGTAATAATTGCTATACATATGACAGTTGCACAAATCACAATATTGATACTTTTTAGATGTTTTTTTATTAGATTTTTTTTAAATGCCACTTTTTGAATGTTCTCGCCTTTTACTAAGCGCTACCTATGAATTCATCTGGAACTTTTTTTTTATTTGGGTCTCGGAAAATCCCTCATTGTCATTTTCGTTGAAAAACCCCAGAAACTCTGAATACTTTTTTTTAGAAAAAAATGAAAGAAAGAAAATTGCTGGCGCGATTTATTAATTTATCTATAAGCACTGGCCAATACCCGGTGGAACTAAAAACTGGCCTCGTTAGACCCATACATAAGAAAGGTAGTAAATCCAACTACGATAACTTTAGACCCATCACCATTCTATCGATACTTGACAAAATTACTGAAAAGCATGTCACACAACAAATCTACACTTTCTTTAAAGATAACAATATATTAAATGACACACAGTTTGGATTCCAATCTGGGAAGAATACCACTCAATTATTATCCCAATTTACGGACACTATCTATGACCATTTAAATAATAAAATGCAGGTACTTGTATTATTTATAGATAATAGCAAGGCATTTGACACACTGTGTCATGACACTTTATTGGACAGACTACAGGATAGCGGAATTAGGGGTAATGTGTTGAAATGGTGCCGGAATTATCTTTCCAACAGGTCGTATCGCGTAAAGGTACAGGAAGCCTTAAGTGACCCAGTACCTGTCACACGAGGAACGGCCCAGGGTTCGGTTATTGGTCCATTGCATTACATAACATATGTAAATTCATTGCCAAATGTGATCAGTCACTCTAAAATTTTTCAATTTGCGGATGACACTTGCTTGGTTATAGCAGACAAGGACGTGAAATCTGCTTTAGAACGCCTTCAAATCGATTTTGATAGTCTGTTAAAGTGGTCCCATGACTCTGGCTTGGTTATTAATGGTCAAAAGACAAAATTAATGCATATAACATCGAGTCATAATAAACAAAACACTGATTTGAAACTCATTGCGCATAGTCACCAATGTCTGCATGCTGACGATAGTATTGCGGCTGCGGCGGCGTGTGACTGTGAGTATATTGAGGTAGTGAGAAAACAAACATACTTGGGGCTGATTATCGACGACAAAATGAAATGGACTGATCACATTGACTACGTTTGTGGCAAACTAAGAGCAATTTTAGCGAAATTTTTTATAATAAAAAATAAAATACCGTATTATACAGCTTTAACACTTTATAAGGCCTTAGGAGAATCTATTATTTCATATGGGTTAAGCAGTTATGGCCGTACGTTTGAATCTCACCTAAACCGAATATACGAATTGCAACTTCGTATAATTAAGCCTGCATCACACGTTTTTAGCCAAAACAGGCGTTACTGAATTGACCCTGGTGCCAAAACTAGATCATTATTGATAATAAAAATAGTACTATAGGCTTCTCAAATAACTGCTACTACTTATACGAGACAGATAAAAATATTTTGCCTTTTATTTTTGCGTAAATACCTTCCAGAAAACACGAACAATACGAAAAACAAGGTTCACGGCTTTAACGAAATCATTATGTAAAACACAAATTATAATTTCTACATAATGTTAAATCGCGAGTTTATTAAACTAGCTACAAGTTGCTCGTTTTAGATTTTTGAAAAATAACTCGAAAAAAATATTATATATCGTAACAATTCAATAAGAAATTCCCCATACATTTTTTGTATGGCAATGCCATCGCTCAATATATACGAGTTCCAAGCCCACGAAAAATCAGTCTGCCGGTAAGAGTCAAGGGGAATCCACGTCGCTCTGCTGCTCGGGAGGCATTTAATTTTCGCGTGTTCATGTATTCACAGACAGCAGAGAGTAATGTAGATCAGAGTTACATATTTATTACTTTTAATCTTTATAAAATTTATATAGTTACCATTTTCTTACTCATGAATGATGGCCGACAATTTTTGATGAAATAGAAATCGTAATAAATCGCAATCATAGAAATCGTAATAAATCGAAATCATAGAAATCGAAATAAATCTAAATCAAGATCCAAGATGGCGGACAACTTTTTTTTTTAATTTTGCGATATGTATATCGTTTCATAAGTTTTTCAGTGCGCTGATTACGAAAATAACATTTTTTTTGAGATCCAAGATGGCGGACAACTTTTTTTTTCAATTTTACAATATGGGTATGTTTTTATAGGTTTTTCGGTGCGCTAATGACAAAAATAACATTTATTTTGAGATCCAAGATGGCGGGCAGTTTTTTTTTTCAAGTTTACAATATGGGTATGGTTATATAGGTTTTTGGGGACACTGATGACGAAAATAACATTTATTTTGAGATCCAAGATGGCGGGCAGTTTTTTTTCAAGTTTACAATATGGGTATGGTTATATAGGTTTTTGGGGACACTGATGACGAAAATAACATTTATTTTGAGATCCAAGATGGAGGACAGTTTTTTATTTTATTTTACAATATGGGTATCGTTTTCTAGGTTTTTGGGGACGCTGATGACGAAAATAACATTTATTTTGAGATCCAAGATGGCGGACAATTTTTTATTTTATCTTACAATATGGGTATCATTTTTTAGGTTTTTGGGGACGCTGATGACGAAAATAACATTTATTTTGAGATCCAAGATGGAGGACAGTTTTTTATTTTATTTTACAATATGGGTATCGTTTTATGGGTTTTTGGGGACGCTGATGACCAAAATAACATTTATTTTAAGATCAGCGTCCCCGAAAACCTATTAAACGATACCCATATTGTAAAATAATAAAAAAACTGTCAGCCATCTTGGATCTCAAAATAAATGTTATTTTCGTCATCAGCGTCCCCAAAAACCTAGAAAACGATACCCATATTGTAAAATAAAATAAAAAACTGTCCTCCATCTTGGATCTCAAAATAAATGTTATTTTCGTCATCAGCGTCCCCAAAAACCTATATAACCATACCCATAAACTAAACCCCGTAAACTTGAAAAAAAAAACTGCCCGCCATCTTGGATCTCAAAATAAATGTTATTTTTGTCATTAGCGCACCGAAAAACCTATATAACCATACCCATATTGTAAACTTGAAAAAAAAGTTGTCCGCCATCTTGGATCTCAAAATAAATGTTATTTTCGTCATCAGCGTCCTCAAAAACCTACAACAGGTTAACCATATTGCAAAATTGAAAAAAAAAATTGTCCGCCATCTTGGATCTCAAAATAATGTTATTTTTGTCATCAGCGCACCGAAATACCTATATAACCATACCCATATTGTAAACTTGAAAAAAAATTTGTCCGCCATCTTGGATCTCAAAATAAATGTTATTTTTGTCATCAGCGCACCGAAAAACCTATATAACCATACCCATATTGTAAACTTGAAAAAAAAGTTGTCCGCCATCTTGGATTTCAAAATAAATGTTATTTTCGTAATCAGCGCACTAAAACACTTATAAAACGATACCCATATTGCAAAATTAAAAAAAAGTTGTCCGCCATCTTGGATCCAAAAATACTATTTTTGTAAACCTCATCCCGAAAAATTGGCCTTCATGGGATGCCAGGCAGATGTTTAACATCTTAGCATCCTGCCACGACGGTCATGCTATTTTCTGTAGCGGCATTCGTGTCCATTTTACTGCCAAGTCGCGCCAAGTATGTTTTATAAGAAAATGGTCGTAATTTTATTTCTATATTCATTACCATAAAACAAGAAAAAAAAATTATATAGGTACCAACAAATCCTTTGCCGGATCCCTGTCACTTATTACTTCGGGTTGGCGGCAATCTCACGTCGATGTGTGCGTGTGACTTGCACACACAGCCAGCTGAGGTCTATCAAATACCTAAACTCGGTCGGGCGCGCGGACGTGATACACTCTTAAGTGTATATTGCCTGCTAAAATTAAGGATAAACACAAAGATGACAATGACGGCTTATTTTACCACTGCAGACTGATGCCAGTACATGATAAAATCAAATTCCTATTATTAGTAGAGAAATATCAAAATAAATCATTACCAATAACATGCTTTGCTACCGCAACTCATAATATTGCGACTAGGAATAGATCAAATCTAAAACTTCAACTACCTCGATACACTAACTCCTATGGAAAAAATAGACTTGCCTTTAAAATACCATTTTTATTGAATCAGTTACCAAATAATGTAAAAACAGAACTTACAGGGAAGAATATTAAAACAAAACTAAAACACTATTTCATTAATAAATTAAATACAAAAAATGTTACTTAACTGTAATAAATAGTAAAAAAAGACACACCTGTATTAAAACATATCTGCTTGGTCACCTATTGACAACGTCGTCGGTACTTACTAACCGGTTCTGACTGAGGCGCATGACGACTGGGCGAGCGTGGCGATAGGTACTAATCCATTAAATACGTGTAGATACTTACTATATATTATTCAACTATGCTAATATCACTTACTATATATTATACTTGCGACTTTTAAAGATATATGTGTGTTTTTATAGATATATATTATTTGAATGTTAGAAGATGAATACCCAGTGCCGAGAAAAACTTAATTTAAGTTTATAGTGTACTGTAAATATGTAATGTTGTTTTTTATTGTTAAATAAATAAAAATAAAAAAATAAAAAAATCGTTTATTTGGCTATTAAAAAACCAAAACGGTCTCTGCTCTGCATGTAAATGCAAATGCAGGCAACTTGATGATTTGCTAAAAAAAATGTGATTATTTGTACCAGATCGCGTCACCCGAGTGCAGCGCGGGCATTTAGCGTGATCTCAGAGGACACGTTGGACGAGGGCGCCGCACTGCCGCCCAAGCCAGAGCCCACTGACGCCAAGGTAAGGGGCCAGCTGTACAATGTGTATAGGTCGATGTGTGATATGAATGTCTATCGATTTTTAGATCGTACTTAGTATGGGAAGTCGAACTGAGCATAGTATAAAAAGGACTTAAATTTGCCGATCATCTGATTGTACTTACTTAGTATGGAAAGTCGAACTAAGTAAGTTTAAAAATTCAGTCTATATGTAACGGTTGTCCCGCAGACACAGGGAGGAAACTTCATAGAAACAGGGCGTCATATATACCTACTACTACAAATGAAACTGTACATCCGTGAACACGTCCGTTTTCATAGTCATAGCATTCCAATCCGCAAACGAGCGGGACAGGAATGCGGGGTACGCCATATTGCGGGAGTGGCAGGGAGCTTCCTTTCTGTACGTAAACTCCATTTTTTCTTAATTGTCCTATTATGTAAACAATCTTCACAGTACTTTTTGTTGAATTTTGATGAAAAAAAATCAAATATCAGTTCAAACCTAAACATTCTAAAGTAAAACATTTATTAACCACTAAAGTAATTTCCTAAAAAGTCTATTTTAATTTATATTGTTGTAAAATCATAAAAAGACATGGTAAGATTGTTTACATATAGGACAATTTTGAATAAACGAACTTTAGTACTTAGGTATTGTTAGACGAGAAAATCGGAAGATTTCGTTCAAGAGTACATCACTACATAACGCTGGACATCACTAGCTTCGCTGTGATTGGTCCAGCGTGAGGACTAATGCATGGCGTTGCCGGCGAGTCAACGATGAGACATGTTTTGTTTAGAGAATATCTTTTGTTTTGTGTTAATGTTTAAAGTAGAATAATATATGATATGATATGAGACGTGGCCGCTGACTGTGAAACTGGTCCATAAGCTTAAAGTTGCTCAGCGTGCTATGGAGAGAGCTATGCTCGGGATCTCACTCAGGGATCGTATCCGAAATGAGGTTATCCGACAGAGAACTAAAGTTTCTGATATAGCCAAAAAAGTCAGTACGCTGAAGTGGCAATGGGCTGGCCACGTCTGCAGAAGAACTGACAGCCGCCTAAGCAGACGTGTTCTCGAGTGGAGACCGCGCATGGGCAAGCGCAGTGTGGGACACCCCCTGGCGAGGTGGCGCGATGACTTGCGCAAGATTGCAGGGAATAATTGGATGCGTAAAACGCAAAACCGGCGGCAATGGCGCACTTTGGAGAGGCCTATGTCCAGCAGTGGACTGCTACAGGCTGGTGATGATGATGATGATGAATATATGATAAATGTACAGTCAAGAGTCAAAAGTGGAGTCATACCTTAAATATCATATTGCCTTGCAGGCGCGCAGTCCTTCATTGTGTGCGTTACGTCCATATTACGGACGTATAATTACAATAAGAACACTACTCACACTAAGCTAATTATCATATTACCCACCCACACCAAGACACAACTCTGCTGCATGCTAGTGCTTCGTGCTCATACTGCCTACGTGCTGCCATCTATCAAATTTACGGGGTACTAAGTAGTGAATTTTGACTCAGAAATAATAATACACTAATACACTACCTATAGTTTATTACAAAGCAAACCAATAGTGGTGAGCACGGTGACACGCAACCAATTGATAATTTCGTCACAAGCTAATGCATCTGCTGATCTAATCGGTAGTCGGATGGACTGCAGTTGATACAGGTCAAAGTTCGAGTCACATCCAGATATTTTATTTTTCATATTAAACTCAATTCATAAGCCAAGAGTATTTTTATATAATGTAATTGATATGCTTTTATATATTTGTTATGAAATAAAAATTCTCAAAAATCATGACAACTATTTATTCATGTAAATAGGTATAGTATACTTATGTAAAATTTATTATTATAAACTACACTAACAAATTCAAAATTTATGTTTAATCACTTCCCTATCTAATTACAGAATAAATAAGAACTTAAAAATAAGCATTCTGTAGTAAGTTACTTATAAGAATCTGTTCATTTATTTTATATATTATTACTAAATTATACTTTCGCTTTTTGTTAGTAAATATTGAGGTTATAGCTTAAGTATTCGTTTTCATCATGAAAAGAAGATTGAAACTAAACCTCAACATCTAACAATTTAACAATTTATCTCCTATTACGAAACATAACCTTGTATTTGTAATGCAAAATACAAAAACAAGTTATAAGTATAAAAATAATTTAAATAATGTTTATACTTTTATAAAACCAGATTTGATACAATAGAAAGAGGACAGTTGGAATATACCTACTTAATGAATGAACTCACTGATTAAATTTAAACACAAATAATTAACTCACTATTTTGTAAAGTTGCCATTGTTGTCTTTTCTACACATATTTCAATCACAAAAAAACTGTCCTAAACATCCATACAATGAGAAACTAATTCTTCCTTGCTCATCTTCTATGCACCGTCAGGCCCCATAGATTTTCTATGGAGTTGAGGTTAGAAGACCGCGCTGGCCAAGGATCACATTTATTTCTGGAAGCGAAATAAATTATCCAGTTTTGTTATGCACGCCACCAGCTTGATATGCACGACGAACAGTAGATAGGCATCGAAACATCAAATAAATCAGCATAACGCCTGGTAGGTAAAATCATCGCCTTCATATTCTTCCAACATTATTGTTGCTGCTGCTCAGAGATAATAGCCGGTCTTCTACTTTGCGGCAAGGCTACCCTGCAGCAAGTCGCTACACCCAACGTGTTGTCCACTAAAAAAATATAATAATATATAATTAGGTATTTAGTTTATATTTAATTTCAAAACTCACTTATGCAAAGCAAAATCACGAAGAAAAATATATCAATACAATACATTAATATTATGTTATCATTTTATGTTTGAATTAATCACAAAATATTACACATTTACACACACATATTTCAAATCACAACTATTTATTTGTTTAAAAATACTCACACTTAATCCAGTTCCTTTCATTAGAAATTGAGACTATTTTGCAACCACTATCATGCAAAGTAAATCCGAATAGTCTCCATAATACCTACTTATAATGGCCTATATTGGCAAGTGTTGGTAAAGTAATATTCCACAAATACTTAGATAACTATCACTAACAAATGCGTTCAACTAAAACGAGAACTCGGTTGAAGTGATAAATTTGCGTCTGTCTTTTTTTTCATTCACCGTCAAATATTCATTTTCATAGCTGGTCCATACTGACCACCCATACGAAGTAACGATACCATAAAGTTAGAGCAAGGATTTTATAGACATACTATGAACGTTCCGTATCATTCATAGTATGTCTATGAAATCCATAAAAGTATGAAGCGCTCGCCGACTCGCCGCGCCAGCCTACCTACTTCTATGGAAACATCGTATTCGGTGTCGGTTGACATTGCACAGACACATAGGCGTTTTACAAATAACACACAATCATAAGGTCTTAAGTGCAAACACTTCTATAATCAATTAGTATGAGAAATTCTGACTCCACTTCTGGAGATGTCTGTACATAAGTGTCATCCTAGGCTTTTAATTTCAGCGTATAATAGTATATTAATTCTGTGCCTTAGTCGCCGGCGTCAGTGCCGCACGCGCGGCCGGAGACGCCGCGCCAGCTCACGCACACGCACGACGAGGACTGCTCCGACGACGATGATGCCTCCAAGGTGCAGCTCAAATGAACACCCTGTATGCCTGTATATAGGGTGCATATTCCTTTTGTTGACGATGCTGTTTGATACATTACCGTTTGTAGCGCGGCCGGGCAAGCTTCACAGTGAAACTTGTTGGAATCTTATACAGATTATTTCCCGACAAAGCTCTAAAAAATCTATGATATCTAATCGTGGTTAACAATCTTGTTCTATTGTGTATTTGTTATGCTGCTGTCTCTAATAAAAATAAAAAATATGGATATAAATATAAATGGTTTGAAAATTCCAAGTAACCGAGGTATTTCAATGCAAAAGTGACGGGACCACATTGTAATTGTATTTAACAATAATAGTGGATTCTCACATGTCCACGTTTCGTGTATATGTATTTCTTCCAAAAAATGGACGTATGCTAGTAATGTGGTAGGAGACTTGTGTATATTGAAAATCTATGGTTAACAACAGGCGCCTTTGCTTCAGTTAGTCAAAATAATACTTTTTGACAAAAAGGTTTTCGTATACCTACAGCGACGTTAACAAAATGAATGGTCTAATGGAGTCGATTGTTACGCCACTTCAGAGTAAGCTCCCAAACATGGTACAAAAGGGCCCACCAATAATCTTTCAGGCCCATTTCTACTAAGATTACTCGAATTCCTTATTTTGAAGTTGCGTATAAATTTAAAATTAATAGAGAGTCAATTCTGTGATTATTAGCTCAGTAGCAAGAGATTCAATTCCATTTTGTCCAAAGAGTTAAATCAGGTCAAACAAAAAAGTGTGGACTCGCACCTTCCTATATTTTACGCTCTATCACTTTAGTATTTTTCACTATAGTTGAATTTATACTCACATAAGACATCGGACACCAAAATAAATCATCGCATAAAAGTTTTTATGAGTTGAAAGTGCTAACATTTTTCTGTTTGATCTGAAATGACACAAACAGCATGACTAATGAATGAGGCTTGATTAGACGAGTTAATGAGTGTGTAAATATTTTTCAAATCCATCATAAAGTTAATAATTAATTATATGTTAGATATTACTGGCTATTTCGGATTTGTTGTTGTGACGTGATTTTCCATTGTCTCACTCAAGTAATTAATAAATGCGAATTGTCTTAACATTTTATCTGTACGTTATGTGAAGAGAAATTCAAAGTTATAGAGAACTATACATATATCGGTAGGTAGTATATTATAAAAAAATACAGTGTGTTGTATGAAATGATACGATGTCACATTGACAAAATCATAATAAGTTATTTTTTAACTGCATTGCTATTGGTAATTATGTGAGACTTAGAAAGATGGAAAACTGAGGACTATTGTGGGACTAAGTATGTATTTTCAATTCAATTTCAGTGGCTATGTATTGCTTCATAAGTAGGTTTTATTATGTGAGTGGTAGATGACGCACATTTGTTTTTATATAAAAAAATCTCGGATTATTTATAATTGAACCTCAGTATTTGACTCTATGCTTCCTTAGTTACGTAAGAGAACACAGGGTCGCGTGAGTTGTGATTGGATACTTATTATCATGTTTGTAGTCTTCTTAGGAAGTCCATCGTTTTCGCATGTTATCACATATTTCTAGGCTGTTACAATGAAGAAGCTTCAATAAGAGCCAAGAATTCCAACATTGTGATGACGTGTGTTGTAACAACTAATTGCGAATGTATGTACATAAATATATAAATGATTATCGTTAATAAACGTTTTGTTATGTTGTTTGAGATTTTATTTATCAGTCCACTTTAGTTAAATTAATGTTATATCAAACACAAAGCCATATTTCTAGCCCATTTTTAATTTGTATGACAAAAAATGTTGGAGCTGTTCGAACTTTATATAAATTATTTAAGTATAATTTTTTTTATTGGTTATGATTATGACGGTTTTTCATTATATTTAATTTAGTTATTGTTAATTATAAAATATGGATACGAAAAACTTTGTGATAAATTAATATCAAAGATCGGACAGGACTATGTTATTGTTGTAATTTTGTTTCTTTAATAGAATGTAGTTGTTAGGTACAAAATTAAGTAATATTTGTATTGGTATTTTTTACCCATAAGCGGACCACCCAAATGGATCCCTTGATGCGAAAATTTAACATTTATTTGTGGTTTGTAGCTATTATGATAGTGTAAAGTAAAAATCAGGTCAGTACCTGTTTTATACAGACTATTTGGAGCGCCATTAATTGATGGAGGCTCTCTAACATACTCCCCAGAATATAATATTTCAATTAATTTCAAATGCCACATTGTAAATGATAACAGATTAAATTATGTATTTATTAAAACCAAATAAAACAATTCAATGAATAGTGTGGGTTTTATTTCCGCTTACAACAACAAGTCCTCCAAGTATTCCTCGAATTCTTCTTCGCGTGTTTTCTCTTCTGTGTCTTGAGGGGCTAAAACAAATGTTTTATTAGCATTATTTTAGGTTAGTCATGCTTGTTGTCCTAAGGTGTAAAGATACTACCAAAGGGAGAGAAAATTTGAGTGACTTCCAACGGCCCCGGCGGGACGGCCCCGGTGACGGGGCCGTTGGAAAAAAAATTTCCAACGGCCCCGGCGGGCCCGGATTTTGCGTTGACGGGGCCGTTGGAAAAAATATTTTACCAACGGCCCCGGCGTGTTATTTAAATGGGACGGATAGCATAAAAAATTATAGCATACGCTCCGGTAGTGTTTAAAGGGGGGGAAATTGTATATTTTTTTATAGACTTTAAATATTAAATGAAATTTAAAAAAAAATTTGAAAGTAACAATCACTTTTTATTGTTGATAAAAAATTAATATCAGTATTAAGATAACAAACTGTCAACTACTAAATATCTTACTGTCTCTGTTGTATTTTTACTCCGTAAACAGTATTTATAACTAATTAACGTATTATTAACTGATTGTTACATACAAACTCTTTTTTTAATTTCATTTCATATTAAAGGTCTACAAAATAATACACAATTTCCCCCCCTTTAAACACTACCGGAGCGTATGCTATAATTTTTTTATGCTATCCGTCCCATTTAAATAACACGCCGGGGCCGTTGGTAAAATATTTTTTCCAACGGCCCCGTCAACGCAAAATCCGGGCCCGCCGGGGCCGTTGGAATTTTTTTTTCCAACGGCCCCGTCACCGGGGCCGTCCCGCCGGGGCCGTTGGAAGTCACTCGAAAATTTAATTTAGTAAAACATAATTTGGGGTTGTGTGTGTAATCTAAAATCCATTTATTCATAATTGTCCTATCATGTTAACAATCTTACCATGTCTTTTTATGATTTTACAACAATATAAATTAAAATAGACTTTTTAGGAAATTACTTTCGTGGTTAATAAATGTTTTACTTTAGAATGTTTAGGTTTGAACTAATATTTGATTTATTTTTAACAAAATTCAACAAAAAGTACTGTGAAGATTATTTACATAATAGGACAATCATGAATAAATGGACCATACCTATTTTTAAGCTTATTTGGAAGATCTAATTTTTGCATAGCTAAATCAGCGTGAAAAATACGGAAATACCTACAGGGAAAATGAAATAACATTTGGAAAATAATGTATAGAAGGTACCTTCGAGCAACACGGACTACCGCGCGCAGACTGAAGGTACATACGTTTATACATTCATATTAATCTGATACTAAGAAGACTAGATTATCCTAACAATATTATAAATGCGAAAGTGAGTTTGTTACCTCTTCGCGCTTTAACTGAACCAATCTTCCTGAAATTTTACAGACACATATTTAGAAGTACTTACTGAGAAGGACATAGGGAAAAAGCACTGTTCCCGTGGGAAATTCACGCAGGCGAAACTATTATTTATATATTTCCTAAATCAATCTTGTAGGACCACGTTTAAGGTTCCTTTTCAAATATTTAGGAAATTGATCATTTTCTGATTTGTCAGTGGCCTTTTTAGACCCCCAGCCCAGAGATTCCTCTACTTACCCTTCTTCCACAACGATTCCGCGCTAGTATCCTCGACGCTTTGTGAGGTAGATGGCTCCTCCTCTGGCAAATTTTCAAGTTGTGGAGTTAGCGGGCTGACTCTTCCTTCTTCGTCATCAGATTTTTGCCCACTTTTATCTCGCTTCCTCTTTTTCTGGCTTTTTTTCAGTCTTTTTATTTCGCGTTTCTTTGACCTGTAGTTCAATTTTTCTGAACACTCTGGACATAAACCTGATAACAAAAATACTATATGTGAAAAATTAACAATAGGGAAGTAGTAAGGCCGCCATCAATTGGATTGGATATAATAATAGATAGAACTGAACGATATCTAGTCAATAGAATTCATATTTATCGAAAACTAGCTTTTGCCCGCGACTTCGTACGCGCGGAATTTACTATTGTTACTCTAGCTGCAGATCAAAACGAAACCTATGTCAGATTTTAAGTTAGACCTTCAATAATACAGCTGTGAAAACCGCATCAAAATTCATTTAGTAGATTTTGCGTGATTCGCGTACAAACATAAATCTTAAAATAATAATGTTGGCTTTTAATGGTCCTTTCAAGACTAACCTATATTTAATTCAAATTAAATCAAAATCGATCCAGCGGTTTAGCAGCAAAAGCTTACAGAATTTTGCATGTATAGATATTAGTATGGACAGGATAAACAATTTCACTTACGTAGCTTCACAAGCGCATTCTTCTTTTCATTGTCTTCTATGTAGGCGAAGTTCACCTCCCACGACTTGAGGTTGCTATCATTATTGCAGCGTTTGTTCCCGCATTGGAACTGTCCTTTGCCCAGCACGACTTCTTTTTCTACCCGCCATCTCAAAGCCACCTAGGTATTTTGTAGACGAACACATTGATTATAAAAAGTTACCGTATGGCGGAGAGAACTATTTAGAAGACAAAGTTATTATAACAAAAAATCGTAAAAGCCGAGCAAGGCTTGGTCACCAAGGTTCATTTTTGACTGTTAGCTTATGTTAGCTGTTAGTGATAAACCTCAACCAATTCGTGATACTTATTTCTTTTTCCATTTTATTCAACTTAAAATAGGTGTCCCATTATAAATCAATTGTTTAACCTTATAAAATCAAGTAACCAAACCCTCTATTGAGTAGAGTATCTTATCATTCTTGCTTGGTTACACTCACGGAATATAAAAAATTCCGTGGTTAACACGCATCTTATATGGAGTCAAACGAAACCATGTTACAAATTAAGAAGATCGACTGAGCAGATGTGCGTCTGCGCAGCGTTAATGTAATAGAGCGGAGCCACCCGGCCGCGGATGCACCGTGCCTCGCGCTATATTTAGCCTACAGAAAGGCAGTACCGCCTTTGTTGCACTCCCCAGCCAGTATATCACACAAAGAAAGGTCTCGCGGGTAAAAAAATAATTGAGTTACGCAGGGGACCGTCCCTATCTCAGGCTGGGGGACTATTGAACTCGTGAATTAATATCTCTAACGTTGCCTTCACAAACCCGTTATTGTAAATAGTTACATTCAATGCCACTCCCCTCAGCTGTCCTATAGGTAGCAAGCATGCAAGGTTTTTAGCTCAATGCAACTGCTTTTGAGATAAAACCTTCTCTCTCTTTAGTCGTATTTCCTCATAACTGAGGGTCGTGGTCATTATATGGAATGAAACACACACAACGACTCTCTTGGCAATTTTTTAATGGAGTGGTTTGCCATTGCCTTCTCCATTTCACACACTAGCTGATAATCATCAACCAGAGTGCAGGTTTCCTCACGATGTTTTCCTTCACCGGAAGCAAGTGGTGGTCGATAAAAACTAACATGAGTCAGATGGGTATACAAACTAAAGTAGATTTTGCATCCACAGGCGGGCGCCCTACCACTCGGCCACCACCACCGCTTCGATAAAACATTAACGATTCATAAACATAGCTACCAAATATTATGGAACGTGGACTATTAAAAAATCACATTTTGCAAGTATTAAATTATAAAACTTACTTTGTTATCTTTATATCTAGTTAAATCACAAATACAATACTCTTTAAAGAGCTTGTCGTAATATTTCTTAGCCAACTGCTTCTCCCAAGTATCTGCGACGTCATCGTCCTCCCAGAGGAACTTATGGTTTTCCCTGATGACGTCGAGATCAGTACGGTCTCTGGAGGTGTCGCGTTTCAACAAACGCGTAGTGCCCTTTGCATTCAAGCAATACACGTTAACTAGATACTTATGCAATTCATAGGGATTTAGATTACGTAACCTTGCAGACATCGCTAGCGCAACCTAGAACAAAGGGAAAACCGCCTATGTAGTGAACAAAGATTAACAAAATAAAACATACATTTCAACAAACAACTCTTTAATAAAATCGACAATTATTACAATTATTCTTATAATAATCCATATTGATTGAAATTACCCTTAAATCTAATTGTCATGTTGAGTAACAAGGTGCATTTTAGATAAATAGTTACAAAATTGATATTTCTCATATTTATCAATAAATAATGTTTGTGCACGAGTTAATATCTACTCTGAATATTATTGTCAGTCTTGTAGATTTTTGCGAAAATTTACTTATTTGGCTCATTATCAAATTCTAAATCTATGAACAAGTCAAGCGGTTAAACATCTAAATAATTAAATACAATAATAAATATATTAAAATATGATTATTGCCTACAGCTAGATATACATTAGACCAAATTCTACAACCAGTTTATAAAATCGAAGTGGCACATTAATAAATAACAGTCAACTTTGGTATCTTTGCCAATTTATCTTTGGATTTCTGATTTAGTATAAAATAGTAAAATATTTGGTGCCTGACATTATTTTACACAGTAAAATAAGTATAGTATCTACTAGCAATACATTAACTTTCACATAGCATTGTGATGCTTAATTTCTTTGAAATATTTAAAAAATGTAGCTAATAACTTATGATTAAAATTTATTCTACTTGATCGAAATGGCTAAATAAGACTTGTTTCTGAGACCAAACTCTTAAAGGAATAAATTATATTGCTTTTAAAAGAACAAGTTATTCAATTTTTTTCCAGCATTGTACCTTTTTGTAATTCTTTATTTATTTCTTTAAAATTAGGAACTCGCTGCACTGACAGTTGCCCAAGGCGTGCAGTGAGCTAAAGTTACAGTAGTGTAGTAGTTACAGTAGTAGTGTAGTACATACACAGTTCAATTAGTCTAATATCTAAGAATGATTTGGTATATATTTGTAAAAATAGGCACATTTAACAATATTATTGCTTTGGTTACAACACAGTTCATATATAAATCACTTGAAATGCTTAATATCTAAAATTTGGCTTAGGTTTGCTTTACAACTGGTATTAAAATACCACATAAGGTCAATAAATATATCTACATTATTTAAAGCTTGTAAATGTAGCAGGAACAACAAGTTTTTACTTTGTGACATTTAGAAGAAGGCCTCAAATCTTTTGAAAGACTGAATTATCTTATGTAAATACAAAATATATCTATTAAATTCAGAATATTCAACTTGTGGACATAGTTGGAACCTTATCATAATCTAAAAGGCAACTTTGGATTGAGATATGTATGACCTTATTGTAGAGCACCTGTATAGGCATTTTACTAAAACTAATATTACCCAAACATGCAATAAAACATCATATAAATAAAATACTTAATAAAAAAAGCAACTACAGTAGCACACAGAGAGTGAACACTCTCATAGACACACCATAATGACTAAAATTATGAACTAGATCATATTTTTTTATTTGGTATAAAACAATGCAAGATTTAAATAATAATCATAAAACTAAATATTTGGCAATTAGAGAATCGGGCAATTGTGAAATACATCATATACAACTATAAATAATATGCACAAAAGTGTATGCTAGTGGGACATGATGTTGTTCACATGACTTGCACTCAGGATCTATCCATGAGTTTTTTCATGTTTCTTCATATTATCAGAACGAGTAAACGCTTTGTCACAGACCCCACAATAGTATGACTTCTGTTTGGTGTGAACAGTCATGTGGCGAGACAGTTCACTCTTAGTTACAAACTTTTTCTCACAGACAGTGCAGGCATGCTTCCGCACATTTAAATGGAACTTCATGTGTATAGACAAGGAGCTAGACTGTGAGAAAGCCTTATGACACAGCTCACATACAAACGGTCTTTCACCTGTGTGCTTTCGCAAGTGATTCATAAATCCAGTTTTTGTGTAATCTTTTTGGCAAAGGTGACAAAAGCTTGATTTAGAGTCCAGCATCCCAGGAAAATGACTGTTCATATGTTTCCTGAGTTCCCAGTAGCTGGGAAACTTTTCTGCACACACATGACATGGGTACTTCTTTTCTTCAGTAGATTTGGCACTACAATTGTGTGAAGAGAGTAACTGTTCACTGGAAAACATTTGGTTACATTGGCCACAAGTATGACTAGTCTCAGATTCAGTAGAAAGTGTGACCTCCAAGTAATTTTCAATAGACATTACATTCCCATTAGAGCAGTCGACGTCGTCATTCGGTACTTGGGGCACACATTCTCTGTCAGATGTAGCTTTGGTTTCCATTTTTTCTAAAATATCTCTGTAATCTAATGAGTCTTTACCTGAGTTGTTGTTATCAGGCTCTACGAGATGTAGAACAGGCGATTCACTCTGTTCTCTGTCTGGCGAAGTCTTTTCATTGTCCGAGTGCTCAGGTTTCGAGGATACGTTATTATCAGATTCCCAGTCATTTTCCACGATTTCCACATCAGAATCGGAATCCTCTACACTTGATGCAGAATTATTCACTAAATGGAATCCGATATCGTCAAAGCGAAGAACGTTAGGAGGAAGTTTAACCCCCACGATAGCCTGTATTGCCTGCCATGAAAGCTCCTGGGGGTTGTTCTGCATATTAGATCGTACTATTCTAACCTACAAACGATTATAAACGGGATTATTGTACTGATAATTTATGATCCTATAGTAATAATAAAGCAAAAGAAATATATTATGAATTTACCTTATTTACACGGTGAAAATAATCAGAATAAATAATCAAACGACACTTTATTTTCTACATCTAAAATTAAAAATATTATGCTATATAGCTTTGGCTAAGCAAACTACTCTTCTTGTCAGAGAGAAAAAAAAACACTGTCTTGTCTATGGTAGGGTCATGGAAGTAATAAGTACCCACACAAAACACAGATAGTGATGTGCCGCCGAGAAATTCTCGCTTTCCGAAAATTTCTTTCATGGAAAATTTCCGAAACTTTCCGGAAAGTTTCGGAAACGTTTTCGCTCAAATTTTAAAATTATATCCACCTTTACTAAAATATGTTAAACACTTCACATAACATCGTTGTATAGTCCTTATCGCGAAACAATATACCTGGCAAGCAAAACACACTGATAAGGGATGCGTTAAGAACCACCTGTGGATCATTCAGGTAACCAAAAGCCACCATTGTAAACAAAAGCCACCATTTGACTCCTGAATACTCCTGATTGACTTTCCTGCATTGTGACAGAGGAGTGGGGTCAGATGTACACTTTTTAAGGACAGTATTTAGTTTATTTCACACAGTCAGGTGCAAAAGTGTTGTTATAAAAATGAAGCCAAAAAATAGAGTTTTTGAATATTTTGGCCAAAAAAATTATGAAAGTGGTCGTAGATTAGATACTGTTGTTTATTTTGTAACTGCGAATATAAAATAAAAAACGTTACACGATTGTTAAAATGTAAAAAATGTCTTGTTGAAGTGAAGACTAGTTTTTAAAAAGATGAATCTGAACAAAAGAATGCTCTCGATACTCTACCTGCCACTGCCAGCAGTTCTGGGACCACCGAACAGTTTAATGAGATATATATTTGATGGGGGTAAGCATATTATATTTTTTTTATAGATAAAGACATAGTCCATCTTTTCCAATTATGCGAGGTGTGAAGTAGGGTGACCCGCTCTCTCCCAAACTATTCACCAGCGAGCGCCCTCGAGGAAGTCTTTAAAACGCTAGCTGTCCATTGGAAATCTAGGGGCATTGTCATCGGCGAAAAAAGATTAACTAATCTTCGTTTTTCCTATGACATTGATCTTTTTGCATCCTCCGCATAATGCTACAAGAACTTAGCATGGCCAGCCTTCAAGTAGGTCTCAAAATGAATCAAACCAAAACTAAGCTCATGACTAAAGGCACGAAATGTAGGGTAGTGGTAGATGGGGAAGTAATGCAATATGTTGACGAGTACGTATATCTTGGGCAAGTAATATCTTTCATCGACCGGCAAGACAAAGAAATCGATCGCAGGATCGAGAATGCTTGGAAAAGCTTGGTCGATGAAAGAACTACTCAAAAGCAATTTTCCAATATGCCTAAAGAAGAAACTCGTTGACGTATGCATCTTGCCCATCCTTACCTACGGTGCCCAAACATGGTCTCTTACCGAAGAGCAACGGTTCAAATTGAAGGTTTGTCAGAGAGCCATGGAGCGCAGCATAGTTGGTGTCAAACTTGTCGATCGAGTAAGAAACACTAAACTGCGGTCGATGACGAAAATCGTGGATGTGGCAAAAAAGGCAGCTAGGCTAAAGTGGGACTGGGCGGGTCACGTCTATCGCATGCACCCGGAGAGATGGACTCAAATTTTAACAAAATGGGTTCCAACTGATGGAAAGAGAAAAAGAGGAAGGCCAAAGACGAGATGGGCGGACGACCTGAGAGCGTTCGACAAAGAATGGAAAGAGAGGACCAAGAATAGAGATACGTGGAAGGCTTTTGCCCAGCAATGGGACACAGATAGCTAGTAAAAAAAAAAGACATACACTACAAATGACCTAAGTGGTCATCATACCGGACTGTTACACCAGACGACCCGGGTTCGATCCCCGGTCGAGTCAAATTGGAAATGATCTTTTTCAGATTGACCTGGCTCTTGGCTGTTTATGTAGTCTCCCAACACAAGTCTCGAATTTTCTTATATTTTTTGAATATTTAAATCATCTAATATTTATTCAACTTGTTACATAACATACAGTTTACAAGGCATATGCAAAAGCGGTTTATGTGACTGGGATGCAGTTGAGTATATTTGAACATCCTCTATCTTTTCACAAAACCCAATTTTGTATTCAACTTAAAAATATATCAATAGTACCAACCATGAGTTCATTTATTTTTAACTCCTCCTTTGTCTATTTCTGAATTTGAAATTTGATATTTACTCAGGTATTTAAAAGTTTTGGTCGTTTTCATTTAAAAAGTTAAATAAATAAATAAAATTAGCAACATTTAATTCAAAAAAATCGTACATCATAATTGTGTCTACTAGAATCAAAAACCGCAATGTCCATAGTAAATACTCTGGACATTGCGGTTCAAGTAATTATTTGTACAAAAAGTTCAAGTTTGCAAAATACTAACTTTCTGAGAATGATCTATAACATTTTAAAGAAATCTTATAGAAAAATCCTCAGGAATGAAATTTGCAAGAAATTTCTCGAAAATTTCTTGGAAATTTTCCCAGAAATTTCTTGGAAAATTTCTCGGGAATTTGGAAAATATGTATTTCCCGTCATCAGATTTTCGTGAAAATTTCAATGATTATTAATCTTCTGATTATAAAGACGACTGCATAAAGAAAATTGGAAATTTTTATATATTTCAAGTACTTTTCCAACAATTTCCATTCTAGGGAATATTTCCGAGAACGTTTCCTGACCGTTTCCAAGAATTCTCGAAAATTTCGGAAACGGCACATCACTAAACACAGACATAATTATATGTCTGTGAGAAGCAGACCCAATATAATGGCGGCTGTACACTCTTGCGCGAGGGTCCTCGCTATCCCTCGCACGAACCTCTCGCACGAGGAGCGCTTCACGAATGCGACCCTGTACATTCTTGATTAATTCAGTTACGACGAGCGGCGGCGAGGAGATGGACGCGCTCCAAGTTACGGCAGCTGTAGCGCTATGAGCTATTATTATAATTATGTGCACATTTATCACACGAAAAAGATTAAATAGAAATGCCATACTTAAACGGAAATGGTGGATGGCTCCCATAAAATGGGCTCGCTTTGATAAACTTCGAGAAAATTCAACTCTTTTTCTTTTATTTATTTATTTATTTCTCCAAACTTATTCTATTTATGTTTTTATTGTATTTTTACAGAAGTTAACCCAATTCAATAAAAAAGCATATTTAGGTATATCAGTTATTTACAACATAACTTATTAGATTTATGGCAACCTTTGTAAATTCACACTGAGTACACTGGGAGATATCCTATCCGCGATCAAATTCAGGGTGCGTATCGCGCGTGCCAGCGGAGACTTGTTCATCAAGTTGGTCCGTCCGAGAGGTACCTTCAAAAGGCGTGGCTGCCTTCGACGCTCCACGTATCTATTCGGAACGCAGAATTGCATTATTTTAAGCATTTCCATATTGTAACCGCGAATTAATTTAAATATATTTAAATATAATAATATATGCCACTATAGCGGTGGCGAGTGTGGAATCAAAAGTAAACACCGAGCACGGTTATATCAAACTACTTTTAATTCGCAAAACAACAGAAGTATAAACTAACAACTCGCTCGCTACAGCGCGTGCGTCGCGGCGTAAAACAAAGGTACACACGACCTCACCGCTTCGCGTTCCTTGAATAGACTAAAACTAACTTTGTTCGATGAGACGCGCGCGACCTCGACGCGCGCGCTGTGAGCGTCTCGGAGCGGGGCATACCGGATAGCGTGGCGTCTCCACGGAAGCGTATATAATGTTGCCCGCTATATCCTCCCCCTCCAAGTCACTGGATCGACCCGATTGTGACTTGGCTGGTCGACCACGACGACGTTGATGTTCAATAACTGGGGATTCACCAACGTACGGTGTTAGGGCGCTGGCATGATACTTGCCCTTTACGGTACCGTTAATGTCAACGATGACATACGACGTCGGACTACAGACTTTCGCAACGCGATAAGGACCCTCTCGCTTAGGGGCGAATTTGCTTGTGATGCCACGCTGTGCACTACTCGCCACATGGGTCTCCACGAGGACCATGTCTCCCTCTTTAAACGGAGCAACCTGCCTCCGCTGTTTATCGGCGACAGCCTTTCTAACATCCTGTTGCGACTCAATACGTCTCTTGACATCCACAAGAGTGTGAGCAAAATCTCTCAAATATGGTGTTATTTGAGGCACAAAATTCTGCTGCGACACTATGGCTCTAAAATCCGTGTGGGCTGCGAGAGGCGTACGCAACTCACGCGCAAAAGTTATAAAAGCGGCAGTATGACCAGTTCCTTCATTATACGAACTGTTTAACGAAAAACGTACCGTTGGCAACATGTCCGGCCAAGAACGATGCTCAGAACCTACTAGAATGGCTAAGAGCTTTTTTAACTCGCGGTTCTTTCGTTCAGCGGGATTTGCCTCTGGATGATACACCGGTATCAGAGACTGGTGAACCCCGAAAACCAGCATGACCTTCTGCATGACTGCCGAAACAAATTGGGTGCCGTTATCTGAGATTACCCGCCTCGGCAACCCATAACGTAAGAAAACTTCTTCAATTAACATCTTAGCGCAAGTTTCTGCAGTTGCATCACACAATGCAAACAGCTCCACCCAGCGGCTAGCAGTATCTTCTACCAAGAAAATCCATTTCTCCCCTTTCTCTCCTTCGGGAAGAGGGCCGAACAAGTCCATCGCCAGTACCTCGAAACGTTGCTGGGGCACTGGGGTTTGCAGCAGACCTGCTGGCTTCAAATTGGTGGCTTTATACTTTTGACAAAGGTCACAGGATTTGAGATACTGAGCCGTATATGTTTTCATATTATTAAAGTAATAACGCTCTTTAATCTTCCGCAAAGTCCGCTCCAAACCCAAGTGTCCAGCAGTAGGCGCGTCGTGAAATTGTTTTAAGACATCTGCCTTCAACGACTCTGGGATTACTAACTGGGGCTCCTCGGATTCAGCATCCGGATCACATCTAAAGAGCACGCCTTGAGAAAGATAATAACCTCGATCTGACCATCGAGTATCGTCAGCATTCTGGGTATCTTCAAAGTTCTCGATAATTTTGGCTAAATCTGGATCACCAAGTTGGGCGCTACGAATATCCTCTGGGGCCCACTGAGGAAAATCAACCACGACGGGACAGGTATGAACTTCAGGAACCTGTTCATCAGTATCCGCACACACAGGGCGACTGAGAGTGTCGGCAACTACGTTAACTTTACCTGGGGTGTAGTCTATATCCAGATCAAACGACTGTATTTTTAAAGCCCACCGAGCCAAACGTCCTGTAGGTGTCTTCAATGCCATAAGCCACTTCAAAGGCTGATGGTCTGTGGAGACATGGACCTTCGCACCCTCCACGTAGCCACGGAACCTATCTAAGGCCCAAACCACAGCTAAGGCTTCTCGTTCGGTGGTATTATAGTTACGTTCTGCTGACGTCAACAGTCTGCTAGCATACTCTATTGGCCTTTCCTCCTGAGGAGTAGCTCCTTGTAGCAGCACTGCGCCTAGAGCATACGCGCTCGCGTCAGTACGTAAAATAAACGGTTCTTCAAAATTTGGTTGACGGAGAATAGGACTGGTGGAAAGTCGTAGCTTCAGCTCCTCAAACGACTTTTGCTCCGTCTCCCCCCACTGCCAACGTCGGTTCTTTTTGGTAAGATCCGTCAATGGACGTGCAGCGTCAGAAAATTGGGGAATAAACTTACGAAACCAAGAGCAGGTTTGTAGAAAGGTCTTAAGCATTTTCAGGTTCGTCGGCGGCAACATCTTTAGGACAGCCTCCACCTTCCAAGGATCCGGCTCAATGCCTTGTGAAGATACTACATGACCCAAGTAGGTAAGTTTCTCCCTAGCGAAAACACACTTACTTCGATTAGCTTTTAAGTTAAAAAGGCGTAGGCGGTCAAAAACCTGCTGGAGGTCCTGGAGGTGGCAGTCAAAATTCGGTGATATTACCAAAATATCATCCAAATATGCCAGTACACATACGTCCTTAAGACCAGACCTCATCCGGTCGATCAACCGCTGAAAGGTCGCTGGCGCGTTCTTGAGGCCAAACGGCATACGGCGAAATTGGAACGTACCAAAAGGTGTTGTGAAGGCCGTCTTCGGCCTATCCTCCGGAGCAACAATCGTCTGCCAGTAACCAGCCTTTAAATCAATTGTGGACATGACACAACCTACCCTGGTACTCTGCAATAAGTCATCTATGACCGGAAGTGGATACTTATCAGTGCGGGTGACGCTGTTCAATTTCCGGTAGTCGACACAAAAGCGGACCTCACCATTTTTCTTTGGTATCAGCACCACAGGGGAAGCCCACTCCGACTCAGCATCTTCGATGATGTCGTCCTCTAACATCTTTTCTAACTCCGCTCTGATCACTTCTTTTTTTCCTGGTGAAACACGATAAGGAGGACTAGCAATAGGCCTGGCATCTCCAGTATCGATACGGTGGACAGCAAACTGAGTGGGACCTCCCCCTGAAGCAAAAATGTCCTCGTTGACATTCAGGAGCTTGGTCAGCTGCTGTCGTTCGTCTGTGTTTAAGTGGGACCCTTCATCCTCACGAAGACCCACAGACGAGCAGTGCAAAGGTTGACGTGACCTACCACCGTGTTGTTCGAAAACAATAGGCTTAGGAGTCCTATCGTGATTCATAAACCAGATACCGCGACAAAAATCTAATACCATGCCAGCATCCTGTATAAAGTTCATTCCCAACAAACTCTCTGTAGCGTTGGGCAACATTATAAACTTAACTTCTAGAGAGACACCGCGCACCCTAACCCTAACTTGCGTCTGTTCCACAATTTGCGCAACTGTCCGTCCGTCCGCATATTTAAGTTGAGTAAATACATTTTCAAATTTGTGTCCATACTTAACTAAATGAGATCTAAGACTAATACTACCTATACAATGTTTTGCACCTGTGTCTATGAGCACTTTACCACTTTCACCATAAATTTCTATTTGTAAAACCGGTCGCACTCGCGAATCTATATTTACACTATTGACGGACTGAAAAGAAGTCGTCACGGACGGAGAAGGTTCATTTTTTTTACATGTAGGGCAGTTGGATCGAATAACACCGGGTGCACCGCACCCGAAACACGTGATGGTTGACACCCGCGGCTCTCCATCGGTGTCAACTTTCTGTTTGACCAACTTTTGACACTCATCCTTCCGATGGCCGTATTTTTTACAGTAGTTGCAATGGGGCCGAGACCTGCTATTGTGAGGTGTCCCGGTCGTCTGCGATGTCGTCGCAGGAGCAGATACGGTGGACTTTACAGTAGAAGGCGGTGTTGGTGTAATTTCCTTGAATGTCGATATAGATGGTTTCACATCAGAAGACGAAGGTCTACTCTCATCTAAAATGTCTTCGACACGCCGGGCCATACTTATGAGTTCAGCGAAAGAAGAAAAGTCTGTGCGCGGGACCTTCTCACGAATCCGTCGGTGCAGCAAACCGTAAACCATATCGAGTTGAACGGTCACTGACAGGGAATGGAGGGGCAACTGTGAGATAAGTGCCCTGATGTGGCACACAAAAAGGTCCGTTGGTTCATTACCACGCTGCTCTCTCTCAAATATTCTCCTATAAACTTTGTGCGGGGGCAACCGTGGTCCAAAAGTTTGCTTCAGTGCTTCGATGGCGGCAGACCAGGTTGGGGTATGATCCTTCACACCCTGCCACCATGTCGCAGCCAACCCGGTGAGTAGCATGGGCAGGCCGCGCAAGGCATTGTCGTCGCTTATACCCACGCAGTCTTTGTACACCTCTATGGCGTCTATAAAAGATTCCACGTTGCTAGATTTCTTACCGTCGAAACGTGTCATGCATTTAGCAAAATTTCCATGTAAAGGAGTACTTACAGCTGGTGGGCAATTTACCCTTTCCAGTAGAAATCTCAGCTGCTCAGTTGTGATCATGATCGGAGCAGGTGACGGCAGCGAAGCAGACTCTGGCGCAGGTGAGGGCGGATGTTCAGCCTCCGGAGTGGGCGGCGGCGACGCCACCACATTAGGTTGGGCGGCGGCGGCCGATGTCGGATCTGCTGCGTGAGATCTCGTAAGCACCATGGTTGCACGATTAAACAATACGTGTAGGCCGGAAAAGTATTTACAAAAAGTCTGGAAGCACTAAACTATAACCACGAACACAATGTCTAAAAAACTTAAAAGTCACAAAGCGTACCTGTACACAAAGTCTAAAATAACTCAGGTCGCTTAAAATATAAAGTTTTAACTATTTACACACTTTAGTCTAGTCCACTACGCGAGTCCATAAACACCATTCACAAACTTTAAAAATAAAACGGCGTTACGCGTTAGCACACACTGAGCTTGTGGAAAGGTCCAGAAACTAAAACAAAGAATAATCTAAAAAGTCTACTAACTTCTATTGCACAACAAACAGCCACACTGTCGCAAAAGGTTCACAAATAGTTCATACAAAAAAAAGCAGGTAGGAGTTTCTCTCGGCGTTGGGCAATAAAACAGGGCTGCCAAGGGACGCTATACAGCCGAGGGACGCTATGCAATAAACCGTTAACTTTTGTTGCGCAGGACACGAATGAACATGAATTCATAACACAAATACAGTTTTATAAGTCCAACACTTTCACAGAATACTAAGAAAGTCTAGAATCTAGATTTAATATGAGTCTGACGTGACTACGAAACAAACGGCCTCGTACCGACGTAGCACACGTAAACACGAACACTCAAGTACTGTGTAACAAACAGTCAAACACTGTCACAGTAGGTACACTCAAATGTCTAGATTTTATAGAGTCTAACGTGACTACGGAACAAACGGCCTCTTAGGTACCGTCGTAGAACACGAGAACACGAACAACACACGCGAAATTTAACGTTGCCCCACGTTGGGCGCCAATATAGCGGTGGCGAGTGTGGAATCAAAAGTAAACACCGAGCACGGTTATATCAAACTACTTTTAATTCGCAAAACAACAGAAGTATAAACTAACAACTCGCTCGCTACAGCGCGTGCGTCGCGGCGTAAAACAAAGGTACACACGACCTCACCGCTTCGCGTTCCTTGAATAGACTAAAACTAACTTTGTTCGATGAGACGCGCGCGACCTCGACGCGCGCGCTGTGAGCGTCTCGGAGCGGGGCATACCGGATAGCGTGGCGTCTCCACGGAAGCGTATATAATGTTGCCCGCTATACCACCATACTAAGCTCCCTTCTCAGGTGTAGCTCATAATATACCATACCATACCCAACACAAACAAGGTGGGTTCTTGGTTCCACATATTGACATGAATTGGCTTTACGAGGGGTTATATGTAGACTTTACGCACGACTTAACGCCATGACGTTTTGAGGTAGAATGAACGAAGCGCGAGTGTACAGGGATGCACTCGTCTCCCCTCGCGAGGGAAGGCGAGGCCCTTTGACTCGCGACAAAAAGCCGACAGGAGGACGAGGGCGCGCGAGGCGAGGCGAGGGAAGGCGAGGATAGGCGAATGTATCCTGTACATTCTTATCCTCGCCATGGCTCGCGCTCCCTCGTCGAGTGTGTACATTCGCCATAACAGATATCAAGTGACGCCGATTTTCATACATACACAAATGTCACTTGGACAGGGCCGAACTAGGGCGTAATATAAATTTTATTTTTATTAAATGTAATTACAGCTTGACTATAAAGTCCTGACATTAAAGTTCGAGGAACTAACATTGATGATGTGTCTGGCAACACCAAACGTATGTACATCAGCTGTCAATGCTGTCAACAATATTGAATTGTTTTTCGTTTAAATTTTTATTGTCTTGATTAAACTGCAATAAATTAAGACCAAACTACGCAGAAAAGTTTAAAAAATGAGTAAAGTAAATCGGAGTCGCACGCGGAAATTGATTTTTAAAGTTTTCCAGCAATGTTTTACGGAGTGCAAGGATGGACGAATTTTGTGAGATTTCGATGATATTTATGGGAGAACAACATATATTATGGGTATTTAACCGTGTTATTGTTTGTTTTTTATCAACCTGAAGTTACAAATATACTGAACTAGCTTTTGCCCGCGGCTTCGCCCGCGTGAATTTCCCACGGGAACAGTGCTTTTTCCCGGGATAAAAAGTAGCCTATGTGCTATTCCAGGTCATTATCTACCTCTGTACCAAATTTCATCGAAATCCGTCCAGTAGATTTTGCGTGATTGAGTAACAAACATTCTCACAAACTCACAAATTCACAAACTCACAAACTCACAAACTCACAAACTCACATTCAAACTTTCGCATTTATATTATTAGTATGGATTTACGATTTTTAAAAGAAAAAAAGGTATTGTTTACATCGTACACTTTTAGGTTAGACTAAGGTGTTCTGCACACGAGCCGTCGCGTAGCCGTCGATCTCACAAGGTTTCAATGGTGCTAGACGTTTTTAGTTTCTTCAGATGAAGAGGATTTTATATAACTTCGTTTCAAGTTTTATATGTATACGCTGTTGCCGGCAGATTGATAAACTTTTGCGAAGGTACCATATCCATATTTCTTATAGTTTAGCTGTTCTGTTAAGGTTCTTCATCAGTTGTTCCAGTTTTCAAAATCAATTATAGCCTATATTGCCCAGCTATACAACAAAAAAAGTTGCATTCAAATCCATCCAGTAGTTTTTGCGTGAAACGCGTACATACATACAGACAGACAGACAAAAACTTCCAAAAATTTTTTTTTGCTTTCTTTTATTCTTTTTAAGTGTCCCTCTATCCATTTCAGTCACAAATACTAAATGTACAGACAAAATATTTTACTGTTTTATTATATGTATAGATATCCATACTAATATTATAAATGCGAAAGTTTGGATGTGAGTTTGTGAGTTTGTGAATTTGTGAGTTTGTGAGGATGTTTGTTACTCAATCACGCAAAATCTACTGGACGGATTTCGATGAAATTTGGTACAGAGGTAGATAATGACCTGGAATAGCACATAGGCTACTTTTTATCCCGGGAAAAAGCACTGTTCCCGTGGGAAATTCACGCGGGCGAAGCCGCGGGCAGAAGCTAGTAGATTATAAAATCAAGTCCCTTTCTTCGTTTGTCTGTCTGTATGCAATACTCAGAAACTACTGGACGAATTTTCATGCAGTTATCGCCAATACACTGGGCAGGTCATGAGGAAGATTTGGTATTATACTTTATGCGGGCGAAGCCGCGGGCAAAAGTAAAAATTAAATATACCCACCAGTCCAGCCAGTCTATTTTTGTCTGCCCAAGCTTTTTGAGAAACATTTTTTAATACTACTTATATGATTTTATAGACAAGGATACGAATTTTTTGTGTCATCCTTACTTATTATGAAATAAAGTCTCCCACCGCGTCTGTCTGTCTGTCCGTTTCCAATAAATTAAAAAAACTAGTGAACGAATTTTCGTGCGGTTTTCACCAATAGATGGGGTAGGTCATGAGAAAAGTTTTGGTGTATAATTTACGCGGGCAAAGCCGCGGACAATAGCTATTATTGAAAAAATAAATAATCAAAATATTTTTCACGCGAGGATTTTCACGCCAGGTCGCAACGGCTGCCGTTATGACGGCTGCCGTTATTAAAATCCTCATACGCAACGCCGCCTCAACTCGTCGTGTGCGGACTTCTTTGAAGATGTACGTGGTCGTTGCACTGCCGTTGCGCTATTGTTCGACGCGCGTCCAACTCGACGCCAACTCAACGGCTACGTGTGCGAAGTGCCTAAAATTGTAAATAGGTCATATTATAGTATGATCATAAATTTTTGATACATTATGATGGTACATCTCAGTCTATTCGGGTTTTCTATCAATTTTGAATTTGAATTATTTGTTTCTTGTGAATAAGTTATTGTTTCTATTTTGTTACAATTTTTATTCCTTTTTTTTAGGAAAACCAAAGAGTACAGTTAGGCCCATAGTCGACGAAGCAACTTGTTGAAGAGGCCTTCTACAGCATCACATCTGAATATGGAAAAACTGCTGCCATTACGTTGAGACGCTCAAAAAGAGTACTATGAGCGAGGACGTTAACTGTATCTAGATATAGATGAATTGATTGTTCGCTTAGGCGATGATAGCAGCAGTGGTGACAGCAGCTGTAGTGATGACAGTGCCGCTGATGAAAGCGGCAACGAAACGTTTCTTGTTGTTGAATATTTGGACTCCGATGATGAGTGAAAGTGATCAACTTAGTATTTTAACTATAAAACATTCATCATCATCGTCAGCCTTCCATGACCCACTGCTGGGTATAAGCCTCCTTTTGTATACGCCAACATTTCCTATCCTGAGCCATTGCAACAAACATTATTAAAAACATTATTCTGGTTAAATTAAAAATGTTTAGTCAAACTTTTCATAAGCAAGGTACCTACTGTAAATAAAACGGAAACAATATGACTGAATAATGTGTTTTATTTATTAGCTCGCTTTACCTGAACGAACTGCTAGTATCAAAATTATTTTGGTCACACTATATAGGGTTGCTACATGCACATCAGTGGCGCCATCATTTAATTTCAGGACTTATAGACAGACTGTATGTATGTACGTAGGTACAGCGTGACACAAAAGTGTAGAAAATAAATGGGGGCGCTGTATTCACTTAGCTGGCAACACTGGGTGTTTATCTTCCAATCACATAGATCGTGCAAAGATTTTTAACAAATCACGGACCATTCGATTTGGTATTGCATTGACAGAAAAATTTAGTTCGTCCTAAATTCGTTTTCTACACTTTTATGTCGCACAAGTATAAAGATATTGGGACACTTGGGAAAATTGGTTAATTTAAAAAATACCGTATAGCCTCACTCTATACATTGAAAACACTGATATTGGTACCTATACCTAACATATAAATTAAAAATTAATGTTCACACTGAGTTCGGCCTACTAAATTCTACTAGTACATGCCCTGTCAAATAAAGATACCTTCTGACAAAAACTAAAAGATTAGACGATATAGTCGATGCTACGACGTTGATAGGTATTATCTAGAACCTGTTCACTATAGTTGTAAATCAGTATTCTACCCACAACAGCATTTGCAAATAAAACAAGACGCGACAAACAATCCATTGTAAACAAAGAGAATCCATATTTACCTGTGAAAACTTAATCCAGGAGTTTTATTATAACTTGCACTGTTACATTTTGTTGCGTGTATTATACACAACCGTGTTAAATTTCACATATACTGCACTTACGTCTGTTGATTCACACATTCATTACACATAATTGTTTATTTAGCTATTATTTTAACGCTTTTGGTCATTGATCGTCTTCCAAAACAAACACACCTGTTTGTTTCCGTAACGTCAACCCGTCACCTTGGATGTTTGACAGTGACGTTTGACAGTGACATTTGACGAAGACGTTTGGAAATGGTCCCCGTACACAGGTGGTGTGTTGCGACGGACGTGTTGCTAGAATGTTTTTTATTTACTTATATTTGTAAATAATATAGGTAATTGGTCAAAATTTATAGAATAATAATTTAAACAAGGATTTTATTAGATTAACTATATTTTTTTCTTCGAGATGAATGCCACATTTCTATGGTTTTGTCTCTGATCGAAATCCATGTTGTCTCTGATTTCGTGTCAACGCGAGGCTGACGTGGTAAAGGAAATAGGCCTCGACCAAGATGATCTTTCTTGGATTCCTTTTGGGATGGAACACGCCGCAGGGCTCCACGCCTCACAATCTAGAACCTCCATGAACGGAGGATAAGGTGGAGCGGTCATGTGAGTTCATCTCTCTGGTGTTCTGCTAGTTTTCCTATGAATATTGTAGACACGATGTTAATGGCATTCTCTATTGTTTCAGAGTGCACCGCTCTTAAACTTAGGTTTTAAGTTGTTAGTTTACGCTTTATTTTTCAATATTCCACGTTCCACGTGTTATACTTTATTAGTTTACTCGTTTAAACTGTTTTTCTTCGTGCTCTGGCACGTGATTCGATGTCGTGACATGACTGCTTCAGAATGAGTTCCCACTTGTATTTTTCTTTCTTTTCGTTGTACATACTGGTTACAATGACCCTGACCCTAAGGGTAATCACCTTCTCTGGATAAATAACCCCTATTTATCCCAGTAAAACAATAACACTTCCTGTAAGCAAAGAGGATTGCCGACCACCATGTGATACAAGACCACATGGCCAGGTGTCTACAAATCAACAATCCAGGACCCCCAGCTGTTCCTACATTACTGGGAGTGACGAGGTGATACAGTTTATTGGAAGAAAAGGAAAGGACCTGAATGGGATTTACCAAGTAACATCCATTTTATAATTAGAACTTAAACTTTAGAATTTATTTTAAGGCAGCGACTTTGCCTAATATGATTTGTTCCTAGTTTTATCACATAGAGAGGACGCTCTCAACCTTTGTTAAGAGGTAGGTCTCATAACCAACTTTAAGAATAAGGACATTTTTCTATGTCATGTATTTTCATAGGTTATGATAATTAGACTTTAGTCTTAACTAGTTTGTTTTAAGAAACATGTAAGAAAAGAAAGGATTTGTTAAAACATTCCTATAGAAAGAATTAGTAATAAGGAATAAGGATATTTAACTACTAAAAAGTGAGCTTACCAAATATGTATATTTTCCTGTAATATATTTAACTTGATATATAAACAATTAACTTGTTTAATTGATTCCAACTAATAGTTGGTGGCGCCCTTGGTTAGAATTGAAACACAACATACACCTGGTCTCTTTCTTCAAATGTAACATTCCACAGAGCGACAAGAACCCACCGACCCACTCCGGAGTCTCCTATATGACGCACCACTGAGCTGGCTGTGCGGTTGTCCACCGGTGGCAGGCCGTGTTTTACACGCCTGTCCTATAGAGGGTAATAATTTGTACGCACTGCACTTCACCATTTTCAGTTTGTGTTTTAACAACTATTGAAGCAAAACCCACGATTATTTTACTGTATTTCGGCACAAATTTGTTAGAGTAACATTCACAGCGTCACTCATCAATATGGCGACCGATCGTAATCGTGCTCGCGTCGTCATTTGTTTATGTTTGCGTTAATGTTGCTATATAGGAAAAAACAGGATGGCGCATATGACGACGTCATGGGTAAAAAAGAGACAGCATATCAAAGATAAAAGTATAACTATAACTATGATTGTTAGGTCTGCTTCTATTATATGTCTGTGGCATGGAAGTAATAAGTACTTTTATTACTTCCATGGGTAGGGTAGAGGTAGGGACCTAGGGATAAAGAGTAAAGGTGAACACAGACTTGTGCGAACCGCACGCTTCGCCGCATTTGATTTCTTTATACTATGAAATGAGCGATTTTTCTGAAAGTTAATTAAGAAAAAAAAATCAGTATAAAAAAATCTCAACAAATGGAGTTTTATTGAAAGCCGAGTTCTGTACCTATATTGTGCGCTTTTTATTGTCAGCCAGAGGCAGAAAAAAATCACATAACAGTTTGACAGTTGCACAAATCACAATATTGATACTTTTTAGATGTTTTTTATTAGGTTTTTTTTTATGTTAATCCCGTGCATTTTTGCTTTTTGAATGGTCTCGCCTGTTACTAAGCGCTACCTATGAATTCATCTGGAACTATTTTTTTTTTTTAATTTGGGTCTCAGAAAATCCCTCATTAAATGTAGTTAATCTCGCATACCTACCCGCACCGAAGACATCCGCAGTACCTAAAACGGCCGAATTCTCCGAGCCGCAGCTGATGACGTCACTAACGCCGCCGGCCTATCGACATCGGACGCTGCGGCGCGGGTGAAGTCATTCACATTCAGAGGCTGGCCCATCGAAATACAACTAGTGCGTAGTACACACAGAAGTAAAATTTTTTTTTAAATATTAGGTAGTACATTATATCTCGATGGGCTGGCCGAACTTTTTTTACTCTTGTTGGCATTTGTTCTATTGTCTTCTTCCTCTAATAATAAACAACTGATAACAAATGGTTCGTCAAGAGCCATTCTGTAATTGGCTCTTGCTCTAATCTTTATTAAATTAGCTCATTTCGCATCGCTGATCAAGAGTGAATCCTAACAGTCCCGACGACGACGGTCCCGCCCCGGTAACGGTAACCTCATCGTACATAATATCTCGATGGGTACCTACACATTTGTTTGTTTGTTTGAAGATTCAACCAAACGATGAAAAGATTGTTCGACTCCATTCAAATAGAATCTATGCTCTTGCGGTACCTACATATTCTGTGAAACGAGTGAGTGACATTGACAATGACATCGACAAACGACAACTGTTTGTTGTTATTTTTGGCGGATTGGCGGCGGAAAGGATTAGGAAAATAAAGAGGTTAGCGTATCCCTTGGGTATACCCAAGCAGAATTCTAACGATATGAAATCTCTTCAGGATTTAAAAGACATCATTAGATCTAAAAATAATTTTGAGAATTTTGTCAACTCTTCGTATGTGCCGGAGAAATGTAAAACTGAACCGTGTATGCTTGGTGTGGATGAGGCCGGCCGTGGTCCAGTTTTAGGTATATAAACTTTGTCTATTATCCTTAGATTTCGCTACTTTACGATCGTTGCAAACCTCTCTTGCTTCCTGTCCACTCATACTCTCTTCAATATTAGCGTGCTAGGGTGCAGTGCCATCTTTGGATGCTAGTAATATCTCCCTGCAAGGATCGTAGTAAATGGAAATCCGTGGTCTCGGTCTACAGTCTACACCCGCGGTTTCTACCTCTTCTCTACAATGTACAAAGTATCGTCCTAATTAGTTCATAACATCAAAATTTAAGTTTATTCAATTCAAAATGAATGTATTCGTTAACTGACGGGATTTTATCACGGTTTTGGCCAGTTCAAACCTTAACTTCAATACTAGATTCAGGTCCCGTAACCGTAATTTTAATATCTTTGTCCTTCATGTTTATTCCAATAACACATCATACTACAACCCTATCGTCAGAATGTGTCGCCAATACAACGAAATTTTTGCCAGTAACAGAGACATCGACATTTTCCATCACAGTTTGTCTCAGTTCCGGAGACAGATTTTCACAATTATATTTACTTAAAACCTGATTTGTTTTATATACCTACTTGTGTGATTGTATACTACTATTATTTCCTATTGTATATATGTGCATGTATGTATATTTATTTCCATATCTATACCTAATCTTATTTATATAATACCTTATAGAATTTAAGCTATAACATTAATGTTTGTAATAGTGCTCTCTAGAAATTATCATATAGGTACACATGTTTTGGATTACAATTAGAACACATGTTTTGGACAATATTTATAAGCATATATATGAGTCTGTAATTGATTGTAATCTGTTTTGTGTTCTAATAAATAAAGAAATAAATTGTTTTTTTTACTAACCTAATATTCAAAACCAGCAGCAGTGGCACATTAATAGCTAGATAAAAATATTCTAAGCCATACCATACGATATTGATACTTATAAAATTTATTGATACTTATTGTGATAAAAATATTGCAGGTCCAATGGTGTATGGAGTAGCATACTGTCCAATTGATCAAAAAAGTGTGCTAGTCAATCTTGGGTGTGCCGATTCTAAAGCACTGACTGAAGCAAAGAGAGATGACATATTGACAAAAATGTTAACAGAAAAAGATTCAGTAGAAAATATTGGGTGGGCATCAGAACTGATATCTCCTAATTACATATCTAATTCAATGTATAAGCGAGCAAAACATTCTTTAAATGAAGTGAGTTTAAGTTGTTATTTTGCTGTTTTTTTGTTTATTTATAGTTAGAATCATTGAATTATAAATAAATATGGAAGTGTAACTCTCATACAACGAACGCTCAAATCTTGGTTCCATTTACGCAAACAAATGTACTTAAATACAACAAGACACTCACACATTCTCATAGAAAAAGCTAGTACACGATTGGGCGCGTCAAGGCCACGGGGCGGGGTCAACACACCGCGGCAGCCGGCTACCGCTCAAACAAACGGCCAGCCGCTTGGCGTTTGAAGTCTCGGCACAGAATTAATATAAGTACTACGTACGTAGTCTCGGCAAAGGAAAGAAAGGTAATTCCACTGTTCTTCATATCTGTGTGATTTCCACACCACTTTACGACACACGATGGCCTATTTTTGCTAATTAAACTTGCGAAATTACTCGATGATACATACAATTGACACTTATGCGTTAGGTACAAGTACAACCGTTGAACTCGCTGCGTCACGGCGAAGTGAGGTGTCTATTTTACGCCCCGCCCACCGAGGTTCCTATTTTGTGGAACCATGTTTTTGGCGTTGTTAGAGTTCTATGGTATATTAGTTCGTTGGTTAGAATTAACTTTTCCATAATATACCCTTAACATTTTTTTATTTCAGGTATCAATGAATTCTGCCATAGATTTGATTAAGCAAGTATGTGCATCTGGTGCCAATATCACAGAAG
This sequence comes from Ephestia elutella, assembly GCA_018467065.1. NCBI lineage: Eukaryota > Metazoa > Arthropoda > Insecta > Lepidoptera > Pyralidae > Ephestia > Ephestia elutella. The sequence goes on from CM031586.1 coordinate 8,578,853, forward strand.
TTTATGTTGACACTGTAGGTCCTCCTGAGAAGTATCAAGCAAAGTTATCGGAGATATTCCCAGACAAGAAAATTACTGTAAGTAGGTACACTGCAAAACTAAGAAAAAAGCCTGGAGTACTGGATCTTGTTAAAAATTTACTATATCCCATGCAGTCAGATGCTGGATACAGGCTTCCAACCGGTAATTCTGGAAATCCTTTGGGGAGGCCTATGTCCAGCAGTGGACTCTCTGCGGCTGAAATGTAGTTCTACATTATGGTGGTTTCTCCAATTCTGGGACCATTTCACCCATAAAATTGCTCTAGTGAATAGTTTCGAAAGTTAACCCTACAGACAAATAGATATAGCAAGGGACTTCTATGTAATGTGTGTGAGTAAAATTTTAATCACTGAATGATGTGGCATAAGGATATAATAAAATTAATATAATTAGTTGCCACAATACAGGGACTGAATTTTTATGAATATATTCTGATTTCTGCAATAGTGATGTAACAACTTGGATGTTTATCTAAATATGTATTTGTTATAAAAAATAGTATCGTTGAGTAAGTATCCCATAACAAAGGTCTCAAACTTACTTTAGGGCTAACTCAATCTGTGTGATTTGTCCGTATTTATTTATTTTATTTAACTTCTTTTTTAGGTGGCAAAGAAAGCTGATTCCATATATCCCATAGTATCAGCTGCCAGTATTGTAGCTAAAGTGACCAGGGATCATGCTCTAAAGGTGTGGACATTTCTTGAAGGGCTGGAAATGGATCATACTGAATTTGGAAGTGGCTATCCTGCAGGTAAGCAAAAGATAAAAAGCTTTATTCACAATAGTTTCATCATCATTTAAAAGCAATTAAAATCCTACTTTCTAATACATAATATTATGATACGCGAGAATTGGTATGAAAGGAAAATAGATACAAAAAGACTCCATTTCATTTGGAGGTTGTTGAGAAAAAAAAATACATAATATTATAAATGCGAAACTATGGCTGTGAGTTTGTGAGGATGTTTGTTACTGAATTACGCAAAATCTACTGGATGGATTTCATGAAATTTGGTACATGGGTAGAAAAATATCGGGAATAGCACAAAGGGTATTTTTTATCCCGATATTCTCACGGGAGCTAAGCCCTGAGGCGCAACTATGAAATTACCTGAATTTTCATCATACATTATATTCCTTGAATAATATTTAAGGTGAAAACCACAGGAAAATCCTTTGTGTTTATCTTATTAAGAAAACTTAACATATTTAACATTAAAATCAACACTCTTTTTTCACACGACAGTCACTTTAGGACAGAAAATAACAAGATAACTTATTATCTAAGTGAATCTAAAGATAAATTTAAATGTTTTACAGATCCATTGACCAAGAAGTTTATTAGCGAGCAGATTGACACTGTGTTTGGTTACCCGCTGCTTGTTAGATTCAGTTGGTCCACTGCCGAACTCAAGCTGCAAGATAAAGCTGCCACATGTACCTTTGAGGAAGTCGACGATGAAGGTACCGCTAAGAAACCTACTAAATCAATCAGTTCGTTCTTTACCGCAAATAGTAATGAAAGGAAACGAAAGAGGCACAAGTTCTTTGAAGAAAGATATTTGACAATAGGCAACGCTTTTGAATGACTGAATTATTTTTTATTGAATGATGAAATAAATTTTTAATCAACATTTGACGCATTTTGCTCTATTAAGGTATTTATTAACAATTAAACACTTTATGCACCTGGCCTGTAGATTTTTATCCAGAATCTTCCAATAGATTTATTTTGGGAATTATTTTTAGCGAACATCACTTATAACGTTCAATTTTAAGTATTTAGGAAATGGATTATATTCTGTTTCGTCAATGTGGCCATTTTAGACCCCCAGGGCGCGATCAATACTCTGACTTGAAGTGAAGAGTACCGTAAACTGCTGCAACTTTGCACGGAATTTGACGTTTTTTGCGATTTTCTCGGAACCTATTCATAATTTTGACTCTCCATTGTTTTTAAATGGAAGACAGACATAATGGCTTGCTATTGAGACCCCAAATCTTATTAATTTTCACCAATTTTCTGAATTACAAGGGCTCAAAGTCGTAGGCAAAGTTGTATGTAAAAGACACAAGTTTTCCTAGAAGGATAATTCGATACTTATTGTACTTATCGTTTCCATTAATTTTTCTCCATGTGCATGAGACAACCTACTTGTCCCTGCCAATTTAATCAGTGCAATATACTGTATCATTTTTTTATTACAGCTACTAGGCCAAGTTGTAGCAGGTTCTACAGACTTTATATACAAAAATGTCGTTGACTATAGGGTTGTCCAAAAGAATACAGATTATTATTAATACTTTTTATGAAAGAAAAAACTACTTTCATTAAAAAATCACAATTTTAATGCTTCTTGGTAATAATGTCTCATCATTTTAATCAACAATTGTTAATAATCTTAATTTTTGATTGTAGTATAAAAGAAAAGTATACAAAGTGTTGAATCTCTTTTACAATTATTTCTACAAAAAATTATTGAATATTGTTTTACGAATTTACAACGTGCACTTCTAATATAACTAGAGGAAACGAATTCTAAAATAAATTTGTAAGCATAATGTAAGCGAGATTCACGCGAGTGAAGCTGCGAGTAAAAGCTAGTTAACAAAATTTGACAACCCTAGACCCAGGCATAGTTATGTCTGGTTATGTCACTCAAGTTTTCAAAACACTACACATGATTGCCTTCTAAGTTTTCTTTGATAAAAAACAATCTTTTGCGTAAAAATACAAGTAATACTAGAAGAAGACAATATTATCCTACCTTAGGCAGTTAATCCTGTGCGAAAACACAGCTTTTTAATAGTTAAAATTCAAAAGTGAGAGCGCAAAAAAAATGCTGCCTCACCCATCGATCTTTGTCGCACAACTGACAGAGTATTAATGGAGTTATAATTATTAAAATGAAAAATATGTTGCCCAAATAATGAATAGTTACTACAGAATGGTAGAAAACGAGAATAAAGCAAGCGAATGCGATATATCGTAATTCAAATGAAATAGGCAAATTTGTGTGTAGTTGGATAAGTTGCAGCAGTTTACGGTATTAACAGTATTAGATTATTTACTTTTTATTAGTATTTATCAAATCATTTATTCATAAAAAATATTCACACACAACTAGTTTCGTCGGTATAAAATAATCTTAAAAATTAAACAAATGTAAAAACAAATTAGTCAAAAATGCCACCCCGGACTGTGCCCGGCTCAAAGCTTGCCGCGTTTCCCCTTTGAATAGCTATAGATAACCTTTGAACCAGGTACCATTCGAAGCGGTAGTCATATCCACGGCACCTTAAACGCCCGTCCTATCTCGCTAATAAAACGCTTCGCTACTAAACACCATGGCCCTGCTGTGTCAACGGCAACTGGAAGGAATTCATACAAATTGGATTACTTTTATTTACTTATTGGGGACGCCATCGCATTCACCAGACAGGTGGTCAGTCTTCTCATACCGGGACCATTTCACCCAGTTCCCCGAACAGTATTATATTAACCCATCCATAAATAATAATGAAGTGAATTTCCACCACAAAATAATAAATCGTATATTTGTTCTCATCCACAATACAAGTACAAATGTTATTATAACTAACACAGTAGGTACTAAAATTAACTTATTAATTAGGCAACTAAAATCTATACATATAATAAAACAGTAAAAATATTTTGTCTGTACATTTAGTATTTTTGACTGAAATGGATAGAGGGACACTTATAAAGAATAATAGAAAGCAAAAAACATTTTTTGGAATTTCTTGTCTGTCTGTCTGTCTGTCTGTCTGTCTGTCTGTCTGTCTGTCTGTCTGTATGTATGTACGCGTTTCACGCAAAAACTACTGGACGGATTTGAATGAAACTTTTTTTGTTGTATAGCTATTAAGCCTGGGCAACATATAGGCTATAATTGATTTTGAAAACTGGAACACCTGATGAAGAACCTTAACAGAACAGCTAAACTATAAGAAATATGGAAATGGTGCCTTAACAAAAGTCGTTCAACCTGATGAGCATTTTCTGATGACGTATAAAAATTGAAGATCTGGAACATCTGATGAAGAACTGCAAGAGACCAGCTACACTATGACATATATGGAAATGGCGCCTTATTAAAAGTCGTTCAACCTGATGAGCATTTTCTGCTGACGTATAAAAATTGAAGATCTGGAACATCTGATGAAAAGCTCCAAGAGAGATTTTTCATCTAAGCGAAACTCACGCGGGCGAAGCCGCGGGCGACAGCTAGTTGGTAAATAATTGCAAAAGTTGAGTGATTGTGGAGAACTGGTGCTCATGCTAGGTATCCAAGGAATCTGTATTACGGGTCACCAGGACAGGACTCACCAAACACATCATGATTAAATCTTTGAAGTTAAAATACATTTTTTCAGTTCTAAAAAGGGAAATTAATGAAAATTACGAATCGTATACGAATTCAACCGTAAACAGTTGCTTTTGTCAGTCTGTGACAAGAATAAAATAAGCTACCTTAGATAACTTAATTTAAATTAGTAAATTTATTTCTTTTGGCATTAGCTTATAATTAATTAGGTGCATGTTTGCTTACTTTAAAATGTATAATAAAAGTTGCGTGGTAGAAACTCGTGTAGATATATATTCACCTTGCTTGTAGTCTTTAGTTATTTTAACTATTGCTTTACGTGCGTGCATTGCGTGCAGTAATTATATCTAAATATGGATTGGGTGCCTCGTTTAGGATATCCATAACAATAACAAAGAATATTACGAACTTTCTCAAGCAAATTACTCTCTATTAAAGATCCGTTTATGCGTTGAAATGTCCAAGGGTTCGGAGCTCATCCAAGCATTGTGCGCGTGCGCCTAAGCCTCGACAGCATTAGCATGCGGCGCGCGACACACCTACTTACCATGAGCGATGCGGAACGCGAGGGTCACTCCGAGAATTTAATTGTGTTCCATTATCATATTAAGGTTCTTTTACTGTAAGTCAAAAGTGAAAACTGAATGGAAGTCACCGGCGCCTGTCATTCGTCAACCGCCGTCGATGGAGGCAGCTTCCTGAGACGACGACCGGACTAGTGCAACATGGCGCTGCTACGATACTACGCTGCGGCTATATCTCTCTGCGTGTGTGTTTCGGCGATAGTCGGACCCAATAGCACAAAATCTATGAAAACAGACACATATTTAGATGCATATTCCAAGTCTCGGATAGAAGCCGAGAAGGCGAAACAAGGTGTCGTTATAATAACCGCGAAGGACGGAGAAAAGAGGATATCCAATCGTGACGATAGCTTTAACTCGGGATATGATTATACGCCGCCGTACTCTGGAGACAGTTCGTCAGGATCTGGTTTCTCCGGGCCGTCGAGTTACTCGCCAGTTAAATTTGAGTCTGACATTACATACAACGCTCCAGCAAATACTTACGGCCCTCCATCTTCGAGCTATGGCCCGCCTGCTCAGTCGTACGGGCCACCAGCTCAGTCTTACGGCCCACCAGCTCAAGCCTACGGCCCACCGGTCCACAAACCTTTACCTCCTGTATACGGTCCTCCAGGCCCACCTTTAAAGCCAGTTTACGGTGTACCATACACTGCTCCTAGTTTTGGTTTCTTGGACAAATTGGCACTAAAGTTGGACATCTTGACAGTCGCAAAGCTGTTGCTAAAGTTCTTCATCTTCAAGAAACTGGTGACGATGCTGGCAGTGGTGTGCATGTTGCTAGTGATACCTAAACTAATTTCATTCAAAAAAGGTGGCGGCAATGCCAACGACGAAGATGAACGCACTTTTGGAAAGAAAAACTGTAAGTACCGTTATATTTTTTTTCAGTTACAGCGTAATTTTCAACCGACTTCCCAAAAAAGGAGGAGGTTATATGTTTCGATGTATGTATGTTTTTTTTTTATGTATGTTCGCCGATTTCTCCGCCTATAGTGGGCTGATTTGCGAAATTGTTTTTTTATTCATAATGGTAAATTCCCAAGTTGGTCCCATTTTAACCACGTCAGAATCTGTTCGGTAATTTTAAAGATACCTAACAAAATGTAAAAATACCAACATTGCATTATAGAGCAAAAGCCCGCGACAGCTTGCCCTTCCTTATTTTATTAAAACTCAAGATTTTCTGTGTATGTTCCCAACATAGAAATAGCGATTAGCAACTATAAAAGTTGGATCATGATTACTTAGGCAGATTATTTGTAGCAATAACATTTAAAGTGGTAACTTAATTTTCTCAAAGTAAAGTTTTTTAAAGATTTTATTTCTATATGAAATCACGCCATCCATTACCAGGCAATTGGTGCAGATATAAACCCCTGCTAGACATTATAACTTTACTAAATTATAGTTATATTTGTTTTATTATAAAAGCTGAATTTAATATTACTTTGGGAGGCCCCAAGGGTGCTTTTTATACTTTTAAAAATCATCCTAGCTATCCATATTACCTGCATAAGCAACTAAGATCCAAACTTCATACCTATAATCGGGCCGAAACCTAAACTCCCGTATGACGTATGTCCGTTTACCAATAATAGTGATGTACCTAAACACGAGTCGCTACGATTATTTTATTTTACACAAATCCAAATAAAATAATTATTTTTATTAATCAGAAGTCCGAACCATCAAAGTAGCTGTCATAGTCACTAACATGGATAATAAATTCATAGTGAATAATATTATCTACTCTGATTTTACGATTCGATACGATGACGTGAATTCTTGTCCCTCTTTCTATTTTTTTTGTATTGCCTTAATGTTATTTTTTTAAATTGTAGGTGCAATAATTGTTACATTCAGCATTTAAAAATCAATAACAAACCTTATTTAATAAAATGAACAATTAAACGATGTATTGCGTTTTTTTTATATTTTCACTATCGATTTATTGTAGCCGGATGCAATGGAACTCTCTAAACGGGCAAGCCGGAAGTTCAAGTACCACATTTCAGCGCATAGATTTAAAAATAAAAAAATTCGGAACTTCATGGGCTTGGCTCTGATGACACCTGTCATACGGGAGTTTAGGTTTCGGCCCGATTATAGTCGCTTATATTTTTTATCCGTATACTACGCAGAGAAACATTCAGCATTTTTAAAATAAGGAAGGTTTGGTCGTCGCGGGCTCTCGTGCCAAAAATAATAGACAATTTGACATGTTTTGACATTTCAAATCAAACTGACATAAAAAGTTTCGAATTCTTAATTCTTTATTTTCGGCCAGCAGTGACAAAAAGTTTTTAGTAAAGAAAATAGGTATAGAAGCACTAAAAATTATAAAATAAAGCTTTTTTTCCAAAAAAAATGAACCGACTTCCATCATAAAACTTAAAATCATGAAATAACAATAAAGAAAAATGTATTAGCATGCTACCTACTGAATGAGGTGAAGTCGGTGCCAAATTGAATATTAAATAATCTAAATTAACATTAGAATCATGTATATATGTATTATACAAAATGCCTAGCTAAACAATTACATAACACCCTAACTCCTGCACTTGGCACCGACTTCACCTCATTCAGTAGGTAGCATGCTAATACATTTTTCTTTATTGTTATTTCATGATTTTAAGTTTTATGATGGAAGTCGGTTCATTTTTTTTGGAAAAAAAGCTTTATATGGTAAATATTAGTGAGTGTAGTAGTATATCATTTAGAGTTATTACTCATATTATTATAAGCGCGCGTTTCAATTTCTTGATCCGACCGGGTACTAACCTAATAAGTAAAGTATAATATATTTCTACAATACTTATGTAGGTACTATCTAAACTTCTATAAGTACTTTTTAGTAATTGAGTAGCTTTCACCCGCGGCTTCGCCCGCGTGAATTTCCCACGGGAACAGTACTTACTTTTTCCCTGGATGAAAGGTACCCTATGTCCTTCTCCGTACTTCCAGCTATGGGTATGCGAAATTTCAGGAAGATTGGTTCAGTAGATAAAGCGTGAAGAGGTAACAAACAAACGAACTCATACTTTCGCATTTATGATGTTAGTTAGGATTTATTTTATTTATGTGGAAAACTAGTATAATTATTTTAATTATTTTATCTTGATGCTTTATATATTATTTGGTTATAATATACAGATAAGTTTTCACTTCAGAGTATCTCAATCCTAATCCTAACTAATATTATAAATGCGAAAGTGAGTTTATTTGTACTAGTAATTATTGTATTAACTTGTCGTTCGCTGCGAACGTAGACCTCGCGGCTATTAAAATACAATATTTATTTTCCCAAAAAATTAAATATCTCAAAAACGGCTGGACCGATTTTGATGCCCAACGAATTTGAAAATTCTAATAACCATCCCTACATATATTCCAACTTTCATGAAAATCGGAACAACGGTTCGAGAGTTATCGCGGAACAAACATACATACATACATACATACATACATACATACATACAAACAATGTGTTTTTCGCTCCAACTTGAATTATAGCCCTCGCTCGCTTCGCTCGCTCGGTCAATAAGTGTCTTCAATTGTTAGATAAATACATTTATAAGTTAAAAATTAATTAGGTACTCAAGATTGTTATCTTTCAGCAATAGTGGAGTTGACATCAGTACAGCAGTTGTTGGAGCGAGCAGTATCGGTGTATGGGCGTCAAGAAGCCGACTGCGGCATCACGTGCCGCGTGCGCAGAGTCATAGACGACATCTACGACTTCCAACCTTATCTCAGGTGAATAGGTCTCAAATTACATTGGCTAAGTGTTAACATGTGCTGGGTTATTGAAGATAAAACAACTCCAATAATAATAATACTCCAGATGTTTTGCAATAGTTGTAGTAATCATTGTTATGGCATATTAATCATAGTAACTTAATTTGCCTCTTTACTTTTCAGGCCAGATTCGAGGCTCGGCACAAGCTCGTAAGTTCTACGGGAATGCGTATATTAGGTGCCATTGGAATAGTCTGAAACGTATTTATTTATTTTAGTCATAACAAATTTTTATCAATAAATTAGGTAAAATTATTTATTGTGTTTTTATTAATTACCTATCTATTTTAATCCCCATAATAAAGTTTGTTTTATTATGGTTTCCTTTATAGCTATGAAACTAATATTTTAATTCTTAGCTGTAATTTTAAATTCACAATATTACCCAGCAAACATTTTTGGTTGAAATTACCATAAAATTACCTATTTATACCAAGAATAGGTAATTTTATGGTAATTTCGACCAAAAATATATACTATAACTTTTTTAGAATATAATTAGAGTATCACCAGTATCCAGTTGACCAATTTGTAATATTACAGAGGATATTTAACCAATCTGGAAGTTCAAACATTTTTGGACCAAAGTTTAGGAGTACCAGTGAGAGTTCTATTTCGGAGAAATTCAACTTTCTCCTTATCGAATTCGGGATCAAAGACCGATGTGTGGAAATCTTCCATGCTTCTCACGCAGCAGGACCCGCGCAGCATACTAATGCGCCTGTCAATACAATACAAAGTGGAGACAATTAGAAAATTAGGTGATCCTTTATGATTCCTTGCTTGGTATGCGTCAAGGGCGACGGCACTATGGGGAAAGTGGTGACATTATCGGTCAGGTTCATGTTTGTTTAATAGTTTGGCTCGCTTCTAACCATTGTCCTCTGCAAATTTGATATTAACATTACTACAGTAACGAAGTTCCGGGCAAAAACATATAAAAATCGGTATGGTGGGCAGGTCTGAATAATTTGGCATTATGAGGGAAAAACTTATAGTTTTTGTTTTATTTATTAAATGACAGTTTGACGTTAGTTTTCATGGCAATATATACCAATTTTCCTGTATTAAGATGTTTATTTAGCCTAATCTGTTTAGCATTCTAGGAACCGCGTTAGTATATGGATTCCCAGAAGTCAAATTAGTGGACGCATATTATTACATGTATGGGCGATGTCGTCTGTCCATCAAGTCAATTTAAGCAATTGAAACACTGTTCAGTGCACCGCCGGCATAAGGCGGATTGGTGACGGATGTACCAATTATGTTTTCTTACTCTTAGCCAAGTTAACAGTAACTTTATCCACTCTTTATTTTTGTCGGAAAATTATTTACATTAGAATTTTAAGGGGGTGCTGATAAGATATCAGTGGACACACAATTGAAATAAATTATTTGATAGAAAACTAAGATAACTTAAAAGATATGTAATGCTTTCCATTCTCGATGCTATTTTATGTATAGGTAGTTCTGCCAAACTTTGGGCAGCGGCGATCGCTTACCATCAGGCTGGTGACCAGCTTGCTTTTTTGCCGTCCTATGTTTAAAAAAAACAAAGATACCTACGGTTTTAACCATTGATTTAGTTCATTGTTTGAGTCAGTTGTCTTCTATAAAGGAAAAATCCAGATAGAAACTGGAGCGTCCTAAATTTCCGTGACATTGTGATCATCGCGTCTGTCAATATTTTCCACTTTATCACAGATGCTTAGCCTTGCAATTAATCTCGTGTTGACGCGATCGACGTGACGACATGTACACGGCTTTGCCTTGCTCTGATTTAAAGTAGCTCAAGCTACTTTAGGATTTTTACTTTTTTGATCGATGGTCACGATAAAAAAAAAATAAAGTCCCTCGCTGAGTCTGCCTGTTCACGATAAATTCTAAAACTACTGGTCGGATTTTCATATGATTTTCACCAACAGACGGCGTGGGTCATAGCGAGCGAAGCCGCGGGAAAAAGCTAGTCTATAAATGTATGTGTATTTGCTTTATAATGGTGAAAGTCATCATTTTTTCCCTGTACATACGTGCAATCTATTTTTCAGTTCTGGTTTGTTGCGCACCAAGCCATTGTGAATGTGGTGACTCATCCCATTATTCCACAACTCCTATGCTACATTGGTCGGTTACATTACCTCCAGTTCCCCTCTCTTCAACGTTACGCAATTTACTTTGTAAATAAATATTTAAATTAGATTCTGAATACGTTCAAAACAATTGCACTTAGCTTTCTTTTAATATGTTTATGTATACTTTTCTATGTATTACCACAGTTTATTACATGAAAAAATAAATTAATCTGGACTGACTTTATATATTTTATGGACGATCCATTGGGATAAAATATATAAATAAAGTACAATTAGAGTTAGTACGCGTCATGGAAAAATATATTTATATTTCCGTGGTACGCGTAGTTGGCTAGTACAACGTGTGGTCAGGTCAGGTCACATGGTAAATAACCTTATCTAATACGCTAATACTTTTATCCCAAATTCCCTGGAAGAAGGAGGGACGCAAACATTGGAGATTGATAATTTTGTATAATAAAAAAGGGATTTCTCAATTCAATTAGGTACTTATAGAGTTGGTTATTGCAATAAGGGCGGGGTCACATTGCCGGCGGCGGCCGGCGACACAGACACAGCGACACCGATGCAGATCACGACAATGAACTTGGCGGAAGCACTTGTCACGCCCGCAGCCGCGAACAATGCCCCGAGTTAAATAACAGAATAGTTACAATTATCTCTTAACACCGCCTTACCATAAATTTATGTCAAAGCACTTGCAGTTTCTGCTCCACAAAAGTAATTTCTCCCGCTCGTATGGTATGACGTAGAGCTAAGCAAATCTTTCGAGTTAAGAATGTAAAAAAGTTATCTGGGATTAAATGAAAGGGGCAAAATGCGAGATGAATTTGCATAAGTAAAGTTATTTATTCTATACGTATAAATTAGTATTATATATTAATACTGTTACTACGTTGTCCTACTAATATATAAATGCGAAAGTTTGGATGTGAGTCTGTGAGTTTGTGAGGATGTCTGTTACTCAATCACGAAAAACTACTGGACGGATTTTGATGAACGGTAGAAAAATACCGGGAATAGCATATAGGATACTTTTTATCCCGGAATTCCCACGGGAGCGAAGCCCCGGGCGCGGCTAATCCATACTAATATTATAAATGCGAATGTTTGGATGTGAGTTTGTGAGTTTGTGAGGATGTTTGTTACTCAATCACGCAAAATCTACTGGACGGATTTCGATGAAATTTGGTACAGAGGTAGATAATGACCTGGAATAGCACATAGGCTACTTTTTATCCCGGGAAAAAGCACTGTTCCCGTGGGAAATTCACGCGGGCGAAGCCGCGGGCAAAAGCTAGTACTATATAAGTATAGATAACCTATTTTAATTTAAGTACTTTATATGTGTCTTGCCTTGTATTGTAAATTACAATTCATACTAGAATAATGCAACATACATAGGTACCCGTATGAGTTAAGAATATGCTTACATAGTTTACATACTTTTTGCCAATTAACGATCAAGTGATACATTATATTATATGCCACTATTGCTCGTGATTGTCTTTTATGACTTATAGATGGAAAAACTTAAAAAACTAAACATATACCTATTGTGTTGAGAGAAGGTGAGATTTATATATAGGTACGACGGTGGTGTACAAATATTTTTTACAGGATGGAGTTCAAAACAGTACCATATATCTATTGGTACAGTTTCGTAACATTTACTACCTATAATGTATGATTTATTATCACTTGTTGCAAACAACGCCAAAGATTCATCCTTAGCCTCTGGGTAATTTAACAGGCTATTTATTCCCAAACAATGCCGTTGCTTATCATAAAGCTAGTTACCATGACGGAAACACCTGCGCAGTGGGCTCATCGAGAAAACTCGCCGCGTGGAAAACTGACACATTTTATGGTAATGCGTTTGCCGTGTTTGGTGGATGCTCTATTTAGTCTATTGTGTTGGGAGCGGATGGGCAGGTCGGTGCCTGAGTCAAGTGCAGGAGCAGCGGTCTGGAACGCGGGTCTTCATTCTCACTACGGAACCCGCACGTGGCGCCGCCGCACGTGCTCTTGTGCACCACAACAAGTGAACAATGCCATAGCGCATACCAGCGTCAGTGCAAGAACATGTAGTGCCGCAATTCTGGTACCCAGTGAAATATAGTGGAGTCATATGTGGAATTGTTATGTTTTGACGTCTAGATATTTCGCGTGAGTAAAAGTTATTTTAACTCTTATCTGCATCTTATCTGTCATTTTCCATATCTTCATCAGAATTATCTCGTCTTACGGACGTGTGTAGCATTTATTATTTGTTGTGAATTAGAACAAGTCTTTGTTTCTCTATAACCTAATTTCTACTAATACAATAATGTGGAAAGCTAAAATGGATAAATAAATATTTGTCTTTCCTAGAAAATATGATTTTGTTATAATCTATAGGATGTAACTTGGATTCGCGCAATTCGCGTAAGTATTTATTTAGTGATATCGCATGGATCAACCAACAATATTTTGGTCCCGAAATCGTCGTAGACTTTAAAATTAAAACTAATAAAGCCCAATAGGTTTGTTGTAGGAATGCTTTCATACTATTGTGGTTTTGAAGGTCCAGCCTATATATTCAACAGCCTAGAACGCACGTTACCTAACAATAACTCATTCTCTTCGATTACCTCACAGATCGACCAGATTAAATTTGAAATTTATACTTTATTCTCAAATTAACTTGTAACATTCTCAACAATGTTGCAGGAAATTTTATCTCTGTTTGTTTTGTAAAACGCGTCAAGATAGAGCTTAAGAAAATATTCGCGCTTGCTTATTTATAAACAAATAATACTAGGAAAATTAGAGCATGTAAATCAAAAGTATATGGAATTAAAATGAAAAGGTTGAGTTTGGCACTTTTGCTACTTTTTCTGGTTTTTGGTACTCAGCCGCAGCTATTCACTTTAGGCACAGGACAGGTGATTCTATCAATGAAAATAGTATCAACTGTAGTAAGAAAATCCTTCATAAATGGGCTTGTTGTATGATAAAAATCTTGTCCCATGTTATCACACTTATCAAAGAAGATAAATATTTCTCCAGTATTTTTCTAAAGCAGTCACGGACTTTGTTGTACCTATTGAGTGTTATTTTTGTATGAAAATAAAATGATTCTCGAAGTATCTACAACTAAAATATATTGATCTTTCGCAGTCATATAATTTAAATTATTTTACTTTTATATTAAGGTAAGTGCATTTAAATAGTTGTAAAAAGAATACATTTACATTGGAGCTTAACTACTTTTATGTATTCTGTGGCTTAACTTAGACAGAAGTATGTTACTTTTTTCAACTATCAAACGATATTTTTAATTTATTTTTACAGTATGTTGGTAAACATGTAAGGTGTGCCTAATTAATGTAATTAAATTGTCTTAGATTAAGGAAATTTATTATTAATCACTTAACTGGGGAAGGCCGCGTAAAACTGAGGGAAACTGTGGAATTGGATACTTACCTCTTTATGTTCAAGTTAGTTATCGAGGATTTTGTAATATCCGATTATCGGTTAGGTTTTTAATGATAATCTACCGATCTGGACGGATACAAAGTAACTGTTTTCGGAAGGACGCCCCGCCAAGCGTCCGTTGGGCTTCTTCTAATGTTCTATACATTACCGTGTTGTCTTTCAATGTGGAAAACTGTGGGAAACTATTATTTTAAGGTTATTTGTTGAGTCTTGCTATTACTATGAAATAGCTAGTGATTATAGTTAATACAATTTAATGGCTAATATGGTAAGTGCACATTGCACAATCTGCACCATGACTCCTACTTTGACTTATCTCTCGGATTCACTTCTTTCGGCCCACATCGAGAAAACAAATTTATGGTTTACCAATTTGAAGAGTTTGAACTTGTAGATGTACCTATTTATTTCTCACATATTCAGATCAAAGGTCAATTTTCTCTATGTAGCACACATTTCTATCACAGTGAATCACAGACTCATAATGAGACTGAACTATTTGTTTGATTGAACAGTTACCTGCTAATTAACACACCTCTCTTCTTCGTGGTTCACATTTTAGGGACCAATTCTATACAAACCGTTGGTCTAGTTCAGAGGTTCCCAAAGTGGGCGATAACGCCCCCTTGTGGGCGCTGCAGGTCTCAAGGGGGGCGGTAAGAGACCCAGAAAGAAAATGGTTTTTTTTTTTGCTAGGAGCTTTATTTAGCTAGGAGGCCTCTTAAACAACGACTGCAAGAGATCTCGACTCTCAACAACAACTTGTGAACATCAACTAATATGAATTAAAAGATTGCTCAAACTCGGTTCTGTATTTCTCTCCGCGTAGTTCATATATCTGTCCTATTTTATTGAATATAGAAAAAATGAAAATCATGTCAATCGGTCGCTCCGTTTCGTAATGAAAGTAGACACAAACAAACAAATAAAAAGGCAACAGACACACTTTCGCATTTTAATAGTTATTAGTACTCGTAGATATCTATCATGTTTTAACAAGTTTTTGTTAAATAACCCGAATTGTGCATTCCTGTATCAGTATGCTGGTTCATTGAATACTTGTTCGGACTTATTGAGTACGATTGAGCGTCGAATGAGATAAACGAGTTTATGCATGTTTGTTTTATTCCTGTCGGTGCGTGCTGCTTAAGCAGAGACCTAAGCGCCGTTGTATGTTACCTACTGCGCTCAGGTATCAAGTTGCGGGTTATAGTAAAAGTTTCGTTTAGAATTCTCCGTTAATATACATATACAGGTCATAATAATTAATTAATTTAATTTGAAGTTATAGTGGTTTTTAAAAAGGTGAAAAAATGGGGGCGCTAAAAGAATATTTATTCTCAAAGTGGGCAGTAGACAAAATAAGTTTGGGAACCACTGGTCTAGTTAAAGGTCTTTTCGCTGAATTTCCCTTTTCAAGATAGCTGTAAGTTGTTTACAGGCTACCGAGAATTAATACTTATTTATTAACAGCCTGCGGAATATTATTATTTAAACGGTCGATATCGCGCGTACATCGTAGGAGATTTTAAACTCTACTCTTATTTTTTCGGGCTGTTCCTGAGTCTTTTTTTGTCTTAATACTGAGAATTACATAATGAATCATCATTTCACAAATTGTCTTGTGTTGTGCCCCACTGGCCCCTGATAACGGCAGTGTTAATTGCTGGATTAAGTGAATAAATTGACTTGGTACTTGAAGAGCAATGCCCCCCTTATGCTAGTAGTTTGTAGAATTATATTAGGTACCCATGGATTTTTCCGTTAATTTCCGGTATAGAGTGCATGTGAAGGCCTAATTTCAGTAAACATATTTTATTTTTTTCCTTTCATTACAGAAGACATACTGAACAAAAGATAAAGATTTGCCAAAATGCCAGAATTAGGGCCTATGATGCGCACGCTGGAATTGCAGAGGCTAATCGAAGACAAAGTGTCCGAATGGCGAGCGAGGTCGGCGCGGGTCAGCGGCGCAAGTGTGGCCGACTCTTATCAGCAGCCACACAACTTCAAGCGACACACAAACAGACGCAAGAACAGTGCTGAAATAAATAGAATTATCGCAAAGTACTCCAAACCCAACAAAAGGACGGACGAACGATATTGCACTTCCACAAATAAACCAGAAACCCCGCCGACTCGACCGCCGAGGACTAAGAGACTTAGCAAGATATTTTCGAAAAGTGAGGACAATTTGGCTAATGTCGTAGGTGTAATGGAGACTCATCCATCCCCCAATGCACCCTACAAAAATAAATCATCACTCTTCAAATATAACGCGAAAAGTTACGAGGATATTACAGCATTTGTTGACGTCGACCGAAATGTGAAAAGTAAGAATTTCCAAGAAAATAGTATTCTTAATGAGAAAACAGTGCCAAAGAATGTTAGACCAAAGCTGCATAGTATTAGTGAAGACAAATTGGACTACTCAGTGTTTAGTGACAAAAAGGTGAATGTAAACAAACAAAATGGATTTGTGACATCTACTCCTTTGTCTGAACGTAAGTCGTGCCCACCGGTCAGTGAAACAGTGCCAGTGAACGGTTTCCAAAAATGCACTAATTACAATAGTGTGAACGACCTGCGAAAGGGAAGTTCCGAGCCGAACATTTTAAGTGTAAATAGTAGTAGTGAGACATTAGCTCCCTCGAAAAATGGAGATGCTAAAAAACGATGGTCCTTCCTACGACCCCAGTTCCCAAAAGGAGCTTTAGACGCTATAAAAAAGTGGCGTGGAAAGAAACCTCGAAAAGAAGACCAGAAAGAGATTTCTCAAAGGTAAGTCCTTACAATTTTTTAAGTAAGAAGGTAAGTGCCTACTTAGTTTTCAATGAAATATACAGTATGGTAATGTTTTGACGGATATTGTTTATCCCGAAATTTCCACGGATGCAGTTCTGTCTTATACGCAGCTGCTTGTCTAACTTGAAAATATAATAAGTCTCCTAGATAGAGTTGGTCCTAGAGAGAAATTGCATATAGACATCACATATTTCTCTGAAATTAACAAAGTTTATAAATATAATTGGCGAATAACGCAATTCATCGTTATCAAATCATAAGTACTCTTATAAACACTCGAGAAGAATACTGTTTAACAAAGTGATGATTCAAGTGGTCTAAATTAAATACGCGATAATCATATCGATATACGTAATGCCAACTATTATGGGATCCCTAGGTAATGCTAACTTTCCAGTTTTCATCGGTGATTATAATTTAAATCAAGCGCCTCTTACAACTACTAAAATTGCTTTTCCACCAAATTTTAGCGCCATCTAGTGTGATTTCTTAGTGATTCGATTCCATCGTACATATACCACTTTTATACAACGCAGAAGTAACTAATATAAAACAAATTTTGCAACAGATGGCGTTAGTGTCGTTTCTTACTACCAGTAGTGGTCGACATGACAAGTCCACCCAGGTGGATGCGGTGGAGGTGGGTGCACTTGTTATGACCGTTGTCCACCTAGTTGTGTCCCAATATTTTTAACATTATAATTTAAACAGGAAATATTTTCTAGTTTTGATAAGATTTACGAATCAATTTCCTTATGTCTAAGATTTCCTGATGGATGGATGTTCATGTGTCCAAATTTTTCCTTCATAAATGAACATCTATGTGTAACTAGTTGGTCATTATCACGTCATTATAACGACTCCTAAAATTTGCTAATGTTCCATTTAATAAACAGCTTTGTAACGTTGGACGTCAATATGTTTTGTTTCAGTTGTTATTTAGATTAACGGCGTTAAATTAAAACGCTAACTACTGTCTGACTAATATTGTGACCCTGAATGTGGTCATCCACTCTATACCTACTGAAATGTGCGTGGTTGTTATAATAGCAGTTTAGCTACTCATTACTATGCAGTGGCTTGCTACAATAAATTGACTTATGTGCTGTCTTTGTTTATAAAATATGTTAGCATTTCCTGACGTAAAGTGCAGCTGCAGCCTGCTTTAGATGATTGACGTACATTCTCTTGTTATATTGCTTATTGATGTACAAGATTTGTTTTTTAAAGACAGACAGCTCCTTAATGCGATTCTGCAATTACGTTCTCCTTTAAATTCTTTTAAGCGTTTTGGATTTGAATCACCGCTTTTACATATTTCCAATATTTTCGTTCTATTAGGTACTGTCCTTGCTTACATAAATAAATCTTTCTATAGATACTTGTACTATTATGTATTCTGTGCTATATAGAGTTAGTTCCTCCGGTCCTTTTTACTTTTTACCTTATATCAAACTTTATTTCTCTTGCCTCTTTAATGTATTGCTTCTGGGTCAAAATTTGCAAATCTGGTACTAGTTAATGTTCGGTACGTCTGTTTTTTGCCATGACCACACAATATATAATTGCCATGACTTAGTTCATAATCTGTATGATTCGGTCTCAGTCAATAAAAAATACTACGACTAATCTTCACATGAGGCGTTTAATCAGCCAGATTAAATTTACAAAGAAACAGTAAAAATGTTATGTAACAAAGCAAGTGTGTTTAATTTGTACTTATGAGCGTATTCTTAGGCGAGTGCATTTGCATTGTGAATTGTGACATCATAAACCCTCAGAATATCTGTATTCTGAGCATAAACCAGACATTGCACATTACAGCCTCACAAGTAGCAACGCCTCTTGACGAGCGAATGTCTATAATTGTATTGTATGACTGTTGAAGTGGACAAAAACTCGATCTTGCATACTGTTTAGAATTATCAAGTCATGAAGAAAAAAACGATTGATTGATGTTAAAAAAGTTTATGTAAAAGAAGATTGTTATTTATCTTGATTTAATAAAAGATTTTGTCGGCGCACGCAATAACATTATCTCGATGCATTCTGCCACATTCTGCGCACATTAGCAAGTTCGATGTTTGTTTTCGCGGATTTTGATACAATTAAAAATAAAATTTCTAAATTTCTACAATAATTTTTTGATCACTTTCGCTAGTGGCCAACGGGAGAGTATTTACACTTCTTTTATGTCTCGTTTTAGGCCGGTCGACAAGTCGCAAAAAGTAGACTTTCGTAGAAAAAGGTCAGAATTTAATGAAACTTGGAGATGTTGTTCAGGGATGGTTAATTAACATTTTGTCAAGTTTTGGACCTCGAGGACCCTGTGCAAAAAGAGGAGGGGGGGAAAAACTGAAAAAAAATCGACCTTTCGTCAGTTTTTCGTCAATATTTTTTTTTCCTTACATCCTACTGCAAAAACATTCCAGTACTTTTTTGTAGAGCGTTAAATTTCCCTCAATTTTCACTAAACAAACTTTTTTGTAAGTCAATTCGTTACCGAGATATGGCGCTATGAAAGGAAAGTCAATTTTCAAAATTCGCTAAAAAATGGCGAAAATGCAGAATTCCACCGTTTCTTCGGTTACCTATATCAGAATAATGATGAAGTGTTGTTTCTATTATAGTCCCTTGTTACAATAACCAATATTTGAACCCCCACCCCCACCCCCCCTTCCCTACCCAACCCCAATTCTCAAAAGCTTATTTTCTTCTGTAATTTCATTCCAACCATATATCATGTCGATAATGTTGGAATTGATATTAGTTACTTTTTAGACCCTTCCCCCTCCCTCCACTACATAATTATTCCAGAGCAGGTGTAAAAATACAAAGTCCTTTCGTGAACAAAATTAAGGTACTTATTCACAACATACATTATAGGCAACAGAGATATTATTGTTGAAAGGTACTCATACAAAGGTACTCATTTGTACTCATTACAGTTTCTGTCGAGATTTCTTAGTCGTTGATTCTGCTTCTAACAGCTCGTTGTCCTCCTGAGCGATCAGGCTGTTAAGGACGTCCTCACCGTTGTCATATTCTTCGATTATGTCTGATGAGAACTCCTCGTTCAAATCAGTTGTGGGGGCGTTTTCACAAGAGTGGCCTGTGCAGTACTTGCACATTGCTGAGCATCTAAGACCTGCTTTCTTGCAGCCGCCATCTCCGGTGCTACAGCCTTTGCTGCACTTGCAAGAAACAATTTGGAGGATGCTATCTGGCCCAGCATTTTTGATTGTGGGGATTGGTAGTCATGTCCTCCCTGACGTGTCCGTCAACGGCGAATCTTGTAATCTCCGTAGATGGGAACGGATATGGCTAGCAAAACCAAACTTGGTTTTGAAGATCCGGTTGCATGGCGCACAGTGCAACTGACATAAGTTGTTGTATGTGTACGTGTAGGAAGGCTTGGGACGGGTTTTTCGTAGGAGGCGTTTATAGTCGAGATCTGATAGTCGAATCTCTTCAAATTTATTAACTGCCTCTTTGACAGAGCTGCACCATGCTTGCCTCTGCCTCGCAAGCTCTTCCCAACGTTCTGTTGGAATCTCACATGCAGCTAGGTGACGTTTTGGGACATCTTTGTAACGCAGATATTGTCCTCCAGCTTTGCGTTTGTCTTTATGCAGCTGTGAATAGAAAACAAACTTAGGCAGCCTAGCATCGTCCATACGTACTAGATGTCCTCACCATCTTAATTGTCCCTGAATGAGCAGAGATTCTATGTCCATCATTTGAGTCTTCTGTAGGATAGTGGTGTTTGGAATTCGATCGTGCCACTTAACTCGAACTTGTACTTGCTGGTAAATGCGGAGGGAGTGGTAATTGGCAGCGTCCCTTGTCGGGGGTAGGCGGGCTAGTTGCAATTTAGCCTTCGTAACTAATTGTGTGAATAATCGGTACAGCAGGTCGTCTAGCCTGCCTGCAGGAGGCTGTTAGAAGCAGAACCAACGGCTAAGAAATCTCGACAGGAGCTGTAATGAGTACAAATGAGTAACTATGTATGAGTACCTTTCAACAATAATATATCTGTTGCCTATAATGTATGCTTTGTGAATAAGTACCTTAATTTTGTTCACAAAAGGACTTAGTCTTTTTTACCTGCTCTGGAATAATTATGTAGTGGGGGGAGGGGGAAGGGTCTAAAAAGTAACTAATATCAATCGATAATGTTGGAATTGTCCAACATTATCGATTGATATATGGTTAGAATGAAATTACAGAAGAAAATAAGCTTTTCAGAATTGGGGTTGGGTAGGGAAGGGGGGGTGGGGGTGGGGGTTCAAATATTCGTTATTGTAACAAGGGACTATAATAGAAACAACACTTCATCATTATTCTGATATAGGTAACCGAAGAAACGGTGGAATTCTGCATTTTCGCCATTTTTTAGCGAATTTTGAAAATTGACTTTTCTTTCATAGCGCCATATCTCGGTAACGAATTGACTTACAAAAAAGTTTGTTTAGTGAAAATTAAGGGAAATTTAACGCTCTACAAAAAAGTACTGGAATGTTTTTGCAATAGGATGTAAGGAAAAAAAAATATTGACGAAAAACTGACGAAAGGTCGATTTTTTTTTAGTTTTTCCCCCCCTCCTCACAGGGTCCTCGAGGTCCAAAACTTGACAAAATGTTAATTAACCATCCCTGAACAACATCTCCAAGTTTCATTAAATTCCGACCTTTTTCTATCTGAAACTACCTGTCGACTGGGCTATTTACTGTCCGTGATGGTGTTAACCCTGAACTAAAATATTTGATATAGTTACCTAATAACAAAAGGTAGAAGTATAGTCATATCATATGTTGCCAAAAAAACTGTGTTGTGACTTTGATGGAATGGATGGTTTGGTTGCTTACCTACTGATTTAAAATAAAATCTTGACGAAATATTAGGTTACACATTACCACGAACGTCAATTGATACTTTCTTTGTTTCCATTGGTGTACCATACCACCTACCATGAATGGACCACGGGCAACAAACGTATTTTTTTTTCATTTCTTATACTCGGAAAGAAGTGTATATTTGATCCTAGTATTGGGTTGAAAATGCTTCTTCCCTCACGCGGGAGACAATTTTTCATGAATACAAATTCATTTGTACTCTCCTAGGGAGGGAATGAATTTTAAAAACAGAACATGATAAATTCCTTTAGGAATCGCCTACTGTCATAAATTTGGAAAAAAAATCTATGGTTTTTTTTATGTCTATGGCTAAGTTCTAGATTCTACACAGAAAAAAATACCGAGTTCGAAAAAATATCAAACGGATGAACAATTCGATTTTTTCTATGTCTTTGGATACTACATGTATTAGCCTATGGTAGCATTGGAAAAAAAATCATTCTTTATAAAATTAAAATTCTGCTGTATTTAGACTTACCTTTAGTTACTTAGCTTTATTTTCTTTATTTTTATCCATATTTTTTTTAATTACTTATATAAATTAAAAATATTAGTATATTCTGAATTATGATACTTAATTGTAATAAACTTGAAAAATCCTTGAATTGACGTAGAAAATAAATCGATAAATCGTTAAATTCGCCACAGTATTATCACAGATTAATATAGGTATTATCTTCATATTTGTCGAGTTCAGAAATCTGAATAAAGCACCTAGCTTAGCTTTATTGTCCCGATTTTTATAGCCGAGGCATGGCGTACCTACTTGCGTCGCACAGAACAGTTCTATGAAAACCTGTGGAAATCCGATGAAATATTATTTACTATAGTCGGAAGTTCCGTCATAACTTCCTAAAGTGAATATTTTGTCGGGGTTTTCACTGGAACTGGAATTATGGGAATTACCTGCCTAATAGATATGTTAATACCGTGGGATTCTTCTTGAACTTCCTATGCATACTGGCATTTTGCTTATTGTTTAACGCCTTGGCCGAATGAATCAAGTTTTGCAAGACGCAGGCTGGGTTTCCCTTAGACATTCATATTTGCTAAGCAATCAGCGTTTATGGGTTCCGTAGAATTTTTTGTGGCCTGGTCTTAAACTTGTACACTTGTAATATTTAAAGATGTTACAAGATACCCAATATTATAAACACAAACAAAAGTTTGGTGTGTTACTGAATCACGCCTCAATCTCTATTCGGATTTTGTAGTTTATAACCAGTATTAACTTATAGGATTACCTTCTTCATCTTGAAATTCTTACAGGAGCGGATGATCCCTGCTGCCAAGCTAGTTCATAATGGCAGTAGATATTATTAGGATGGTTAGAAGTTTGATAGTTTTATATTTAGCCTGAAAGCCCTACCTATCATCTATGAATGAAAACACCTTTAAAATAGCTTCAGTTGGATCTTAGATTATTCCTTTCAATATACAGATAGAGAACTGGGTGGTATATGATCATTCTATAGTTAAAGCTTTATTGCGTTTTGGCAATGTACTACGTACGCTTTCGGTCTTTCAATTATCCTGTCTTTTGTTTTACCCGTAACATAACGAAAAACGTGTGAACTTATTAAAAGACACCAAGTAAACAAGTGGTTCTCACCAGCATTGGATCTCTAAAAAATGGAGTAGTTAATACTCTGACAAACAAAGCTTACAGCGGCATACAATACTTTTAGCAATACAGTCGAGTCGAGAGTTACGTGGCTGCAGGGGCGCGCGCACTGAAGCCTGAAATTTTAAACTTGATAGTATTTTATAGTTTGCGTGTTTATAATTTATATTTAGAATTAAAATTATATTAATTTCAATTCTGTGGCCAGGCTATTTTACCTTTAACAACTTCAATAGAGGTTTATGAAAGATTTTTTGATTTTCATGCATACGGGTTTATGTGCTTAGCATGCAATTATAATTTATTGTGTTAATGACATTTGTGTAAACATGACTCAAGTCAACAATGACCCGTGGAAATTCGTGTACAAAATACTACAGGAAAAGGAAATTATCAGCCGGAAGAAGTGAGTGATAAAATGTCTTTTATTTTGTTTCTATTAAAATGTTTATTGTAAATAAGACATCATAAACTGACAGCATTATGTAATTACAAAATTTAAATGAAAATGCATAAAAAGTCGTGCATAATCGGTATATTTGTGGAAAAAAAGTAGCCATTAGATATCATCAGATTCAGATTCTTAACTCGGCTAGTACCTATAGGTGTTACTAACATGGTAATTCCAGGTATAGAGATAAAATCTGTGCCAAAACTATTACTCATCCTATCTGTGGGTTCCGAATAAACATTACAGTGGAAAAAATTGCCAAACTCTTCTCACAAGGAAAAATTAATAGCAAAATTAGGAATGTTTTTTTAGCAAGAAATTAACCAGTTATTGTTAACGAACTTAGCTTTTCACTATAGTAGAAGTTTTGCAAGTAACAAAGATAATAAAATAACTAATAATAATGAAATACCAAGTTTATGACATCTTTCTTACCAGATTGTAATTAAGTTTTTAAATAGATCTTAGTATATCTATTTTTATGTCATACGGATCGATTGTTATTAATGAGACAATAAATAATATGCATGTGAAAAAGGTGAGAAATTAAGCTTTTTTTATTCCATACATCAAACAAATTACATCATGGAGCGTAACTATCTTAGTAAAAGATCAGGTCTAGAAGTCCTGGCAAAAATTGATAAGTTCATCTATTTCAAGTTAAATTTAGCCAACAGCATACATAGAGAACCCAGTTGAGTCACACACAAGACTGTACCTACAAAATATCATAATTTTTTGTACCATGTAATTGATAATTTGCATATTATATAAAAGAGTGTCATGTGTATGTAGCCACAGTAATAAAAACATTTCAAATCTAGACAGCATGATATACGGAGATCTATAGACGTGCTAGCCGTGCGTGATGATGATGGCTGTTGTTGGGTTGTTGGCACATACGATTTTTTGTCAAAGCTGACTTGTAAAATGACTTTTGCACACTATAAAAATTTTAATTTGTGTGCTTTTTGTTTTTTTTATGACTGATTGCTGGGCTGATTACGATTATTATGTTGTTGTCCTTGTCATACGTAACTAACTGTAATTAGGTTGGGTGTATAATCATAGTTTCCCTGTTTTAATCTCTCCATCTAAGAACAATGGCTGGACTGACCTGTCTTAAAGACTTGCAATTACAAACATGTCTTATGCGTGTCAGCACTTCAGCAGAGGTGCATTCAACTTGATTTACCGGAGCCATCAATTACGCATTGTTTTCCCTATTTAATATATTAGAATTTACCCACAAATTATATTAAGTACGCCTGTGTCCCTGTTGATATTCGAATTTGACATGTTTTTTTCTATATTTTCCTTGATTGATTTACCTACCTTAATTTTTTTTGTAGCTATAACATGTTCCACTGCTGGGCAAAAGTCTCCCCACTCTCTTTCCATCTGTCCCTATCTCTGGTCTTTTCTATCCTATTTCTATTTAAGGATAGAAAAAACTAAATTACATCTTACTATACTCTATAATTTCAAACTAAATTCGCTCTTACTACTTACATCCTTTAGTATTGATTTAAATATTTGCTTACACCTTCTATATGGACTCCTAAGCTGTAAGTATTTCGTACAACCGCATAGGTAATGTTATAGTTCTTTTATAACATCATGTTATTTTTTAGAAATCAGTTTTCCTTGATGTTCTAACTCAACATACTCATACTTGGTACTAAATACGTAAGCAGGCACTCGTTTTAAATATTTTTCTCTATCAGTTCAGTACATGTACATATGGTATCGGACAGGCAGCTTGCAGCAGCTCACTTTTTACGCCTACAACTTGGCTTATTGACATTTTAGATTTGTGTCCGAAGAACTATCTTTCAACTATTCATGTGCTTTTAAAGCAGTAAAAAACATGAATAGAACATGGTTCATTGTCATTATCAAGATTACGCAATAAAAAAGGTAACTAACAAAAACATGTTTCAAGGTTCGGCAGTAGGTACGTGCGTTTGAACTCCCTTCCTGAGGCATCTGTAACCTTGGAGTGGATGGATGAATGTATCACACAGCTCCTGATGTCATTTTATCAGTACAAAAAGATAATGCTGTATACTTAACTGGAGCAAACAAGACATAGTGATTAGGCTCTCATTAGCGAGTAACTAAAGCTTATGATGTTATGCTGCAAATGGGATGTGAATCATTTTAATATCTTAGAAGTCATGATACTTTTTTAGCCTGCACTGTTTAGTTACATCTATGTCCTCGGTCTCGTCATCTGAGTGTATAATTTACGGGTTATAATTATCGGATCTAAATGGAAAACAAGCCAAGCCCTGTACATCTATTGTTGCCTTTTGTATTGTTATTATACTACAGAATGAGTGATTTTTAGAACCTTTATCAATTAAGTAAATTATATAGGAATTAAAATATATTTTTAAAATTTCAAGGCAATTTACTGTGGCGATTTAGCTCTTTAATTAATCGAAAGAAGAGGAAGAAATTGGAAACAAGCAAATTATTAAAAAATAAAAAACACGACTGACAACTCACATAGCCTATGTCACTCGGGGGAATGCAAGGAATCTAACAATACCTCTCACATCAAAATCTGTTAAGCCGTTTAGGACTTATGGTGGAATAAAGAAACTTACATACATACATACTTACATACATACATACTTACATACATACATACTTACATACATACATACATGAACCCTGAAAACATAACACTCCTTTTTTGGTCAGTCGTGTAAAAAGAAGTTATTTCGACAGCCCAAAAAACCCAACTATTTATAACAATAAGTAGTACATAGGCACATAATTAATATAAGTAGACATAGGTAATGGGAACAAGTTGTTAGAAAACTTACTCATATTTTTGCACGCAACCTTGCAAAAATTGTTTTCATTACTATAATTGGTCCTCGTTATAAGTCACTTCTAATTAAAACGTAGGCAACGTAGTTAGCTACTGGCGTTATGTTTATTTGCTT
Organism: Ephestia elutella; assembly: GCA_018467065.1. Lineage (NCBI taxonomy): Eukaryota > Metazoa > Arthropoda > Insecta > Lepidoptera > Pyralidae > Ephestia > Ephestia elutella. The sequence continues at coordinate 8,605,964 of CM031586.1, forward strand.
AACCAGCTTTTTTTACTCAAATCTGTGTCTCACTAGAATTTTTGAATCTTGAGTGTATCTGTACCATTTAACCTAACCTGTTCCTGACTACTGCTTCCATCCATCTTCGATTATAAACATTTGTAATCGAAAGCTGCCATTTAGATTTTATTGTGCTATTTACATTGCACAGTTTAATACAAATATAAATTCAGCTTATTTATTAAGCGTTTCTCTAGGGGGAGTAAGAGTTTACACAACTTCCAGGTCTTCAGCTGTAATAGAAAAAAAAAACAATGAGTGTATCATCAATTCTACGCCCATTGTTGTTCCGAAAATGAAACTACTTAATTACTTATTAAAATATTCTTGGAACATTCATCAGTTGTCAGAGGTTGACTTTGTGTACATTGTTGATGAGACATTACAAAAGCACGTGCTGCAATGCAGATCAGCTAGTTCATATTCCGCGGTGGCGGTGCGCGCAGAAAATGGTGGATATGTGAGTTCGTGCCAGCCGAAGATTACGTCAGTCCCGCTTGCCGGCTAGCCACGCAAAGCAAAACAATCGTTAATCGTTAGCACGCATTTCATCTAAATTTACTGGCAAAATAACACTAAAGTATACTTATAATACGTGTTCATCATTTTATTTAGTTGAAAGTGCATGATACACTGGACGGGACACCGAGATATTTGTGTCAGTGACCTTAGTGCAGTTTCTCAGACGCTAACGTTATTTCGTTTCGTGCCCTCGATATGGAGATGGTTGTTGATTCCGAGATCTGACGTCATCCAGAAACTGCCCACCATAATATGACTCGATGCGATTCGGTGATTCATTTAAAATAAGTATTGCCTACCTGTTGATCGTTATGTATGAATGATACAAAGCGGAGGTAGTTACAGTACAGACAGTACAGTGTTAAACTAAGGAAGTTGTGAAGGTGTCTGTTTTTTTAAAATAAAATAATAAAGTGAAAGTGCGGTTAACAAAATGGATGAGGAATCTATGTGGAAAGGTTTCTATGAGAAGTTGCAGCAGCAGAAGTCTGTAGAGGAACAAGTTCATGATAGTAGGTGAGTGTAATGAGTTTGGATGACACGCTTCCAACTGTGTTTACCTACAATTCGCAACTACGACACGATGAACGAAATTAATTGCTTTCGTGGGAATTTTTGATATTAAAATTTATCTACCTACATCCCAGTTGTAGTGGTTTAGTGACAGTGTGACCCTGACCTGATAGTATCTATAAGGTCTACCTATCTATACATAGGAGATACCCTATTTGAGAAAAATGTATCTTTAAAAAAATTATATATTAAATAATAACAAATTATACAGACAGATTGGGGATAACGGATACATACTAGCTCAACGATACTATGTTTTATAATATTAGCAGCCAAAATGATTTTTTAAAATATTTGTTGTCTAAAACTATTAAACTAGCTTAGAAGCTGAGTGAAGTGAATTTCGCGCGGATTAAGTCGCGGGCAAAAGTACATATCATAATAAAGGCATAGTATAGGCATGGGTGATAGATAACGATATTGTCCCTAGTGTATTCGATATCTAGGACTATACCTAGGACACGGAGCTCTGTTCGCGTCTCCGCAAGGCGCGAGGTGTTCACATAAACACTTATATTAATTCTGTGACATAACCCTTGGCACAGAATTAATATAAGTACTACGTACCCTTGGCTTAGGGCTTTAAGTACTTATTACTTCCATGTTAAATAAATAAAATGACATTTCCCATCGACGCGACGTTCCTTTAGTTTGTGACTTTGTATTATTAAGTGGGCAACACTGATGGAAGTTATGTCAGTGGCTGTCAATATTTCGTTCATTCAATCCGTTCATAAACTGACATTGAGTAAAGCCGTCAGCCAGTCAAGTCAGTCATCTCCAGCAATTCCAGCATTGCAATCATTTGTGTTATTGTATTGATAAGGCAAAAAATAAATGATCTTAGAAGGAAGATAACACTATCTTCTTACAGTGATAAGAATAAATGCCGCTTTAATATTTTATTTGTCATAATAATAAAGAGTTACGCTAAATCTCTAAACTTGAGTCCTCAGAAATGGTATTGTTGCGGTTTGGAATCATTAAAAACATGATCGTTGCACCTCAGTATCGGCAAATGCATCTGCTGAAAAATTCAGCTTATGTCAATGGAGAATGGGTAAAGGCCGGTAGTAATGTAGTGTTTGCCATAAAAAATCCTGCGGATGATAGTGTGGTTGCTGAAGTTCCGGACATGGATGCGGCTGACGCTAAGAATGCTATAGATACTGCAGCGTCTGCTTTCGAAACTTGGAGATGGACTACTGCTAAGGAACGGTCTCGTATCCTAAGAAAATGGTTTGATTTGTGTGAACAAAATACCGAAGAATTGGCCAAGGTAATAACAGCTGAGAGTGGCAAACCTCTGGCTGAATCCAGAGGCGAAATTGCTTATGGAAATTCTTTTCTTGAGTGGTTTGCTGATACTGCCCGTCATATTAACGGAGAAATAGTACCCAGTCCTTGGCCTAACAAGCAAATTCTGTTATCTCGTCAGCCACTCGGAGTTGTTTCTGTAATCACACCTTGGAACTTTCCATATGCTATGATAACAAGAAAAGTTGGAGCCTTGATGGCAGCAGGATGTACTTGTGTTGTGAAGCCATCTGAGGACACTCCTTTGGCTGCTCTAGCCGCTGCTGAACTTGCAGAACAAGCCGGAGTGCCTAAAGGAATTTTTAATGTTATTACAACAAGTCGGAAGAATGCTGCATCCGTGGGCAAAGTGTTGTGTGAAGATCATGCAGTACGCTGCATTTCATTTACTGGCTCTACAGGAGTAGGAAAGATCCTATATGGTTTAGCTGCCAATGGAATAAAGAAAGTAGCATTGGAATTGGGTGGAAATGCTCCATATATAGTTTTCCCAAGTGCAGATGTTGAACATGCCCTTGATCAGGCTATGTTGGCAAAATTCAGAAATAATGGCCAAGCTTGTATTGGAGCTAATAGATTTTTTATACATGAGGATGTGTATGACAAATTTGTAAAAGGCATGAAAGATAGAATTAGTCAAAAGTGCATACTGGGACATGGCACCAAGGAAGGAGTGACTTGTGGTCCACTTATCAATTTAAACCAAGTTAAAATTGTATCTAAACTTGTTGAAGATGCTATATCACAAGGAGCCAAAGCACTGATCGGTGGGAAAGTGAGAAAAGAACTTGGTGACAAATTTTATGAATCAACACTGTTGGTCAATGTTAAGCCGAGCATGTCAGTATTTTCGGAGGAAGTTTTTGGCCCAGTGGTCTCTTGTGTCAAATTTAACACAGAAGAAGAGGTTCTGAAAATGGCCAACAGTACACGTGCTGGTTTGGCATCATATGTGTTCACTAAAGATCTTGGACAGGCATTTAGAATGTCTAGTAAATTGGAGTTTGGAATGGTTGCAATCAATGATGGAATACTATCAGCTGCAGAACCAGCGTTTGGAGGAGTCAAAGAATCTGGTATAGGCAGGGAGGGCAGCAGACATGGTGCAGAAGAATACACTGAATTGAAGTACACCCTTATGTCTGGCTTGGATAAATAATACACAATTGTATAAACACCTATATTTGTTGCCATATTAATTTTAGATTTTAAATTTCAAATCATGTTATTTTATATTCAGTCAATTTCTTTTTATGTTATTTACACTTGTTATCTTCTTGTTTATACTATTTTTACACAACTGATTTTATTATGAGTTTGGTTGGAAAATCAAAAAGTAATTATGAACTTTAATATGATGGATGAACACAGATTATAATAACAGTAATGTAAGACCTATCTGCAGAGACTATTTGATTCCTCTAAGTAAATTAAGCTCAGACAAAATTGTCTTTACTATATCATTCCAGTCTTCCATTTATTGTGATGTGTATGATAGCATTAAGACTAGGTCATAAGGTTGTTATTATTTGTATGATTTGTGTAACTTTGTAAACATAACTAATAGCAGTAGCTAATAGTTATTTTGTGCTTAATAGCTATATTGTGTGCATGTAAAATATATACGAGTGTATAAAATATAATACGAAGTCAACTTATAAAATACAATTAATGTTACCAAAATTGTATTTCATTTGAAAATAACTCCTAAAAGATACAACATTAAAAGGGGGGGGCTAAAACGGCCACTTTTATGAAGAAAATGATCCATTCCTCTTTTACAAAATATTTTAAAAAACAAAAATAAAATATTTTGACAAAATAGTTTGGAAATAAAAGCACTTTTTCTACTGAATAAGGTCATTTTTAAATATTTAGGAAATTAATTTACTTTTTAACTCCTCAGAAAGGAATGTCCAGTATCCAGTTTATCATTGGGTGGTGCCTCCTCTATATTACCACTTTTTTTTCCCTAGCCTATTGAATCGTCCCACTGCTGGGCAAAGGCCTCCCCTTTCTCCTTCCACAATTCTCTGTCAAGAGATACCCGCTTCCACTCCCACAGATAACGTTCAATGTCATCTCGCCATCTCGGAGTAGTTAAATTTAGTAATCTGTAATATTACTTTACTCTTTGGGTGTTGCAATGAATGGCGACGACGACGCAGCACAGATTCAATCAACCAATTGAATATTGTAGTGTTGGAACAATTTAGTCCAGCAATTGTACTAACATACTTGTACACTTATAATAGATAGGTACTTTATGACTGAATAGATAGCTGTCTTGAGATTTACCATTTCAGGCTTTGAACTGAACCACCAAACACATAATATTTAAAGTCCCAAATGATTAATTTCATAGTTTAAATAATTAATTCTTGCTAGGTGAACTGATGACACACCTATGAGATACAATTTTTTTCTCTAGGTATATCCTTATTTAGGAAATCATTTTTTTTTAACATGGTCTTCCATCTATAGTCTGATAGTAGTACCTGTGTTAGAGACTAAAGTTTTAAACAAATACAATTAAGATTCATTTTAGATACTACTGTAATAATACCTATATGTTGCGTGTTATTCGTAGTGTTCAACTTTCGTTTTTTATGCTGTTTTTTATCTGTGAGGACCTTTCAGTGGCTCCTTTGCTAGCTACTCTATTTATACATTTAAGACTAAAATTGTAGCTGTTGGTCTTCCTATAAAAAAAATAAAATAAAATACTAGGTACCTTTAATAGATGCAACATTTCATGCAATCAAGTCCAAATACTTGCATGGTTTGCATGCACCTAGGCTCAAAGGCAGCCCCACCATCGAACCAATGTAATAAATAAAAAAAACTGTATATGTCAATATTTCTTGATTACCTATACCCCTAGATTCCTATACCACATATAGGAAGTGGAAAACTAATATCTATTGATTTTTTATGTCGTCCTATTTAGGAGCGAAACAATTTTATTACCTACTAGCTGATGCCCGCGGCTTCGCTTGCGTGAGTTTCGCTTAGATGAAAATTCTTTTTGTGGTCCAAACTGTAGTACTCTAAATTTCAGCTATTTGGTTATCCCGTGTTCCGCGGGAATATATTAGGTACTCGTAGTACAGTCGCGCTCGCGGGCGGTGTTAAAATGAATCAAAAGCGATATTTCATTAAATAAACGGTCTTCGTCTGCTCGTTATCTACAATTTCTCGTGTACCACCACTCTTACCCCGAGTCCCTCTTTGTCCTATCCCGTGTCCTGTCTATTTATACGTCAGTAGAAAATGCTCACCAGGTTGAACGACTTTTGGTAAGTCGCCATTTCCATATATGCAATAGTGTAGCTTGTCTCTTGAAATTCTTCATCAGATGATCCTGATCTTCAATTTTTATACGTCAACAGAAAATGCTTGTCAGATTGATAACTTTTGCAAAGGAACCATTTCTATATTTCTTATAGTTTAGCTGTTCTGTTAAGGTTCTTCATCAGCTGTTTCAGTTTTCAATATCAATTATAGCCTATATGTTGCCCAGGCTTAATAGCTATACAACAAAAAAGTTTCATTCAAATCCGTCCAGTAGATTTTGCGTGAAACGCGTACATACATACAGACAGACAAGAAATTCCAAAAAAAATTTTTTCTTTCTATTATTCTTTATAAGTGTCCCTCTATCCATTTCAGTCAAAAATACTAAATGTACAGTCAAAATATTTTTACTGTTTTATTATATGTATATATAGATTATTTTGCAATACTTGCACAAAATTAATTTCATCAAAAACCTGCGACATTACATGGATAAGAATACAAGTACTGACACAATTGAAATGTACCTATACATGTTTGAAGCAGATACATCTAGAATTCAACAATTTTTCCATTCACTCCCAATTATTCTTTTCAGAATCCAAGAGGTCGATGACAGTTTTTTCGAGAAATTCGGATCTATTCTGAAGCAGGCATCTCAAAGGGCCGCACTAGAAGAGGCCACGCCTTTAGCGCCATTCAAAGAAGTCGAAGAACAGGATTCAGAGCAGAATGATGCAGACTCCCAGGTTGAGAGCCGGAGTCTCGCTGACAGCGGACTCGGGACCCTTGCGGATGCCTCAGATGATTCGGAGTCCGGGGACTTGGAGAAGATAGACCTGTATGAGGAGGCTGTTGGGTGGAATGTGAGTAAAGTTCCTATTTATTGTTATTTATACATGCTAGAAATACGGTCGACTGCGTGACAATTTATTGCCTGTATCTGTAGATATTAAGTAAATTATACGAATCCAAAAGCTAGTGTAAAAAAAATCCAAGTAGGTATAGCTACTTATTCGAGGTTGAAATATTTTTTGTTATTGCAACCATTGTGCGACTGAGAAAGACGCGGGGACAATTACTATTTAAAAGGTATTCTTGTCAATGTCATTAAGTGGAATGAAACATACGCAACGACTTTCTTGGCAATCTTAATGGAGTGGTTTTGCAATTTGCCTTCTCCATTTTACACACATACTGATAAATTATCACTTAGAGAGCAGATTGTCTGTAGGTCATCCTTCTCAGGTTTACTGTAGACGCGAAAAATATAAACCGATTGGTACTATAATGCTTTCTGGAAATAGACACTGACTACAAGAGGAACTTGTACTACTTTTTAGTAACTATCTAATCTATCCCACTTTATAAACTTTAAATAGGTAACCCAAGTGAGTATAGCTGTCGATGTGTTTATTGTTCTCAAACATTAACGTTTCGACGTGTTGAACTCGGCGCGTGGGTAGCCGAAGGGTTTGTTGCAATAACAATCGTATTTTTAGGCAGATATACGCGAAAATCTCGGTCAGGTTTATCGTTGCTGCTAACTGAACTAGACATTGGGTAAAGCTATTCTAGGGAAATTGGGTCGCGATTCCTGAGACGTTTGGGCGACGTAACCCGCTTACTTTCGTCGGGCACACTTCCAAGGGAATGTCGTTGTGTCATCTGGCTAAAAAAACAATCGTTGTAGGTGGTCGAAAGATTTTATTTACTTCATTATTGTCTTTCAAAACATGGAGTGGTTGGAAGCAATGGATACACGGAAACGGAAGAGAATTCGTATTGTGAGGTGCATGGTAAAACGTGAAAAATCTGGTCAGGAGCCATCAACTTTCGTCAACGATGGCAACATGCCAGCTGTTCTTTTTACTGATCCCTGATATTTTGTCAACTTCCCTGGTTTCAATGACCAATGTCGTTATCGTGTCCACTTCCAATGTCATTCCCCTGCAGTTAAAATTGGAACGAAGTGGCTGATCTTCAAGGTTTATTTGTAGATTTAAGAGATAGTTCAAGAAACTTAATTTCAACAATAGCATATCTAGATCTAGGTACCTAGATTTGCTAGCAAATTGCTGTGCAGGGTTTATAATATGGATTAGGAATCCAAGTACAGTTTAAGCCAGACTATTATGTATTATGTGGTACGGATCCCCGGGTCGGATTATGATTCAAATACGTACCTAAACATCTTTTATATATGATTTATAAATAACAATGTTTCTTTATGCAAGTTTCTTATTTTTTCACATTTTTGATCATTTCAAACCATTTTAATTTGTTTGTTTTGCCAGTCGGTTTTGACTTTTCGACTTTAGAAGAATAATATATAGTCTATACCTAGTATGTACCTAAATGCAAATAAGCATCACAGAATACTTTTCAGGCATATAGGTAATTAGTTATGATTATGAAGGATAAAATATAATATCCTTACTTACATTTCATGATCACCATGCTACTCCTAATAAGTAAGCTTAGACATTGCAATTCTGCATTGGGCCTGCAGCCACTGAGATTACGTGGTATCATCTCTTTTGATCTTCCCTATTAAACTGATCATAACTTATAGATATAGTTGGGTCTATATGCCTCTAGTGCTTTTTCTATAACGAGGCAGGTTGAATGGATAAAGATTAATGTGCTAGTTTTTATTGCCTGGCTGGAACGCCTTAATCCATAAAACTTCAGCTAATATTCTGCTTTATAGTTTACGCTTGTGGCTGAAGCGATTCATAAATCGAAACCCTCCATTAGCATCTGCATTAATGCGATAAAAGATAGATCGATACGTCAGAAGAAAAAATATGACTTTTACGAGTTCCACAAGGACTTTACCATTGATGCAAGTATTTATACCATGTTTGTTATAACGAGTAAGTACCTATCGAGTTAGTAGCTGTGTAGCTGGATTTTTCACTTGGTGATCTAAAAGTTAAGCTTAAGCTTTTAGTAATTTCTTAATCGGAAGTCGTTCCAGACAAGAAGTTTGGGCATTTTTTTATTGTTTCGGGTTTGCATTCGTGTTGGCGGCGCCTTGCAAAAATAGAATTTGGCTTTGAGCAGCCGTGAGTCCCGCCAGCCGACTCCGCAGTGTACATCTGACTCCCACCAAATACATTTCACATTTCCGTTTCAGTTCGCTCCTGTATCTTCCAGAGCGTTGCATAAATTACAAGTTTAGCGCGCGAAGTGTTGCGAATGTTAAATATGCGTTTGGTGTGTGCAGTTTAAGTGCAGTTTTCAAAATGAATGGCACAGGGACCCTTCGGACTAAATTCAGGGGCATTAAGAAGGAACTGCTGGAGAGACAAACCAGTCTGATCATCCAGTCTATGACTGTATGTATGATGGTTCACGATTGAAGATACTTTCGTTAATGTTCATGATTGTAGTGATCCAATAGCTTTGTATGATATTGCTGATTATATGAAAAGGATTGTTATTTGGACGCGTGATGTCCATAATTAATATAAGTTTTCGTTTTCGCAGAGTATATAAATAGGTAGGAAGATATTTACGTACAAGCTATCAAAAAGTTTAAAAGGTACCTACTGCTGTGGCTGGTATTCATGAAATCTACATTTTATATGTGCGAGTCGTGGTAAAAGTTGAAAGATACATGTTTATTTGCAAAATCTATCACAGTAATCGGAATAACGATCTAATCAATATATAAATAAGAATCAGGTAAATACTTATAGGTGATATGAGTACTAAGAGACGAGACCTTTCTACTGTATCTAGCTGTCTAAACGTAGCTGTTTGATCAATATTACCATTATCAGTTTTATTCTTTTAAAGTCGAAGGAAGATTTGATGGTACCTTACCTATTCGACTTACGGATCATTTATCCACATAATTTCAATATGAAGAAGTCTCATTTGGGAGGTTTTCTGTAAACAGGTAACCAAACGTAATTTAGCAGGCAGCTCAAAACCAATTGAGGCTATCCATAGAATATTAAATACAAAATGAACGATTCGGTTGATTAATGACTTAACTGCTCTAATTTTAACGGCTATTGAATAGTGGACTATTATTGTGGTAACTTTTATTAACTTCTATGATGTCATCGACCGATAGGTACTTTACTGGGAATACAATCATCCTGGGATTTAAGTAAGGAATTCGCTCGGCTTGGCGAAGACAGACACCCGCTATTCAGTATCTATTCTGCCGACAAATTGAAAACACCACCAGAGCTTTGATCGATAAGTTTCCCACGACGGCGCAGTAACCCTGTCTGTTTACGAGTGTTGCAACGATGTTCGGTGTCGCCTCTTCCTGTCATGACCATTGAAATTGGTCGCGTGTTCGTTTGATTCCGGTGGTGCCGTGGTTACGGCCACCCTCTGGTTCAGTCTTTGGGGCAGTGGGCTGTGCAGCAGTTGTATGCAAGCGCGGTCGATGAAATTAAGATATTACTATGACGCCTCGGTATTTACTTCTATTTTATTTATTGCTACACAAAACAGTTTATAACATAACATGTCTTGATAAATAAAACAATCTGTTTATTTTATAGGATTGCTAAATTAAGAAATTAGTGCGCGCCAATTCAAACTTAACGAATATGTTCCGACAAAGGATAAATATGAACAAGATACTTACATTTTTGTTACAGTCTACCTTTTCTACAGTCTCCATATTAGCAGGTATTGTATTATTTACTGTTTCTTCCAGATTGATGAACTATACTTGGAGATACTATACGAGATCCTGCACAATGTCGGAGGCTGTGACGCGTCCAGCGAGGTGGGCCCGACAGCCATGCTGTCGTACGTGCAGGAAGCGTTCAAGATAGCGAACGATAAGCACACGCAGCTTCTAACCACGGCCGAGGCGAAGGAACCACCGGAGTTGATGCTCAATGTCGAAGTGGTGGAAGCCAAAGACCTGATGCCTAAAGACCCCAACGGCATGAGCGACCCCTTCGTCACAATATACCTCATGTCAAATACAGCACACAGATATAATACGTCTGTGAAGTCGACTACTTTGAACCCGTTGTGGGAAGAGCATTTTTCTTTGTAAGTATTTTTTTTTATGAATTTACTTTTTGGAATATGGCGAGGTGCTCGCATTAGATTATTACACATGCTACATACATGAATTGATGGTGCCTATTCGTATTATTGCGTGTTAGTATTACGGCATATGAGTAGTTAAAAGGGTATTACGTCTTGTAAATATTACAAATAGATTTTTTAGTAGCATACCTACATGTGTTCCATAAATGTGAATGGTCATAAAATGGGCTTTCAATAGAAATAAATAAACTTGGAAAGCTAAACGATGCTATTAATGATTCATAAAGTAATCCCCTCTAGTCTCTAATTTATTTGGAGATTTCTACAAAACAGTGGTTCATGTTTTCCGTGAATGACTTAACTTACGTACCTGAAATATTGTTTACTTTAAGGTGGCTATACCTATCCAATCTTTAATTCAGAAATAAGACCATTACCTAGAATAGCACCAACCCATCTCTTCCCGTGGGTGTCGTAAGAGGCGACTAAGGGATCTAAAACACCGGAGGATGGGCAGCAGCATCTTTCCGCGTACTATGACATCACACTGCGATCGCCAACCCGCCTGCCAAGCGTGGCGATTACGGCAAAACCCCCCTATGGTTGATACACCCATAACACGGCCCCTAGTCCCCGGCGGCCCCGCTATCCCGGACTCTGGTAGCGGTCACGGTAACGGCGGGGCAGGGGGTGCTAAGAATCCCCGGCAGATGCCAGGCTACCAACCCCGACGACCTTTGGCCCTGGCAACTTATAACACGTGCACACTGCGGACCGACGAGAAGCTCGCTGAACTGGAGGAAGAATTGAGCAGGTTACGATGGGATATTGTAGGATTATGTGAAGTCCGAAGAGAGGGGGAGGACACCATGATCCTCAAGTCCGGAAACCTGCTCTATTTCCGGGAGGGCGACCAACTGTCCCAGGGTGGTGTCGGGTTTATCGTCCACAGGTCCCTCGTCAACAACGTGGTCCAGGTCGAGAGTGTTTCGGCGAGGGTAGCGTACCTTGTACTCAGAATTACCAAACGGTATTCGTTGAAGGTAATACAAGTATACGCACCGCCCTCATATCGCTCCGACGACGAGGTAGAGACTATGTATGAGGATATTTCTAGAGCCATACATAGCTCCCAGGCCCACTATACCGTTGTGATGGGGGACTTTAACGCGAAACTGGGCAAACGAAGCGATGATGAGCTGAGGGTGGGGAATTTTGGATATGGAAGGAGGAATGCACGTGGTCATCTGCTGGCCGGCTTTATGGAGAAGGAGGGCCTCTTTATGATGAACTCCTTCTTCAAAAAGCCAAAACAGCGAAAGTGGACATGGTTGCATCCTAATGGCGTTACAAAAAATGAGATTGACTTCATCTTGTCGACGAAGAGGCACATATTCAATGATGTCTCTGTGATCAATGCCGTAAAAACAGGAAGCGATCACCGAATGGTAAGAGGCACATTGAATCTTAGAATAAAACTCGAAAGGTGTCGACTGATGAAGTCTACGCTCCGACCAGCGCCTATCCAGCTCCAAAACCCCGAGAGCTTTCAGCTCGAATTGCAGAATCGCTTCGAATGCCTGGGAGACTGCGAAAATCTGGACGATTATAATGACACGTTTGTGCAAATTGTCCAAACAGCTGGGTCTAAGGCTTTCAAAACCCGCCGTTCAAAAGGAACCAAAAAGATCTCGGACCTCACCAACAAACTCATGGAAGAAAGACGAAACTTGGTTCTGCAGTCCTCTGACGATGCTGCTCAGTATCGGCGTCTAAACAGACAGATCTCCAAGTCCTTAACTCGTGATTTACGCCAATTCAATACTGACCGTATTGAAGAGGCGATCAAGCGAAATAAGGGCTCAAAAGTGTTTGCAAGGGATCTGTCTGTTGGTCAAAGCCAACTGACCAAGCTGAAGACTGAGGATGGCAGAATCATTTCGTCGAAGCCAGAGCTGTTGGAAGAGGTTGAGAAGTTCTACGGACAATTATACGCCAGCGTACGCACACCTGTCAGTAATCTGGCCAAAGATCCAAGAGCCAGATTGACCCGACACTACACCGAAGATATCCCGGACGTCAGCCTTTATGAGATTAGAATGGCTCTCAAACAGTTAAAAAACAATAAGGCACCGGGTGATGATGGAATCACGGCTGAGCTTCTGAAAGCAGGTGGAACGCCGGTATTAAGAGCTCTTCAGAAGCTATTTGATTCCGTCATACTCGAGGGACAAACGCCTACGGCATGGCACAGAAGTGTGGTGGTACTTTTCTTCAAAAAAGGTGACAAAACCCTATTGAAGAATTATAGGCCTATCTCACTTCTGAGCCATGTCTACAAACTGTTTTCGAGAGTCATTACGAATCGTCTCGCTCGCAGGTTTGACGAATTCCAGCCTCCCGAACAAGCCGGTTTCCGAAAAGGCTTTAGTACCGTAGACCACATACATACGCTGCGGCAGATTATACAGAAGACTGAGGAGTATAATCAGCCATTATGCTTGGCGTTTGTGGACTATGAGAAAGCCTTCGATTCGATCGAGACCTGGGCTGTGCTACAGTCTCTCCAACGGTGCCAAATTGACTATCGATATATCGAAGCGCTGAAGTGTTTGTACGAAAACGCCATCATGTCGGTCCGTCTCCAGGACTCCGAAACTGTTCACCGCCGCCCTGGAAGATGTTTTCAAGCTTCTGGACTGGAGCGGACTCGGCATCAATATCAACGGCGAGTACCTCACTCACCTTCGATTCGCTGACGATATCGTAGTCATGGCTGAGACCTTGGAAGACCTAGGCACAATGCTCGATGGCCTCTGTAGAGCCTCTCAACAAGTGGGTCTAAAAATGAACATGGACAAGACGAAAATTATGTTTAATATCCGTGTCGCACCCACTCCTCTGAAGGTTGGAGACTCTACACTCGAAGTTGTTGACAATTATCTATACTTGGGACAAACAGTTCAGTTAGGTAAGTCCAACTTCGAGAAAGAGGTCAACCGTCGAATCCAACTCGGCTGGGCAGCGTTCGGGAAGCTTCGCGATATCTTCTCGTCCAAAATACCGCAGTGTCTCAAGACTAAGGTCTTTGACCAGTGTGTGTTGCCAGTAATGACATACGGAACAGAGACGTGGGCGCTTACTATGGGCCTCATAAGAAGGCTCAAGGTCACCCAAAGGGCGATGGAGCGCGCTATGTTCGGAGTTTCTCTGCGTGATCGAATCAGAAATGAGGAGATCCGTAGGAGAACTAAAGTAACCGACATAGCCCGCAGAATCGCGAAACTTAAGTGGCAGTGGGCGGGGCACATAGCTCGTAGAACAGATAGCCGTTGGGGCAGAAAAGTTCTCGAGTGGCGACCACGAACCGGAAAACGTAGTGTTGGCAGGCCTCCCACTCGGTGGACCGACGACCTGGTGAAGGTCGCGGGATGCGCATGGATGCGGGCAGCGCAGGACCGGTCGTTATGGAAATCCTTGGGGGAGGCCTTTGTCCAGCAGTGGACGTCTTTCGGCTGAGAGAGAAGACCATTACCGGCAGTTTTTCACGTCGATTCAAGTTACAAACTAGGTACTATGATCAAGTGATCATGTTAAGAACATCGCTATCAAGACCAAAAAATACCTACTTAATATACAGTTCATATTGGTAGCTGACCATTGTTTCTTGACATGAACTAGCTGACTTTGACTTATTAGTCAAAGTTTGAGAATTATAATAGCCGTGCCCTTGGTATCGGCACAGCAACGGGAAGTGTTGCTTGCAATTAGTTGCGCCCGCGCCGCTAATAACTATTTGTTTACTTCCAGGCCGATGCCGAGCAATCTGCAGGAGGACTCGCTGTGTTTGGAAGTCTGGTCAGTATCGGAAGTGGGAATGATTCATAAACTTCTGTATCTTATGGGCTGGTTTGTTGTGACATTAGAAATGAAGTTGTGTAACGCACAATCGAAATTTGAATGTTTGTATGCCTTTAGTAAATCCTGGTTTGGACAAAAATATAACCTTTGAAATACTACCAATTTTACTGGAGCCTGACGAAACATTCGACAATATTCAGAAAAACTTTGTCCATTGCTACTCATTGTAAATATAGTTTTCTCTTTAAAAAGTATCGTCTATCGATTGACTGGTATCAAAATGATGGCTCCTTTAAATTCATAAAAGAATTGAACAACTTTAGGGACTTTGACCCAGCGGAGACGGTGAAGGAGAAAATGACGAAGCTGTTTGATGTGAAGGGCGTGAAGGGCCTGCGCAAGCTCATGAAGGAGATAGCGATCACCGCGTCCACCGGCAAACACGACAACGAGCTCATAGGTACCGCCAACATACCGCTCAATGTGAGTACTGACATACACACACATGTTCGTTGTAAAGGGTCTAAGGTCATGAAGGAGATAGCGATCACCGCGTCCACCGGAAAACAAGACAACGAGCTCATAGGCACCGCCAACATACCGCTCAATGTGAGTACTGACATACACACACATGTTTGTTGTGAAGGGTCTAAGGTCATGAAGGAGATAACGATCACCGCGTCTACCGGCAAACACGACAACGAGCTCATAGGCACCGCCAACATACCGCTCAATGTGAGTACTGACATACACACACATGTTTGTTGTGAAGGGTCTAAGGTCATGAAGGAGATAACGATCACCGCGTCTACCGGCAAACACGACAACGAGCTCATAGGCACCGCCAACATACCGCTCAATGTGAGTACTTACATACACACACATGTTTGTTGTGAAGTGTCTAAGGTCATGAAGGAGATAACGATCACCGCTTCCACCGGCAAACACGACAACGAGCTCATAGGTACCGCCAACATACCGCTCAATGTGAGTACTGACATACACACACATGTTTGTTGTGAAGGGTCTAAGGTCATGAAGGAGATAACGATCACCGCGTCTACCGGCAAACACGACAACGAGCTCATAGGCACCGCCAACATACCGCTCAATGTGAGTACTGACATACACACACATGTTTGTTGTGAAGGGTCTAAGGTCATGAAGTAGATAACGATCTCCGCGTCTACCGGCAAACACGACAACGAGCTCATAGGCACCGCCAACATACCGCTCAATGTGAGTACTGACATACACACACGCATGTTTGTTGTGAGGGGTCTAAGGTCATGAAGGAGATAACGATCACCGCGTCTACCGGCAAACACGACAACGAGCTCATAGGCACCGCCAACATACCGCTCAATGTGAGTACTGACATACACACACATGTTTGTTGTGAAGGGTCTAAGGTCATGAAGGAGATAACGATCACCGCGTCTACCGGCAAACACGACAACGAGCTCATAGGCACCGCCAACATACCGCTCAATGTGAGTACTGACATACACACACGCATGTTTGTTGTGAGGGGTCTAAGGTCATGAAGGAGATAACGATCACCGCGTCTACCGGCAAACACGACAACGAGCTCATAGGCACCGCCAACATACCGCTCAATGTGAGTACTGACATACACACACATGTTTGTTGTGAGGGGTCTAAGGTCGTGAAGGAGATAGCGGTCACCGCTTCCACCGGCAAACACGACAACGAGCTCATAGGCACCGCCAACATACCGCTCAATGTGAGAACACATTTTTAATATAGAGACTAGTGGAGAAAAGGGGGAGGTCTTGTCCAGCAGTGGGACATAGCACCAGGCTAGATAACTAATCCATAATTTGACTACTTGAAAGAGTGGTATATAATTTTAACATAAAATACTCTCCTTATTCTATTGGGTTGGACATATTGCGCGATAGAAAAAAAATATCTTAATTCAACAAAAAGTTTATTCCAAATAACAATGAACAATTTTTCCCAATAAATGGGGTGAAGTAATAGTAAATCCGTTCAGCTGATCTTTGCTTTACAAAGCGGTTCTTTCCAGTTTAACTCCTCCTCGTTTGTAACTCATTTGTTATAAAATACGAATATGCTTACAAAAATAATTACTTAAATAAACAAGTGTTCAGTCAGTCATAGGAATTTTCCTTATATAACCACAACACCATGCTTATCTTTGTTATTAAATACTTGGTGATCTAAAATTTCCGTTCCGCACTGACAGAAGATATGAAGTGAGTAGGTACCTATGCAAAATTTAAGATACGAGTTATATGTATACCTATTTATATCATCGCTTATTAATGTTTAATATTTAGCATATAATTTCAATTGCCATCATTTTGTTCCAATCTTTGGTAAAAGCCTCTCTCTCTTTCTTCCAAAACGCTTGATCTTTTTATTTAGCCTCGGGGCTTCGCCTCCGTGGCAATTCCGGAAAAAATATTTTACCAATAGAAAGTTACATTATATCTTAGTGACATAGGCTAATTTATGTATGTACCTCCCGAGCGAAGCCGGGGCGAAGCGCTAGTATAATTATAATTCTAAATAAACGGAAGATTATAATAACTGATCATTATTTCCAGTCGATCCCCGCGAATGGAATGACGATGTGGTTCAACCTGAGCAAGAAGAGCAAGCTGCGGCGGCAGGGCGTGGTCAAGGTGCGGCTCGGCTTCTCCTCCGAGAAGAACTCGCAGGTGGCTGCGCAGGAGCACCGCCATTTGCTCAGGATACTGTTGCTGCACGAGCTAGAGAACTCAAAGGTAGTGTTTATAATATTAGTGTGATGGCCCGGGGCGGGGCGCTATAGTAACTACTAAATACTATGACATTTTTACCGTTTTTATTCATTGCTAGTTTTGGCATAATAAGAGCCTTTTTAGCTATTCGCTATATATCTAAAAATGATAACTTCGTCAATATAACTTTAGATTACTAACCTCAAATAAGTACTACATTTTTCTACTAAAGACGGCCATTGCCAACTCCAGGTGGCGCCGTACTGGTGGTGCGGCAACTTCAGCGCGGCGGCCGAAGCCGTGATCATCCAGCACGCGGCGCACAGCGGCCTGTCCGCGGCCGACAACACTCTGGCGCAGTGGGCCGTCTACTGCGCTGTTACGCAGGACCATCCGCTTAGCTTCGCGCTCTTTACGCAGCTGCTGGAGAAGATAGCGAAGCCGCTCCAGTCTGGTATGTTTTTAAATAGCCATTAATGTCCCAGTACTGGGCCAAGGTTTCTTTCTCCTCTTTCCAAGATTCTCGATCTAAGGTAGTCTGGTATAATGTTTTTTTAAACTTTATTGCACAAAATTGGGGTAGACCGGTAATGAAATGGCGAGATGACATTGAATGTTTCAGCGGGAGTGGAAGCGGGCTTCTCTCGACAGAGATTGTGGAAAGAGAAATGGGAGGCCTTTGCCCGGCAGTGGGACACTTCGATAGGCTACGTCATATAACATTCTCTAACAGTCCATCATTAGATAGACCAAACAGAAAATAGTAATTGGGACGTTTTTTACAAATTAATTATAAATATAGAGCCCTAGCAAGCATCAACAATAAACGCTTTTGATATCTGTATGATATGTGAGTAAATAAAAACGTAAAATAAATGGCGAAGATTTTAGTACAGTGCCTTGGGAAGCACCAATATTGAAAGTTTTTGACTTTTAAGATAACTCTGCTGCAATAATACTATATTCTTCGTAATCCTGTCGAAGCGTCCATAAAATGAAATCTCATAACAAAAAGATTTACATTACAAAATACGCATTTTCAACATTTCAGGTCAAGTAAAGGAAGAAGAAGTCAAACTGTTCTGGGATGGGGCGAAAAAGCTGTTACCAACCTGTTTCAGCTTCATTAGGAAATTGAGGAAAAAGACTGCCGGCGAAAAAACCGCCATGAAGACGCTCAGGGAAGTCCTACACATATTATACAATTTATCAGTATTGGACCCACCGGAGAGCGTAGACTTATTCCCTGTTAATTCATACGGTTGGCTGAGAACTGATGGCAAGAAGTTAGATATTTTTGAAGTTTTAAATCAAGCTGTGATTCAAGGAGCTTCGGATTGGTTCGTGCATATCCTAGACAATAATGAGTGTAAGGAAAAGACTGAGGAATCCAGATTAGAACATCTAATAAGAGTGATACAGTTGGTGCGGTCCGACCTGCAGAGGGCGTTGGAATACTACGACAGAGTTTTTGTTGAGTAAGTGAAATAAATGTATCTATATTTTAATTTCGATGTTGATTTATTTTTACTGAGGGAAAATAACACAATCTTAACCTATTACTACATTTTGGTAACAATTGTGAACAATTTTTCAGAACAATGAACTTCCCATACTCCAAAGCCTTGTATGGTTTGTACGAGCAAAAAATAGCGTCGCTCGTGGAGCCCGAAGCGAAAGAAGTGTGTAAGAGTCTGAAAAGATTGCAGTATGACGAAGGGGGGTCGACCAGGAGTGTTCATTTGGCGGGCGGGATCAACGGGGAGACGAGGTTAGGAGACCCGAAGATGGAGAATGAGCCGCTGGCGATGGGGACAACATTGTTCCAGCTATATCTCACGTTGCAAAGGTTTTTGACGTAAGTATTCTGTCGTATAACGTACTTGGAACTATTATAAAAGCTGTGGTACCTATAACTAGGTATATTCAGGTATCCTGTGTTGAATCCAGTCGAATAAGTACTTATGTATATCAATAATCCTAGTACACGTAATACTAATGTATATCATGGTGCAGCCAATAATATTATTCAGATGTCAGATGGTGGTTTTTGGCCCTATTTATCCTATTTAAAAGTTAAGGGTAAATTTTTGGTTGATGACAACTATCTTTTTATGCTGTTGATTTATAAATTTCCTAATATTTGTCTTGCAGTGGATCTTGCGTTTTATTTTGGTGGGTAGTATTGCAAATTTAATTTTCTCTTTCTAACTTTCAGGTTAGGTCAAGGCTTAAATGAAACAGATTGGAACTCTTACGCCATATCAAAGTTCCATTCGTGGTTCTTCGGCGGGGTCGCCCAGTGGTTAGAGATCGCAGCGTACAAAGCTCTGACGCGAGTGGAGAAGGCCGTGGAACTTGATAATTTAGTCCCAGTGGATGCTAACGTCAAGTATAGCAGCTCAGGAGTGGACACGCTAGCGATCTTCTATCAGATCAAGATCTTCTGGCAGCAACTAGCCTGGCCTGATGTCGAGGGCTGTTACACTTTTGTGGCCAAGATTATTGATGTAAGTGTGTTTGGTTTGCTGTGCCCTGCAGCTTATTCTGGATAGTTTTCCTCATGAGTGTATGTATTTACTATTTTGGAAACGCTTTTTGACTCCCTTAAAAGTGACGTCACCATGTAGCACACTATCATACAAGTCCCATATTAATTATTGTTTTTGAGCTTTAAACTGGGTATTCCTCCACTCATAGGTGACAGGCTAGCAACCTGTCACTATACCTGAATCTCCATTTCATCAGAGAGCCCACTATTCAGCTAAGCGTGGCCTTTGAGTCTCACGACTCTTGGCTCTGTCTACCCCGTAAGGGATAAAGACGTGATTCTATGTATGTATGTTAAAACTTATGCAACACCACACAAGTCGATTCTTCCCTATTTGAGACGGTACAAACCAGTTTGTTCACAGGCGACGACGCGTACATGAACCGTCGTCGGTGAGAGGTTAGGCATCGCCTGCTATGTGTGAATGTTATTTTCCTCATATGAAAGGACTACCTACTCGTGTGGTAACACACTACGTTGCGTTGCTCACACGCATTGCTCACGGCCGTGTTGGTGTCTTACGATGAGTTAACTAGAAATGTCACCGGTGTGAGCAACGCGGTGTATCACCGTGTAGCACAGGCCTTAGAAAAAAGTATCTGATTTGATTTGTTATCCTCTCAGGATATCTGCCGCTGTTGCGTGTTCTACTCGGAAAAGATGGCGGCTCGCGTGGCGCCTTTAGGGCTGGTGAGCTCCGTGTACGAGGATCGGTTCGAGGTGACGCCGGAGTGGTGCGCCGCCATCAACAACATCGACTACGTGCGCCAGAGCCTGCGTCCCTTCGCCGAGGAGCTGGGCATGGACGAGATTATTGAAAAGATGTGCGAGGCCAGAACACCCGCTGAGGCTCAGAGGTATGGGCTTTATGAAACAAAGTGATCTTATAAGGGTTCCGTTTTTGCCCGAGGTACGGAACCCTAAAAATGGCGATGATTATTTAACTGACCTTTTTATATTTTCTATTCTTAATTTTTTGCAGTTTTAAGCTTAGTTTAGGACAACGAAGCTGGATAAATTAAAATTTATTTATCTTACTTTACAGATAGGCGAATATTTTTTTTACCTATATTTCTATTTTTTTCTTTCTCCGTTTATAAGAAGAGAACTAACTCTCTATAGAGAGTTAGTGTAGTATTAACCTCCCACAGAAATAAATGGTTTTAAGAAAATTGAAGAATTTTACAAATTCAAATTGGCTGTTTAAATAAATATTTTATATATCTTTTTTCAGGTGCAAAGATACCTTACATAACGTCATAAGTAACGCGATTGATACAGTGAAGAATAATATTGTTGATTTGCTGGCTATGATGGTAAAACGAGTAAGTACATATATTTTATTTTCAGTAATTTTAGTAATAATTTAGTAATAAGTATTTTCCGAGACACAAATAAAAAAAAATAGTTCCAGTTGACTTCATAGATGGCGCTTAGTAAAAGGCGAGAAAAAAGTTTTATACAAAAAGCAAAAAATTCTCGGGATTGGCATTTTAAAAAATAAAACTTAGTAAAAAAAACAACTAAAAAGTATCAATATTGTGATTTGTTCAACTGTCAAACTGTTATGTGATTTTTTTTCCCCTCTGGTTGACAAGAAAAAGCGCACTATATAGGTTCAGCCATTATTACGACTCGGCTTTCATAAAACGCTATCTGTTGAGACTTTATTATATTGATTTTTTTTTCTTAATTTAGCTGTCAGAAAATCGCTCATTGATCGTCACCTTTTCCCGATATTACATGTATTTTACTTACTACTTAATTTGTACAATATCAGCTGCTGAATGTTAAAAAACAGTGTTAGGACTAATTATTATTTGTACATGGTCAAAATTAAAGCAAAATTTTCAAAGAAACGATAAAAGTTAATATCAAAAATGCTGCCTCATTCGGAAAAGTAAAACACGTAAAACACGTATTTTTTTTCTGTCAGATGATGCCGTCCATAACCCGATTGCTGCTGGAAGGCGCAGAACTGCTTCACCAGGACTGCTCGAGCATGGACCGCGTCATGCGCTACCTCGAGGCCAACCTCGATACATTGTACCAACACCTCAACAACGAGAACTTTTCGAGGACACTGGACATCGTCTGGGAACAACTTGGCGACGTTTTGTATGAACTCATCCAGTCTAACCTCGAGGTATTTACAATGTTATTTAGTTATTTTGGATGTATTAATTATTTTTTGTTTTTTTTTATTATTCTAATAACCTCCGCTATCCTGTGATTGTATTGAGTAATTAACATTGTAACTTTCTTTTCATTATTAACAACGGATTTCGTGATACGTTTTGAATGTTGTAGAAATATTTTATTGGAGTTAATTCAATTTAATTGTTGTTATTTTATTTTGCCTCAAGTATTTTTTAAATAGTTATATGCAATCAATTTTTCATAGTTAGTAGCAGGTACCTACTCATACTTTTATCAAAATCTTTCACGAAATTCACTAATTTTAACTAACGAACGAATAATTTTCATTTTGTAGAAAGAAACTCTCGCCACCCGTATTCGCTTGTATAGGCGTAGATATTTCGAAAGGAATAAAGTGTACCCCGGCTATAATCATAGTTCAGTCTTGTTTCGGGTAAATAACGTTGAGTTTGTAACGCACGCGGTGGCAAAATGCACGATACACTTTAGATACACCAGTAGTAAAAAAAATTTTTGGCATTTTTTTTACGTGTTTTCAAAACGGTAATATTTTAATTAAAACTAACGCGAAAAAAAGACAGTATGGTTCTAACTACGCGGCGGTTTCGGCTAACAACCTAAGTGAGTTTACCCGTAGCACAGAATTAATATAAGTACTACGTACCCATACGTACCCGTAGTTAGAATCATAAAGTAATATTTTTATTTAAATTACTATAAGCCACATAGAATGGTGGTAGAGTATCTAATTCGTTACATAATAAAGAGGTTATCGTACTACTGGTGAGTAAGGTCTGTCAGATGGTACAATACTGTCATTTGAATTTTACTACTGATAAATAAATGAATAAATATATAAATATACTAGCCGCGCCCCGGGGCTTCGCTCCCGTGGGAATTTCCTGATAAAAAGTACCCTATGTGCTATTCCCGGTATTTTTCTACCCGTATACCAAATTTCATCAAAATCCGTCCAGTAGATTTTGCGTGATTAAGTAACAAACATCCTCACAAACTCACACCCAAACTTTCGCATTTATAATATTAGTATGGATTAGGATATTAGGATACGGACAAATCACACAGATTGAGTTAGCCCCAAAGTAAGTTCGAGACTTGTGTTATAGGATACTGATGACAGTATTGTACTATCTTACAGACCTAGTAGTTTGTAGCTTTGAGACATAATATATTATGATAAATAATTAGTTTTCGACGTGAAAAAGAACCTTCTTTGAAGGCCAAGTTTCAATAAAAAAAATTGACTTTGACTTTGACCTCACTTACTAGTAGCTCCAATTAGTGAGCGGAATCGATAACCCTTATAATATAAAAGTGAGCTAACATACGTATATCGATGCTGTACCCTTGTATCGGCAGGAAAAAGACCCAATATGGCGTCGACTGCGCATGTAAGACTCGCGGGGGAATGCGCGGGGAAGCGCGGGTGCACGCTACCATACATTTCCGTTTCCCCGCAAACCGCACCTCCAAAGACATCTATTTTTAGTTTCTGCGCAGAGTCTTCTTTCGTGCCGAATGCTGTACTCATTTTATTATCATTTCATTGCTTTTTTTTAAAGCATGTTCGAATAGGATACTAAATCACCCTCACAGTGGCAGTTCCCACCCATCACATAACCTAATACTGTTGTTGTTGTTTGATAGAATCGCAGGCCCAAGGTAGCCTTGTTTAAGGGCCTCCGCTTGAGCAAAGCGACAGCCGCCTTCTTGGTCGCGGTAACGAAACATTTAGATAGCACACCGCTTTATGTATAGTGGATAACATAACAACATTCATTAGATAGATTTTTAAACATAATTTACACCAAAAATAACTATTTTCAAACATTATTTTTGGTGCAAAAACTTCTATTGGCGCGTTTAGGCAGTAAAATCGAATACCGTGACAGCGAATAGCATGACGCTGTAGTGCCACGATGCTCAGACGTTTGTCATTCGGACGTCCCGTGATTTATCACGTAAAAATTAAAAGTGAAAAGGATAAAAAAGTGGTAAACCACTTTTTTGTCCTTTTCACTTTTAATTCTTAAGTTATTATTGCATTTTTCATATGTTTCACTAAATAATCATTATTTTCATAAAAGAACGCGCCCTATTTTTTTTTTGAAGCAATTTTTTCAAAGAAAGATTTTTCGTCGAATGTTGTTATGTTAAATGTATTTATGAAGTGTTAGCAATGCTTCCCTAGAATTTAGTCTATTTGTACAGATAATTCCATTATATTTTGTTAGATATACCGTCTTGTGTCGTCGAACATTATAGCATGGATGGATCAGTGAATTCCAGTGTTTTTTTTATTTAGCTAATAGGTCCTACTGATGAGCAAAAACCTCCCCTTTATTTCTTCAGTAATTATCTGATTATATTTTATACCAAGTTTATACCAAAATTTTATATTATCTATACATATAATAAAACAGTAAAAATATTTTGTCTGTACATTTAGTATTTTTGACTGAAATGGATAGAGGGACACCTAAAAAGAATAATAGAAAGCAAAAATATTTTTTAGGAATTTCTTGTCTGTCTGTCTGTCTGTCTGTCTGTAGGTATGTACGCGTTTCACGCAAAAACTACTGGACGGATCTGAATGAAACTTTTTTTGTTGTATAGCTATTAAGCCTGGGCAACATATAGGCTATAATTCATTTTGAAAACTGGAACACCCGAACACCTGATGAAGAACCATAACAGAACAGCTAAACTATAAGAAATATGGAAATGGTGCCTTTACAAAAGTCGTTCAACCTGATGAGCATTTTCTGCTGACGTATAAAAATTGAAGATCTGGAACATCTGATGAAAAGCTCCAAGAGACCAGCTGCACTATAACATATATGGAAATGGCGCCTTAGCAAAAATCGTTCAACCTGATGAGCATTTTCTGCTGACGTATAAAAATTGAAGATCTGGAATATCTGATAAAAAGCTCCAAGAGACCAGCTACACTATAACATATATGGAAATGGCGCCTTAGCAAAAACCGTTCGACCTGATGAGCATTTTCTGCTGACGTATAAAAATTGAAGATCTGGAACATCTGATGAATAACTTCAAGAGACCAGCTACACTATAACATATACGGAAATGGCGCCTTAGCAATACTTGGTTAATCTGATGAGCATTTTCTATAGACGTATAAAAATCGAAGATTGGAACACATTAAACAGTTTGGAACATAAAAAGACTTTTCATCTAAGCCAAAGTCACGCGGGCGAAGCCGCGAGCTAACAGCTATATACTAGCATAAATATTGATATTTATATAAATATTGATATTATTATATATATTATAAATATTGATATTTTAATATTTTGTATGAATCCTGTGAAAAATGATACACAATTGTGTATTAAGTGTCATAATCACCAACATGGTTACTTGCATGTATTAAGCATGATTCTTCCATTGAAACAGTTGACTTATAAATTTAATAAAACTATTATTTATAAATATGGTGTATGGTTATTGGGAATGGTGCATGAATGGTTTAGTCATTTCCATTTTGTGTATGGTGAAGGGAAATCTAAAGAAACAGGGAAAAGTAATCAAGTAATTTATTAAATGGAAGGGTGTATATAAACGTAATTACTTACCTATTTTTTATACTAACAGTTTCACTACATTTTATCTAAATTATACAGTTAAAATGTTTATCCTAATCGTTAATTTCCCTATTTCTTTAAGTAGGTATATTTGGACTGCAAGAATATAATTGTATTTGTAATGGGATAACCGTGTAATGTTCTGCAATGCTAAAAATATGTTATTATTGTCAAAAATGTGTCTATCAAAGTAATTTAATAATTTATCACTAATGCTTTACAGAAACGTCGACCGCCATCATTCTTTTCAAATCTGCACGAATGTTTGAAAGTAATGATACAATCGTTCCGACAAGACAGTAAAGAGACGTATACGTCAGAAACACTGAAGCGTGTAGAGTATTTACTGAAGATCCATGGAATGGAGACGAGAGAACTGATACACCAGTACCATTTGGAGAGGTGGCAAGAACAACAGGCGATATCGGAGCCCAAAATGGGATTACTGACTGTGCGGGCGCAGTTCATAGACGATAACTTGAAAATAGAAATAATGAATGCTAGGAATTTAGTGCCTACGGATTCTAACGGTGAGTCAACAGAGTTAAAAAATGGTAAAGTTAAAGCGTATAAATGGTTTGGTATGTCGTCATACTGGCTGCCTACTAAGTACATTATAATGAATTCTAGTAAAAAAATATATTATTTAAACTTGAATTTTCAACTTTATTCTTATTGAAGTATAAGTCAAAGAATTTATTCTATTTAATAATTGTAAATAATTTACCGTCATCTCATTCTTACAGGTTTGTGCGACTCCTACGTGCGGTGTATGTTGCTGCCTGAAGACACTTTCGCAAATATTATGAAGCCTAAAACTCAAACACACAACAAGAATCTCTTCCCACTGTACGACGAAATGTTTTTAATGTAAGTATAAACTGAGAGGCAGGTATTTTAAGGATATATAATGTTTTAGTTCGGTTTTAGGTATTTTAAAATAGTTTTTATTGTTAGGTTTTCTTGTTGTTCAATTATTATTAATTTTGTATTTCATTGTTTGTAATCTTGTACGTAACCTTATTGGGTTATCACCATCTTCATTCATCATCTCGAGTCGAAATGGCAATTAGATTTTTTTCAACTAGTTTTTGGCCACTTCCACCGCCCTATCGTTGGCTTCATTCAGGTCCTCCAAGGGACAGGAGGAAGGGCATTTGTGGCAGGTTAAAAGATGAGCCATGGATAAAACCACCTCAATGGGTTATAAAATTACAACACTAGTGCGGTAATGTAATGTGAACTATATGAAAATTTAGGGCTAAATACAAAGTAAAAAGACCCACTTTACGAACAAGTGTGTTAAAAAATCTTAAAATTGTTTCAGACCGCTAAAATTGCTTTCAGACTCCAGACGGCCTGTCTGCACCTGGTGGTCAAAGACAAGACATGTTCAGCGTCAGCAACACGTTCGTGGGGAGGCCTACCTGCCCTTCAGCGAGGTGCCCGCCACCCCCGCGCCCATCTCCAGCCTGCCGCAGCAGCACCTGCCGCTCTCCAGGCCCAGCAGTATTGGTGAGTGTACATGTTCAGCGTCAGCAACACGTTCGTGGGGAGGCCTACCTGCCCTTCAGCGAGGTGCCCGCCACCCCCGCGCCCATCTCCAGCCTGCCGCAGCAGCACCTGCCGCTCTCCAGGCCCAGCAGTATTGGTGAGTGTACACATGTCAGCGGCAGCAACACGTTCGTGGGGGAGGCCTACCTGCCCTTCAGCGAGGTGCCCGCCACCCCCGCGCCCATCTCCAGCCTGCCGCAGCAGCACCTGCCGCTCTCCAGGCCCAGCAGTATTGGTGAGTGTACACATGTCAGCGGCAGCAACACGTTCGTGGGGAGGCCTACCTGCCCTTCAGCGAGGTGCCCGCCACCCCCGCGCCCATCTCCAACATGTCAGCGTCAGCAACACGTTCGTGGGGGAGGCCTACCTGCCCTTCAGCGAGGTGCCCGCCACCCATCTCCAGCCTGCCGCAGCAGCACCTGCCGCTCTCCAGGCCCAGCAGTATTGGTGAGTGTACACATGTCAGCGGCAGCAACACGTTCGTGGGGGAGGCCTACCTGCCCTTCAGCGAGGTGCCCGCCACCCCGCGCCCATCTCCAGCCTGCCGCAGCAGCACCTGCCGCTCTCCAGGCCCAGCAGTATTGGTGAGTGTACACATGTCAGCGGCAGCAACACGTTCGTGGGGGAGGCCTACCTGCCCTTCAGCGAGGTGCCCGCCACCCCCGCGCCCATCTCCAGCCTGCCGCAGCAGCACCTGCCGCTCTCCAGGCCCAGCAGTATTGGTGAGTGTACACATGTCAGCGGCAGCAACACGTTCGTGGGGGAGGCCTACCTGCCCTTCAGCGAGGTGCCCGCCACCCCCGCGCCCATCTCCAGCCTGCCGCAGCAGCACCTGCCGCTCTCCAGGCCCAGCAGTATTGGTGAGTGTACACATGTCAGCGGCAGCAACACGTTCGTGGGGAGGCCTACCTGCCCTTCAGCGAGGTGCCCGCCACCCCCGCGCCCATCTCCAGCCTGCCGCAGCAGCACCTGCCGCTCTCCAGGCCCAGCAGTATTGGTGAGTGTACACATGTCAGCGGCAGCAACACGTTCGTGGGGGAGGCCTACCTGCCCTTCAGCGAGGTGCCCGCCACCCCCGCGCCCATCTCCAGCCTGCCGCAGCAGCACCTGCCGCTCTCCAGGCCCAGCAGTATTGGTGAGTGTACACATGTCAGCGGCAGCAACACGTTCGTGGGGAGGCCTACCTGCCCTTCAGCGAGGTGCCCGCCACCCCCGCGCCCATCTCCAGCCTGCCGCAGCAGCACCTGCCGCTCTCCAGGCCCAGCAGTATTGGTGAGTGTACACATGTCAGCGGCAGCAACACGTTCGTGGGGGAGGCCTACCTGCCCTTCAGCGAGGTGCCCGCCACCCCCGCGCCCATCTCCAGCCTGCCGCAGCAGCACCTGCCGCTCTCCAGGCCCAGCAGTATTGGTGAGTGTACACATGTCAGCGGCAGCAACACGTTCGTGGGGAGGCCTTCAGCGACGTCACTACCTGAAAACACATAGTACATCCTCGTTCGCTGGACTTAGCAGTATCCATGGTCTGATCACACACACATGTTTGTAATATATTTACACATATTTGTAATCTCACACTATACTTAAATGTTCCTTGTTGACTTGTCCACTACGGAACCTCAAAAATGGACCAATTTCTTTTGTGTTTCCAAATGTAAATCAGAGTAGATGCCAAGTTTAAACTTGCATAGAGCTACTAGATATAGCAATAGGTACTCATTTAATCAGAGATTAATCTCTGATTAAATGAGTACCTATTGCTATATCCATCTCCAACCAAAATCTTCGTGAAACTTTTGATTTCACTTAGGTTTTCAATGAAATAACATATTCTGACATTTTAAATAGGTAATTCTTAATATATTCCTTCCTGACATACTCCGCATATAACTGTTTGTTTTTGTTGCAGACGGAGATGCCATCAAAGCCCTAGAATCACGCCAAGGTGACAAACAAGCACGAGAATTCCTCAAGAAGCAAAGACAAAAGATGCCCAACCAAAAATTCTTCTCACTCGGTTGAACTAATTCATTACTCAACCTTCATTGAGACTGCCATTTGTATATGTTCGCTAATTGTATGTACAAGTGTATGTACGCTATTTAAAACATTTAATGAGTATGGAGATATTTAGATTGACACGGTCAAATGTATTTTTAATATAGGTATCTATATTATAAAAAGTACATGTTAACTATATATCGCTTTCATCAGCATATAAGTGCTTTGCAAAAAGTTCAAGGCTACATTTATGAAGCCATCGGACAATTCAAAATTTTGCATGAATAAAAATCTGAAATTGTGGGTACCTACCTACATTTACAACAAAACATTTTACGGTTCCAAGAAATCGTTTATAAGGTTTTTTGTTTATTTCTTGTCAGTTGTAAAATTATTTTTGAGTAAATTTGAAGGAATCTCGGGTCGGAGTTGAAATAGTAATGTTGAACATTTTACAGAAAATGTTGATTTTTGGTTACGATCTCAAAATCATAAAAATTATATGTCTGATCGATTGTAACTACGCATAATAATTGTATATTTTTGTACGAATAATAAATATGGCGTCTGCTAGAGGCTTATTACAGTAGAAAGTATCTTTCGGATTGGCACGTCAAAAATATTATTAGAAAAGTAATACATTTTGTAAATAGCAATAAAGTAGTCGCATAATGAGTAGGATATTGTATTTTATACGAAGATTTAATTAGTACATATACTTATAGTAGCTTCGTCTGTGATAGACAAAAGTGCCTTATTTTATTCTGTCGCAACATTTACTCAATGTTATTTTTCTTCTTTAATGCCATGTGTTCTTCTGAAATTATTTGTTTTTGTATTTAAAAGCATTTTTATTTGAATGATAAACATATATTTATTAAGTAGATATATTGTTATAACTAGTGCATTGTACTATCATTTCAAAGTTTTAAAACATTTATTTATAACTGATTAAAAGTCATGTTTTATATATGGATTCGCGCTACTTTTATTTATTGAACAAATAAACCCTATTTTATTTACCCTACCTAACTTACTAACTTAACTATCTAATGTCTTTAGATATATTAATTTTTAAAAATAAATAAATAAAGGTGTAGGTGGCAGGTGGCTAACTTAACTAAGTAAATCCGAAAATAATCCAACCAAAATCACCACCGCAAAACTGCTAAGTACGAATTATGTTCCGAGTTTTATAAGTTTTACTCATTTTGAAAGCGATCAAAATAATAAATTAATATTAGTGTAAGTTTGTAAGAAAAATCCTATTTTAGACTCTCGAACATGCCAAGTGATACTTAGCTTCTCATGTAAATAATTTGCCATAAAATAATATGACAAATTAAGTACATGAGAGCCAGTAGCGCGGACTCAAACAGGCTCAAACATAGTATTGCTTCATACGTACAAAGTAATATTGAACCCACCGCATGCAGCGAAAATAAAATACTGTCGTGCAAAATTTTCCATGGAGCGCTTGCTGCGAGAAATTGATTCAATAAAATACGGAAACAAATATGACGTACGATTAATTATTCCGGATATTATGTTATTAAGTTATTAGCCAATTAAGTAAATCGCCATGAAATTACATTGGCGAAGGAATAAATCATTTAAATACCCTCGCTTAGTCCTAGTCTTCGGTCACAGTTAATCTTACAAAAATCAAATTAATTAAAATGTCAGTTCACAAAGGTGCAATCAGTCGTAACGGTCGTTTGTGGAAACAGCAAGGAGCTTATATATATCTACGATGGAAACAGCGTCAAATGAAACATGTTGCCGGCCGGCGGCGCCTTTCAAGTCTGCCTTTGATCGCGCCGCGCCGACAATCTCCCGACTACTTATCGGTTCAGATTTATTGTGATTCGGAGGCTGCGTCCGTAGGGAGCTGTGCACGTACGATACTTACCCATTCGTAAATGGTTTTTATGTTACCATTCTTGGGATATACCGCTTTAGTTCCGACTGAGTACTCGTTGATGGGTGCAGATTTTGCTCGTATTTTGACGTTTATATCTACTCTACTAGTTCTCGTTCTATGGGTAAATAGGTAAGTAATATAAATTCTAACTCTGAATGCGTCTAATTTAATATGCTTTCATATACATTGCTGAAGTTCTAATAAATCCAAGTTTACGTCTCCGATGTAGAGCTTCAGGTAAGAGGCATTTTGATTAAAGAATTTCTGAAATAAAGGCAGGCTAGCCCATCACCTACCTACTTATTTAGATAGGTACGAATCTATAAATAACGAATTCTTCACTAACTCTAACGAAGATTTACGAGATGTACTATATGAATTGGGACTCTACATTTAAGAAAAACCAATATTACCTATGTAATATCACAGATGATATTAAGATTGACGATGATGATGAAGATTAAATAGCCCACGATAATAAAGACCCCTTTACCTACACATAGCACCTCCAATGTAAAAATAACCTACATACGAGTAATTGGCTATGGTGTGCATCTAACCCAAGACGGTGGATAGGTGTGTTGTGTAGGTAGGATAGTTGAAAACGATAAAAAATATATGTTTTTTCAATTTGTTATGGAAAACGAAATCAACGCGTGCTAAAAACGTCTTTATCAGCAAACGCACTCATAAAATACAAATGAGAGAGAGCGCGTAACGCGCGTGGTAACAGATATGACACTTTAAAGAGAGGAAATAGCATCTTTGCTTATAAGTTTGAGGTTTTGCCACTCCTTAGTGCTCGTTGATCGCAGCTAAAGAAATTTTTTTTAAAGAGTATCTTATGTTTGTGACCGTAGCCGGTGGTACAACCCGTGTCAAGACGTCCGGAGAAATAAACGTGGTTAATTCGCCATTATATTCCTTTTGCCAATTGGTCCGATTATCTGTAGTATTATATTATCTTCCTGCAATATCCCATAAATGATACATCATATTCTGCTTCTTTTTCCATAACTTTTCAATCCCAATACCTCTCGAATTCCACTAATACCTATATTGCTCTCTATGTTGTTAACACTCCAAGTAAGATGAACTAGGAAAAATACATCGAACCAATGATAGAACTTCCTTTTCGGAAATTAACATTTCAGGAGTCACGATAGTCACGAACGAGCATACGGAGGAGCTAATTTTCAGCCGGAAGTCGAGTCTGCTGACAAATATTATTTATGTACATACTACTCTTATAACTTATCTATTGTTGGTTGGTGAATATATGAAAAAAACATCGTATTCCTAGAAAAAAATTCTGGTAAGAATGGAATTTTGCGAAAGGTTTGGTGACGTAGCTGTCTTTAAAAAACCAAAAAGGCAAAATCATTGATAAGATTGAACGTAATCTCAACGCAATCAATGTATCTTTCTATGTTAAAGATATTTTATGCATCAGGTTCTGCCGCGGCGTCATCGATGGAGAATGACCACCGTATTTTTTGTTCCAATCAGTGCGGACCCCGGTAGCTGTTCGCTTAGCTTCTGTAAAAAATACGCCATCATCTTGCCGCGCGCCGCCGCCTTCGTGGAAGGTGACTGGCGATTTCATACAGTATTGTTCACCTGTCTGATTGTCAGTTCATTTATACAGTTTCAATTCGATAATTACATCATTAACATTGTATGTTTATTGAATATTTTTATTAATTTTATAGTCATAGTCTTAGTAAAAAGGAATGGTAATGTAAAAAACACCTTTACAAATTCTTTATGGCGTAACGAATTTGTAAAGGATCCATTTAAAGTTCACGATAATTTAATACACGCAGCATTTAACGATTAAATCGAAATAATAATAAAAATATATTATGTTCATTGTTGTGGAAAATGGGCTGTATAATAGTCTTTTATATTAAAAGAGGTTTAAAAAGGCCGCCCCACTAAGTCTTTAATGAGATTGAATAATAAGCAATAAAGATTTTAAATGGTTTTATTCTTTCCGGCTTGTTCGTGCGGCGCGGCAGTAGCCGAGCTTGTAGTACAAATTAAAGTATATAGAAGAATACTTTGTTTATCCGAGGCGTTATTGAAACTTATAGATCCAAGCTTTGATTTGGAAATTTGGGACTGGGTATGCTGTTCCATCCTCTGATTTGAGAGAGACTTAGCTGCCCCGGTGCGAAAATAAAAGAAAAAAGCATAAACGAACGGGATAGTTCACAATTCGCAGACCGACCTAAGCGTATACGTTTGAAAGAGAATTAGGTGAGCTCATAATATTTGCTTTAACGATAGATAAGGAGCTGTTTAGCGCAGGTAAGTTTAATCACAGATTACTAAAAACTATACTACTCATGTGGTTTAATAGTGATGCTTATGCATGGTATCCAACTCGGGCGCAGCATGTCTAAAACTCTTGACTGATGGTGGTAAATAAAACATGAATTCAAAACTCAAAACAATGTTATATCAGTGGCTAAAACAAAATTAAGTCTTTGGGAGTATCAGTTCATACAAAGTAATGGAGGGTCATATCTGTTAGTCCCTTTGAATTGTGCTCAAACTTCGCGTTAGTATCTTGAGGAGAGATGGAGTATCGGGAGCCGATAAAATAAGTTTAATGAGGCGGGGTCGTATATCAGAGTCGGCATCATAAAGGTACCAACTGTCAAAGGGCGCATTGTGGCGGTTCGCCTTTATGATGGCATTTTTACAGTCAGGTACTGGCTTTGAGCCCCGCCGTGCCGACCGGCAATTATATTCTACTTAACTTGTGTCCAGCCTCAGATCACTGATCTACGGATAACCATACTTAACTTACAACGTACAGCCACCTCCACAATCAACCCAACACATTATTCCTTTTAAAATACTGAGACTCTCGGAAAAAGTGCTCAGAAGGTAATGGACCGAAAAGTAACCTCTTGTCATGTATTTCCTTTCCACCGTATTTCCCTTAAAGGCCAGTCCATAAAACTAATGAGATTTACGCCAAAACGTTGGGTTTCTATAAAAAAGCTTTTACCGCGGGTTAAGCTGGAACTTTCTGCTTGTTATTGCATATCAAAATGTTATTCTAGTTGATACACATTGACATATGAGGAAACTATGAAACTCTTACCAGGTAGATAAGTAAATACAAAGTAGTAAAATGATGAAAGATAGTACCAATTGCTATACTTAATGAAAATAAAGGAATAACATCCTTATTTTGCCAAATAAGGATGTTATTTATTTTAAACCTGAGTAAACATATTTTTCTCGGTTCAATATTATCCAACATATCAGAAAACTGATAGGTATATATACATATTACAGGCAGGATAGTAGAATGTCTGCAATTTGCATCATCGTGATGTTACCCCATTAGATTCGGACTACAAATTAAAAATGTAAACAAGTTCTCCGGCTCCGGTAGCCGGTACCTTTTAGCATGATGGCCAAACAGAGTTATAAAATTAAATAAGGTGCAAAAATTATGGATGAAAAAATAACGCGTGTATGTTGCGTGTCTAATCTGAGAGGGAAGAGGCGGGCCGGCGCGGCTCAGGGACGGTCGTTTTGTTCTCGCGATGACAGGTGGAGGGTGGAAGATGTAAGGGCCGCCGCGGGGTGGGACGCGCCCGCGCAGCTCGCGTGGCCCTCTCGCCTGAGTCACGCGCGCCTCGTAATGCTTGCATAATAATAATGACGGATGCCGATCGCGCGGCGGCTCCTTTGATCTCCGGCGCGTTTGATCTCGCCGCCGGAGCCGGTCCCGCTGCCCCTACTCACAAACGAGCCGCCTGCTCACCTTTATTCGGTTCGACGCCGCGCGGCGAGTCGTAGGCCCTTCGCCCTCGCTCTAAATAGAGGCTTTATTTTGTAAACAGCGGGAGCGCTACCGTGCACGCTCAGAGGCCGGGGCGGCGGCAGTGGTGCGCGCGCACTGTTCAGTATGGGGTGTGCTGCAGCTCGCGTCCTGCGCCCGCGCCTCGCCCTGCGATCTCTGCTCTGTGCCCGTGTCAGCAGCCGGGAGCGATGAAGACGCGCCGCCGCGGCCGGCCCAGCCGCAGCTATTGGAACTGGATCACTTGGACGTTATGTGTACGCATTTATTCTATTATACCTTCTCTGTGATTTTTTTCTGGTTTACGGTGCCTTGCATGTGGACGTGGGAAAATTATATAAGTAGCAGCAAGAATTTGCAACTGTGTAAGTACACTATTTAATTGAAAGGATGTCTTACTCTGCAATTCAAAATAAGAGGATCAAAAACTATTTTGAAATTGGGTCAGAGCTGTAGCAGTTGTTCGCAATTAAATACCAACCAAATTACAAGATGAAACTGCGGTCTCCTTATCGTTTTTGCAATCATTGAGCCAGACAGCTGCAGCATTTATTGGGCCAATTTATTTATAATAGCAATATGAAATTTTATTACTTACTCAGATTGGTAAATTTTGCTGCAACGGTTATGGAAATGGCAAGTAGGTAGTATTTGATAGCTCTGTTATTTATTATGATGTCTAATACCAAATACTACTTATATATACTCTAGCGAGTTTTTATATAGTATTTGCTAATACTCTCCCGATGTCATAAAATTATTGAAGTTGGACATGAATTAAATTTACATATATAGGTTACATACAAGTGTTGTCTTGTGATTATTTTTGTAGAGTTTTTAGAATTAGTAACAACTTGAGCAGCCTCCAGAGTCCAGTCTAGCTAGAGTCCCTAACTTTATAACTTCTACTGTACAATTTTTAGCAATCAAATCTTTGTTTAGTCCATAATCAGTTCATGTGAATAATAAAATTCTTAACTAAATTAAAAGTAATCATTGAAGTAGGTAGGACACATGAATTTGACGATGTTTGTAGTGGATTAATATTTGTAATTTTAATGAATAAATAAACTTACACATTAGTCTAGTTAGTTTTATCAAAAACAAAGACGATTTTTCTTTTAATCCTTGATAGTTACTATTATGGGAACAATCTCTTTATTGTGCTGTGCAGTCGTCTAGCTATCTAATTAACATTTCGCGAAAATGGATAGATTACGTACTCTCTAACTTATATTATAATTAAGTATCCATACTAATATTATAAATGCGAAAGTTTGGATGTGAGTTTGTGAATTTGTGAGTTTGTGAGGATGTTTATTACTCAATCACGCAAAATCTACTGGACGGATTTCGATGAAATTTGGTACAGAGGTAGATAATGACCTGGAATAGCACATAGGCTACTTTTTATCCCGGGAAAAAGCACTGTTCCCGTGGGAAATTCACGCGGGCAAAGCCGCGGGCAAAAGCTAGTTAATATATAATTATTATAATGAAGTAGTTTTGCAAAACATGATCATTAGATAATGATGTTTTATGTCTATAAATAAACCATGAGAAATGGCAGCCGGGAATTCGTACAATAAAAATGTTCATGAAGTACATAATATCTCGATGGTTCATGATGATATTGTTGACACAGTTTGGCTTCGCATAAGTTAGTGTTATTTATTAAGTAACCACCCAGTTTCGGCTATTGTTCTCTGCAGCAAATTACACTTTTAGAAATTAATTCACCGATGATATTCCAATTGGAATTACAACATGGTGTTGTTATATTAACAGGTTATTTCAGATTATTGTTCCTCAACTTTGTAATTTACTTATATCCAATTCAATATAGCGAGATCCTGTATATTTTTTTTATTATACGTTCTAGTTGGTAAACTAAAGCTTTCAACCTTTTTTAGGCCTCTTTTTAAGGTAGAGCAGTGTAAAGGTAAATATCTAGCCACTTTTAGAACTGCTTTAAAGTTTCCAAACCTATGGAGGCATTTTTTATTACTTAGTGGAAATACTATTGACAACTTCGATTAATAAGAAAGTTCCGAATGCTGTCTAGCGAAGGCACGTACCTAGGTACACCGGTACTCTCGTTGCCAATATACCGAAGACTCGATACAGTTATACTATTGACTGATAAACTAAAATTGAAGATGTTTGTTTGAACTATCTTATATCTAGTCCGACTCAATATGGTCCGATTTCAAAAATAATTGCTGTCTTTCTTATAGAGTAACTAACAATATAACTAATATTATGAATATAACTAATATTAGAAATGCGAAAGCTTTTCGCCACACTTTATTTACTGAATTAATCTTCCGGAAAAATCGCATAGTTACAAATAGAAGTACTGAGAAGGTCAAAGTCAAAGTCAATTTTTTTTATTAAAACTTGGCCTTCAAAGAAGGTTTTTTTTCACGTCGATAACTAATTATTTAATCATAATATATTATGTCTTAAAGCTACAAACTACTAGCATTTCGGAACGACCACTGCTGAGAAGAAATGTCTTGGTCGCCTAGCATGCCAGAGGGGCTATTCATTATCTTTATACATACACTAGATTGTGTACAGTCGAAAATAAAAAAAAATAAAATATAAGAAAAATAAAATAATATAATAAAACATGTTATGTTTGTGATCAAGTAACCACAATGAATTGGTTAAGAACAAAAAATAAAAATAAAATTCGAATCAGGATCCCCTGGCAACACCCGTTCACGAGTTGACGCGAGGGTCAGCCATCGCAAAGCTCAACCATAATAGAGGGAACCTTACGACCCGGCCCACGACGCCGTCAACAGTTTGAACATTTTAGAAAAATAAATAATTTCAATCACTTGATACACGTACATGTTTAACAATTAAATGTCAATGGTATTAAATTAAAAAAAGAAAGGAAAGGTTATTTATTCACAATAACTAAAGAATGTAATCAAGTGTGGAGTGGCGAAGTTGTAGGAAGAGACCAAGCTTTTTTATCGTTCAAATAATCACTTATTGTGTACGCTTTATTCATCAAAGTATTTTTAAGATATGTTTTAAATTTTTGCATCGGTTCGATGGACATAAGGTTCCTTTCATCCCGGGGAAAAGCACTGTTGCCGTGGGAAATTCACGAGGGCGAAGCCGCGGGCAAAAGCTAGTTACATATATAGATCTAACCAAAAAAAATGTTGCAAAGACGAAATTATATAGCTCGCACTGTCAAAAAGTTATGTAGAGCCAAACTCTATAAGCCCTAACCAAAGCCCTACACCCCTAATTTCACAAACTTTACACCTGTAGTTAAAGAATTATTGTTGTATTATAACAGAAAAATTAACAGAATTTATCACTACGCTACGCCCATGTCACAGTAGCGAAACGGCCAAGCCACATATCTTGACTAGGGTATCGTTTGAGGTAGAGCGTGTAGAGCTTTATGTGATCAAAGGCTCTAGATAAGATCTGATAACTGTTTGACAGTGCGAGCCATACTATTACCTATTTAATCTGTTGTTGAGAAATAATAAAAAAACATGAACATGATATTAAACTCCTGCGTGTTATTTCCAGGCAGTGTTGAGCGTGGCCGGCGAGAGTGCGGCCTCCCCTGACAGCCTGAACCTGGTGTGGCTCTCAAACTCCTCACTCACCTGCAACGATGGCACGCCCGCGGGGTATGTAGCTACTAATCGATTGTACTTACTTCCATTGGAATGGCATGGTCACAGATTAAGAATAGGTACTCTAGTAGCTTGGTCACCAAAAATTATGTGAACATAAATATTAAGTTTTGTTGTAAATAAGGAGAGATACTCTTCACAGTTACCCCGTTTCTTTGAATAAGATAAAATGTCGGTGATAGTAAGTAACATAATAATTTTGTAATTACAGGTATTACATACGACGGGGTAGCAACACTCAGCACTGGGTGGTGTACTTGGAGGGTGGAGGTTACTGCTGGGACACAGCGTCGTGCGGCGCGCGCTGGCGTCGTCGGCCGGGACTCATGTCCTCCTCGCGCTGGCCCCGCACTCGTCGAGCCCCGGCTCTGCTCTCTACAGACCCCGCCACCAATCCTCTGTGGCATAAATCTAACCACGTTCTCCTGCCCTACTGCTCCAGTGACATGTGGGCGGGCACTCACATCAATCGACGTCCTAACGCCACCTTCGCATTCGCCGGAAGATATATAGTTCGTTCTGTCCTGTCAGAATTAATTCAGCATGGTCTTTCCGGACGACTGCTATTAGTCGGATCCAGTGCCGGTGGCGCAGGCGTGATGTTGCACGCTGATCCTGCAAGAAGAATGCTGCGATCTCACGGAGTCCGAGTGGCCGCCCTCGCGGACTCGGGATGGTTTTTAGACCGACCGGCGAGGGCCAAGCGCGTCTCGGCTGATACGGTCGCCAAGCTCGGTCACTCTCTTTGGAAGGGTAACCCCCCATCGTCCTGTGTCCGTAAATATCCCAAGGAGCCGTGGCTATGTTATTTTGGATATCGCTTATATCCTCATATACGAACTCCACTGTTTGTATTTCAATATTTGTTTGACTCTGCCCAACTCGCGGCTGAAGGCGTTCGTGCTCCCAGGACTAGGGCACAGTGGGACGCGGTACACGCGACAGGGTCAGCTTTACGATCGAGCCTTAAAAGTGTGCGGGCAACATTTGCTCCTGCTTGTTTAGCTCACGGGGCGTTGGCGCGACCCGAGTGGTTGGCGATAAACGTATCAGGAATATCATTGCCGAGGGCGATAAGATGTTGGGAGCAGCGGCTGGGGAGCGGAGGCCGCCACGCGCGGGCGGGCTGTGCGCCCCGGCGGCTCATCGAGCGCTGCTCGTGGCCGCAATGCAATGGCTCCTGTCCTCGTCTCCGCGACCCGAGAACGGGGGAGGAAGTTGCCCTCGCGTCTCTACTTCAAAGTTTCGGCTTGGATGTGAATGGCGCAGCAGCAGCCATGGGCTTAGACGCGCGAGCCCTGTCTCGAATGAGTCGCGCGGAACTATTGCCATTGCTGGCGCACACACGTGACTGAGGCTCGTGTTTTTGAAGACTTTTTGTGCTGGACGGCACGGTGAATCTACCTCGTTTCTTGTTGTGGAAGTACAATTTAATTATGTATAGATTATTTATTGTTTACTGATAACGCTGTATTTTTTATTTATAGTAAGTAAAAGCTCGATTTTTAAGTTTTTCTTTATGTGTATCACCTTACCCTAAACATGTTTTATTTATCTGGCGATATACGGAAAAAATAAAAATACTTAATGATCAATAAATAACAATTTTTGTATAGTACATATAAATATTATTTACAAAAGGGTTCCGTCTCTGGGGAGGACTAGTTCGAAGTATAATAACAATAATAATAAAAAATAGGCACTTAAATCTATCTCACTATGTTGTATGCAGTTGGTATCATGTTTGGACTTGGCAGTGACGTGTCACGGAAGAAATTAGGTATAAAATCGAGGTGAGTATCGTCCTCGAGGGAACCTGAGCCGGTGGTTGCGCGAGGGCAGCCAGGGCGAGCGGCGGATGACGGCGGCGATGCGGCTGCGCTGCTTGACGTTCAGCCCGCCGTGTCTCGATCTCATTTTGTGACGTCATAATCGGCTGCCTCTCTCTACACTGAGGGCAACGGACACGTCGATGACGTCGTCGCCGAGGAAGAAGTCTGTGGAGACGATGTTGGCATGATGTCGCCACCTGGTGGCCAAGCGGGCTGTGACGTTGCGGTTGACGGCATCAGCGTTCTCTCTGATGGAGCCGCGGAGGAAAACTATGTCTAGTATGGTGGGTGTGGTCTGCGCCATGGCGGAGTGAAGCGGGGACCTCGCGTTGGGCTGTGGGTGAGCTGTGATCGTTTGGTCTAAGTAGTGGAATAGTTGCGTCGGACTGTTTGTATTTGCCCACAGGTGAGGTAGAACTGGCCACAACCAGTTGTTTTCTGTAATAAATCATTTCAATTTGTTATTTTCGTTTGCGTCAGAGATAAAAGTAATATGTTTGCATGTGAAATATTATTATGGTGAAACGTTTTGTTGTGGGAAGTGTAATAAAAAATAATGCCCAGCTCGTAAAAAACACATTTAAGCCACGTAAGTATTTTTATTACAAGTTTTATATGCTAGTATAGCGGTATTTTACCATACGCAAATACCAAAGAGACTCCTACACTACATGGTAATTGTAGATGGTGGTTTTCATGCACAATTTTCCAGGGATCGGATATGAACATAAACATTAGCTATCACTATCAGCCATTAGGTAAATAAGCATACTAATGTAGTATTAAATTAATAGATATCGTTGCAAATAAGTAAAATGTTAAATTAGACAATATAAATGGTTCCATTAGTCGCACACGGTGTTTGATAGATTATAAAAAAAATATTCATGGTAATCATTGACGTCATATCGCAACACGATGACAAAAGTAGTTCTTTAGATCAAAAGGTAGGTTTAAAGTACTATCATATAGAAAATAGAAATGGTGAAAAAATTCCATGCGAGCAGGACTTGAACCTTCATCCAGGTCACATGGAAATTCTTCACCATATCTCTTATCTATATGAGATTACTTTAGTACTAATTGCATCTGAGATGCTCAAAAATCCAAAAATAAAAAAGGTAGGTTTCCTCAGAAATGAAAACTCAAAAACCTTGTTCTTTGCAAACTGGGGTAAAATCGTTATCCTAAATTAAACAAGAGCGACTTTTGCTATTATTATCTACATAATAATAACTAAGTATTTCACTATGCTACTTTCTCTGTCACATGAACTATAAACGTAATACGAGTATAATAGCAACTACAGATCGTTCACAAGTAGGTGAAGCGGTGGTGGCTGGGTCAGCTAGGTCTTTGTCTTGCATCTGAAAGTCGTTGGTTCGAGTCTCAGGCGCGGCTAGACTTATACCTCTATCATTTTCATCGACCACCTATGTTTCCGGTAACGAAAAATACCGTGAGGGAACCAAAACATGAGCTAACTGTTTTAGTTTACTAGTGTGTACACGACTGTTGCCGCTAGATGGCGGTAGTCGTAAAATCATGTTGGATCAGTTGCCTTTAGGGGACTATGACACCAGTGTTACTATTATAATAACACACTGGATAAGAAGAAGTAATTTTATCATTGAATACTTTTGCACTCAGAACCGAAGAGTTATTAATAAGAATAAATATGGCATACTTACGACTAACTATACTATTATCTACGTAGCTGAAGACAAGTCTCTTATCAGCGTCCAGAAGAGATTGAACCGTGGGTCCCCTGGTGCCTGCTGCTGTAGCGAAGTCACTGGCAACCGCCAAATGAGGACCTAGTTCTCTTTTGATGATGTTCAGGAATCCTGCGTGCGCGTGTTGGATCGGCGCACCATTCTGCTCGTAGAAACCCATTGGGAAGTGGTGGGCGTCGAGGAAAACGATCTGAAAGAAAGCGAGGCTACGTCACTGGAGTTTGGTAAATTGATTGATATTTGAGACAGTTCTTCTCCACTTGTGTTTGGAAAGCATTGGTAAACTTACTTACATACTAATAAAATTTGGTCAAATGCGTGTCGGGTGCACACCCTGTACTTTTCAGGCCTAGGAAAGACGGACAGCCATAACGAAACCATAAGGGTTCCTAGATAACTTTGGAACCCTAAAAAGCGTCTATCATTATTATTGGCGTAAGTAAAGTATCCCAAATTAAGATTTTTTTATTTATATAGGCTCAAAAACAGCACTTTTAAATCGTTATATTCTTGTTTTTTACTTAGTTGACGTTATAAAATTACTTAAAGATAAGGTTACCACCGCCTCCAAAGCGACTTGAAAATGAAGATGACTGCAAACTATGTAAATAATATGTCTTATGTACGTACATATTAGTTATGGATAAATAAAAAATTGTTATTGATATTTGTGATAAGTTCTTTGTCGAAAAAACGATACTTACAGATTACATTTAGTATTATCGTCATTAAGATTATATCACAAAGAAATACAGATAGATTTCTGTAATTACTAGCCATAATCCTCCCAATTCTGTTTACAAAATAATGCAAGTATTCTATTAAGAAAATTATAAAGCCTAAACTCGGGACATAAGCTATTTTGCAATAACAGTAAAAAACAAGAACCTTTCCCTATTGGTATTTTAAGTAACAAGATTTATTTTCTTTACTTGTTGTATTAATTTCTGTGGGAAAATGTTTGGTTTTCCGAAGGCACTTTATAAACCGCGCAAAATTCATCCCTAGAGAGCGGTTTATAATTACATCTGACAACGGATATTGCTGTTGGTCTATTCTAGATTTTGTGCTGAGATTTTGTTTATCAGGATGAATCTTTCATTTTGAGCTGATGAAAATATGTACGTAATAGCTCTTAATATAATAATTGCTAAATATTGTGATTGTTTGTGAGTCTCTGTTCAGGTCATTTTCTAAGTCGTCCCGTTCTTTCTTGAATTTTGCAGTGAGACTTATGTAACTCATGCAAATATAATATATTATACTGCCCTTGGCTTGGTCCGCGAGTTATTTACTGTTGTTGGTTCCAAGTGGCGTTTTAATAAAACCTGCGCCAGATAGCACGACAGAATATAACGAAGTAACTATTTATTAATCTGTGATATAACTGTGAAAGATGGCATCAAATTTAATTCAGTATTTTGCGTGCGTACTACGTAGTAGTAATTTTACAAACGTTTGAATAAAACTTACCTCTTTCGTGCTATCTAAGAAAATCCTTATTTCTCTCAATAATGGTACTATCGGACGGACTCGTACTAAGTTGTGGTTGAGCCAGTACCTGATAATTAAAAAAATAATGAGATTAAATGGTAAGAAAATATTCAAAATCTTTTACATTAAAATTGAAATTTGGAGTATTACTAAAATTTTATATTTTTGTTAATTAAATGCATATTATTTTCATTGTGAAATTAACTGACATAACTTACATGGTATAGATATGAATATTGTATATGTTCTACTTCGGTGAGTGGTTACAACTTTGTTTAGTTTGTGTTATGTGGTGTGGTGAGTAGAGTATTGTTGCGGTATAATTTCGCTGGAAGTAGATCTTTGCCGCGGTTTTGTTCTCATTT
Source organism: Ephestia elutella (assembly GCA_018467065.1). Classification (NCBI taxonomy): domain Eukaryota; kingdom Metazoa; phylum Arthropoda; class Insecta; order Lepidoptera; family Pyralidae; genus Ephestia; species Ephestia elutella. Next base: position 8,650,093 of record CM031586.1, read on the forward strand.
ACGCAACATCTATGTATTTATAGGAAATATGAGAACGCATTGATCATATGTATACAAACATATATAACATCTATATCATTCTAACATCATTCAAATACAAAAAAGGTTTGGTTCAGTTTCCCTAGGTATGTATATTTTACATGGGTAATTATTATGCTAATGAGTAGTATCTGTATGTATGTGAAATGCACAGATTAATGTCATATTGTTGTCGATACTTACATACGTACGTGGTTCCTGTGTATACTAGATTAATATTTTTTTGTACCTACCTATATATAAATTATTGAACTAACGCTAATCATCAGCGCTGTAGACAAACCTCAGTGGTTTATAACAGTGTTATTTTAGATTAAGTATATTATTATGTCTGTTATATTGTGAAATAAATAAATAAAATAAATAATAAATATAAATAAATAAAAATAAGCTAAATAACTTTCTACAAGTAGGGTTACTTGAAAATGTAATCGATCAATTTGCAATTTTTATAATAATAATTATTATATTTATTATTTATTTTTTCTATTATAATTTTCTATTTTTATTACTTTTTCTATGTAGTTGATCATATTTGACCTGATTTCCAAAAAAAGAATGTCGGTTGATTCGACTTAAATAGATTAATTTTCTACGTATTATGTATTAGTTCAATGGATTTTTTATTTGAAGAATGAATTTCAGTTTTATGAGCCAGGGCATGGCAGAAATCTAAAAATTTACCCAGTCCCCTTTGGCTGTTCCCTCTTTTCCATAGGACATTCTTTGCACGTGTCCAGCTTGCCCCGAGTATGAAATGGGCTTCCCATCGATCTCCGTCATTGCATCTCTTATCAGATTTATAGTGCGAGTGTTAACGTTCTTATCGAGTGTTAACTCTGGTGTCAAATCACTTCTAAGTCGCCTTATGGCACTATGTTAATAACTGTGTCTGGCAATAACTTACCTGTCGTCTTCATCCTGATAGAAATCATAGTAACCGATTCTGAAGTCCAGATATCTGATCCCGTGCACGAGCTGGGCCCAGATGGAGCGGTCCTGGCAGAGCACGAAGCTGTCCCGGGCCAGGCTGCTAATCTCCGTGTCGAATCGCCACGCGCCTGCGTTGTGGGTCCCTGGGATCGCCAGCTCGCCTATGCGCAGGCTACTGATCTTCTCCCTGATTGAATGATTGCCCAGTTAAAATTATAGTATTGACACTGAATAGATATAGTATAGTTTGAGGTGTGACGTATACACCACCGACAAGAGCACAGCTCTTAAATAAGAAGAAGAAGATATAGTTTTTATTGACTAGTTGGAACTGATATTTGGACCTAGTAATAAAGACTTAAATGTACTCTGTGCACTTTACACTCTTAAAAACCATGCAGTGCACTTCCACACACATGCTTTCAAATTGCTGATACTCGTAGGTGTAATGGATTAACACTTACGCATTATCCTCCATCCAAGTTGGCTGTATCTTCAAGCAGTTGTACGCTTGTATTTGGTCATCACCGGCGCCTACCCAGGGCCACAGACAGTGTGGTCCCCGCAGCCCAGGGCCCGTGAGCCAGCCGCCGGGGAGCGTCTCCTCGCCCAGGGGCACGTCGGTGAGGATGACGCCCTCATCGTCGTTGATGGAGTGGAACCACACTGCGTCGCTCCAAGCCGACGGCCTGCTTCGGAAGATGCCTATCTGTAAAATTTATGATATGGAATGTGAGTTTTAGTTTTATTTACTACCCAGCAAGGGTTAATTTATTATTATTTCAGGATTATCATTACTGGAGAGAATGAGAGAAATTAACAGAAAAATGTATGAATTAGCTATTCTCTCATTGAAAATGAATCATGCTAAAACATCCCTGAAGAGAAACTATTCGCAGTGTGTAAGTATAATGTGGAATAACTCGAACGAGTACAATGGCCTGATATGAAATTGTGCGATCATCGGATCAACTGCGGGTACAGATTTAATGATAAATGAGGTGAAAGTCTGGGTTTAAGTTGACGAATCATTTATTCTAAGTACTTTTTCTTTATTTGAGACAATCGGCTGATTGTTAATATATTTAACTCCCAACTGCATCAGTAGTTTTTGCGTGAAAGAATAACAAACATCTAGACCTATCCTCAGAAATTTTTAAATATGGTAGGATAATAAAAAATACGCGGTGAATTATGATATTTGAAATTACATTTTCCACAGGTTGTAGTTGAAAGTCTAGCGAGCACCAAGTTTTCATAAATAGCAAAAGGTAGTTAAGTTTCTTTATTCTGGGAGAGTCACAATGAGGTTTGAAGTTTCGCTTTTTATACTCACATTTCTTGGTACCGAAGAGCAACTGGTGAAGTCCCAGTTGACCTCCAAAGCGTCGACCAGTGTCGGCTGGCCCGCCTGCTTGATCTCCGGAGAGTGTACTGTCACCCACACTCTGCCACATGTCGAAAATTCCAAAGGCTCATGTTTTGACGCTGGAATCATCAAAACCTTCATGATGTTTTGTTTCCAATACAATAGAAATAGGTTGTAACGTTTTATTCAAGTTTTGCACCGATTGTTCTATTGTTTAATATCAAGGTGTCGAAATAATAATATTTAAAAAAAAATCATAAGCCGCAATGTCCGGAGTCAAGAGCTTGGAATTTTATTATAAGTTACGTTCGTACATTAACAATTAATCTATAATCATACTAATCTTAAAATACACAAAATTAAGTACATCTTGATTGCTTTAAAATTTCAAAATTTACGTCTATACATACATCATTAAAAAGCAAGTTAGTTATTAATTCTGACTAATCTACCTACAAGAATAGAATGAAGGAAAGCCAGGAGAGATTTGTAAGTTTAGTTATTAGAAGAAGTGCGAGGAATTTTATGGCTCTATATTCTCACTGAGATAGCACCCAGAAACCGTTCAATTAAAAGCGTCTACACACTTAGTAATTTGTCTCGCAATTAGAATGGGATGACGGTATACAAAAGAAAGAGAAATCGTAGAACTTCCAGTTCTATGAAATAGCACCACTGTATCACCATATTCTAAGGAATAAATGACTATCTATCTATTTATTGTATGCTTGCACCCTGCCTAAATTTCTAGTCTGATTGGAAAGTTTGTAGGCGCTTTAACGTAGTCTTGGGTTTCTACTGGGTAGTCTCCATGAATTGGACGGGCTATGTTGTCCCGAACTGGCTCAGCGAGAATTAGAGAGCTTTATCAGATTGCCACCAAACACCACATGTGCTCAAGCCTTGGAGATCTGTGATCAGATCACAGTACGTACATACACGGTCGAGATTCCTAAGTATTCGGCTTGTAAGTGCAGGTTCCGTGGAGGGGGCGCGGTAAGGCAGCAGATGCACTGAAATGATGGAAATGGACAATGAAAATGATTCATGAAACATATCAGTGATAAAAAATAACCTTGATGAATATAAATTACAGTGAAACTCGAACGTAATTGGGCATGATTCGATAAATAATGACTTTGAACCATGTCCGAACAAATTCATCTTACTAAATATTGTAAATACAAAAATTTTGATGGATGTATATTTCTCAACCACCTCAACCACTGAGCGGATATTGATGAAATTTTGTAGATTGACAGGGTAAAATCAGGAATAACAAATGTTGTGTTTATTCTAATCGCCTGACCTCCCCGACATAACCTGATTCGCCAAATCTCAATGCATTTTGTTTGGAAACCAAAAAATCGGTATGCAACATGCCTCCTCGCGTTGTTACACAACAATACTTGGATGTTCCGCGTGCGTTTGCGCGTCATCATGCCCGTTGCGCTTGACTGTTTTGCATGTTCACCATAGATGTTCACGATGTTGGCCCAACATTGCGGCCAATTCACGTACTCTATGCTTCATCAAATTTATTCAGATACTACACGGTAATAGGATTTTTAAGGCAAGGTAATAGAGGTATTGCACTAAGATTCTTGACTGTACCTGCTTAGTTATAATGAGACCTATTAGTTTCTTTGAAGCGGTCGCGTGGTCGAGTTGTTAAGATGCCTGTGGTCAAAAGTTTCCAGGTTCGAATCCTATTCGTGCCACATGAGTTTGTATACCAACCTAACTTATGTACCTATAATAGTTTTCATAGGACCACCACTTGCTTCCGGTTAAGGAAAACATCGTGATCGTGATCTTGTACACTTGAATTGCACTATATATAGATAGGAAAGGATAGGATCGAATGTCGATTGTATAAAGCACTTCTAAATAAATCTGTTTCATCTTGACATTAAAAAATCTGAGATATTAACAATAGTGTAGAGTTCTGCGCGAACGAATGCGATGTAAACTAAACAGCACTCCACTCAGGTTCGTACTTAAGTATATCTGAAAAAGGGAATAGAGCCTAAACAGGTACAGTTAAAAACACATTGACGTACCCAAATTCAACGTTAATGGGCCGGTGTTACCTACCTGTGCATGCGCATAGAGTCCATGCACTGCACTTGATGTGCAGACTATACAAATACATCTCATACAGTGATGAAAAGAATAATTTGGCACGTGGCAGAAAAGCGAACTAATGTCTAAGCTGTTAAAATCTCTTGATAAAACGTAGGTGGCGCCCTCACGTGCCAAATGATCCTTGTCGTACTAGACGTATGTAATTACGTGAAGTTAGCATAAAAAGTGCGATGAAGTGAGCTCGTGGATGGTTCTGGGTAGGTTATGCATTTGGTTGCAATCTGAGGTAACACTGATGCAACAGCAGCTAAGAAGTGCAATCGAGCATTATCTAATGATTCGCATGTAAGTGCAAGATTTAGGATTATGAAACGAGTCTGGATAAACATATTCGTGTTTAATTCTTATTTTAGTAAGAAAGGTCAAGAGCTGTGGTAAAGAGCAAACCCATCTTTAATAAAAAAAAGGGTTAAAAAAGAAAAAAAATACAGGTTTGATACAATATACAGGTTTGATAAATACAGGTAAGAACCTGTATTTTTTTATAAGTAGATACTTATATTATGTATAATTCAAGAAATACATACTTTATTTCAGCTTTCAGCACTTCACAGCAATTATTATGGAAGATTAAGCATATTTGGCAACTTTATATTCCAAAATTCCAGAGCACACCCTAGAATTTTTATTTTATTTAAATCGATACTAATTAAGACATCAGCACAACAATCGCCTCATTCAAGCATTCACAAGAAATATACTGTCGTGTCATTAATGGATATAACTGTATACTACCACGTATATCCGTATCCGCGAATAGTATGTATAATTAGTTTAGCGAGCGTGTCTCAGCAATATCTAATTATTTGGCGCGTGTATGCCTTGTGCCGCGGAGTGCGTGCCCATATAGAACTCTTATGCAACTAAAATTGCACAATTTTTATTGCACGTACAAAATAACGCAATATTAAATTCATTATCAAAATGGCAACATTGACTTTATTTTAATAAACTGTCATTTTACAAAAATGTTGACTCGAGTGATGGGATTTGAGATACGAATCACTCTAATTTCCTATTGTCACAAGAGTCACTCTTATATACTTCTTATCGTAAAAAAAAATCTGCTACGTCCCTCATTGCAGTTGAAATGTAGAAATTTACAACCAGAAAAATTGCTCGTTATTGCACTAATTCCATGGAACTAATAGTTAGTAAGTACCTATTAGTTCTATACTAAATTCACTTGGAAAATGTAAGTAATCCTTGGTACTAATATGTACCAGCGTACACACACAGGCACCTATTAGTTCCGTGGATTACCGACGTTACCATAAGGTAATGAGGTACTTTTGATTTTCTAACATGTTTCCTGTTTGAGTTTGAAAAGCTTTCCCCCATTTATTTACCTATTTTTCTAATTTATCTGTGCGCCGATATTATTTTAGTTTTGTACATTGACAATATTAAAGATTGAAAAACACATGTCCGAGCACTTCGTTTGTTGTATTTACGAGAAAAAAAAATTGTCCGTATAAATTATAATGTTTTGATGATAAGAAGATTCTAGGGTCCAATATATGTAATGTCACGTAACTACAATAACAATACAGAAAATAATATTATAAGACAAACTTTAAAAAAATATAGAGAGTTTATAAATAATATAAGAATGTAGATTTAGACCCATAAGTATACCGATAGCGATCTATTTTATACTAATATAACTAAGAAAATACCAATTTACTGACTATTTTATTAGTATATAATTTAGTCTGATATCGAATGAGTTTAATAATTATAAAAAATATAAATAAGGATTAATAACACTTACTTAACTCATATAGAATAATAATCGTCACTGATATAGGCCTCACTTTTTTAATCAGTTTTTGGGGTTATCAAAATACTAAATTGAGTGTTTAGTCTATTATATAATAAACATAGGTGACGTTAAAGGCTAATTAAACATTTTTATCAAGTGATTAATTTTACAAAATTTAACGGAATCCTTCGATCACATAGTTATATTTTAAATCTATAACAAAATCATTTAATCATATTTTTGAAACTGCACATATATTTTCAATTTAAGTATTTTATATACCATCAAGAAGAAATATTTCGTAACACAACATTTATTTTTTCAAACGTTCCTATAATATATAGGTGATATATTTTACGTTTAGAAACAAACTTACGAACAATGGTCGCGGCGAGCGCGGTGGCGGCCAGCGCTATCACGGTGATCAGCGAGGCAGCCATTTTGCACCGCGTCTCTTGCGCCACTGAACCAGCAGATTTGTTTGGAGTTCTTCGGCTACAATTGACTGCCTGCGCAAGCGATGAGCTAACGCAGATTTACCGATAACACACACCGCACATCGCTGCATCTACACTGATTTGCATATCAAATGCTCTTTAGGAAGGATCAGTGGATAAGGTTTCAAGGGAAATGTTCGTGATTAGAATAGGTGGTTCCAGTATTAATGGCAGTGCGGGCTTCCGACAGCACCCTCGTATCCGATCGGGAGTCGCGTGCGTTTCAAGAGTTCAACTTAGCACGTGCAGGCCCCCGGATGTGACCTATCTACTGCTGCCCAAATGTTTTGTTTATAAGTACTTACCTTTTTGTTTCTTCGTTTAACGTGTATTTATTGAGTCATTACTTGTCTTTGATTCATCTAAATTCAACAAATTGATCGTCTACACCCACCCACTAAAATAATAGTTTCAAAGTACGGAGTTTACAATTGAAATATAAATGGAAGGGCGTTCAGTTTTATAATTTAGACGATCTCTACTAAGTAATGTGATAGCATTTGGATATTTTGATTTCATATCATGGCATGGAGTTACCAAAACCTATAAAATCGAGAAGGCTTAAATTTTCCACATTATGTTGTTGAAAAACATCCTTGAATAACAAATTAATTGATTACGCCAACACTGATTAGCAGATGCAGGTACACGACAATATCGAGAACTGTTACATAGATAAAAGATTGAACACATGATTGATCGAATATCGTCAAAACAACGATAACTCGGCCGTGATTGCGATCGCGGGTCATCCATAATCGTATTTCATATTACTGAGTTTGTTTGTGTGTTGTAGTCACGCTATATCAGTGAAAAGGTCCCTAATCAGGCGTATAAGGCTCTCCGTATATTCTCTCAGGCCCGTGGTTGACAAAATACTTATTTACTAAATTCGTTAGCGATTTTACTCGTGTTTACAAGTCTCTTTGCTGTCGCGTTATCATCGCCGTACGTAGGTGACTACAATGCATAAACTGACTAATATGCATCGGCATGTCATACTTCGACATTCAGTAGCGGATCCCCTGACACCTCGAAAAGAATTTTTTCTCACTTGATTTGACAGTGTATGAAAAAATCATGTCTGTATACTTTAGATAGTATCTAACAGATACGTGTTTCTTTAACTGATTGTTCGTCGACAAAAATAGGTATCTAATCACACAGGGATTGAAAAATATGGTATATCGTTGTCATGACGATTATCATATCTGCCCATTTGCATCTGTAGATTAATAACATCAACATGTAATAATTAATAACGTACCTACGTCATACATATATTACATTGTATTGCTACTTTTTCCCAAATAGGCACAACGTACCATGCTTTTACACTAAATTGAAAAGGATAATGATAAACTGTTCCTTCATTTAAGATTTGGTACATAAATTTCTTTCTTTTTAATGCATCTTCCTGGAGATGCTTGTGGGCTGTGGGCTAAGGTAGGCTAAGGTAGCCGATTTAATTATTACATCATCCAAATTTAGGTACAAAATGGATGTAAAAAATACGCTTAAAGCCGTTGTAAAAAAAATGATATATTGCGCTATGATGCGGTATATTCTGTGGCTTTAAAATATTAATTGAAATAATATAATTTCAGCAAAATAAATATACAGTGCCATTTTGTCCACCCGCTAAATTTTCGCTACAGCTTTGATGACGAAACTAAGTAAGTTGGTTTCCAAATAAATTTACAGCGTGTGACAAAAGCTGATGTGTGATGAAGATATCTTTGGAAACCAACTCAGTTTTATCCAAAAAAAATTGCAAAGCTGCGGCGAAAATTAAGTTGGTGGATAAAATGTCACCCTGTACAGTAGATAGATAAAGTTGAAAGAAAGTAGGTATATTTTCAGTGAACTTCTTTCTCAAAATCCATGAAGTTTTCAGTGAGCGCGGCCATAGGATCCACTTTGTCACTCTTGGCGGATGCGGCGGAGGGGGCGCGGCTCGGATTACGAAGGACCGGCTTCTGCAGTTGGAAGAAATTCAACGACGCCCGGAGCTCCTTGATTATGGCCTCCTTGTGGGTCACCTGGGATGTAAAAAATTATAGTTTACTAGCTTTTGCCCGCGGCTTCGCCCGCGTGAATTTCCCACGGGAACAGTGCTTTTTCCCGGGATAAAAATTAGCCTATGTGCTATTCCAGGTCATTATCTACCTCTGTACCAAATTTCATCGAAATCCGTCCAGTAGATTTTGCGTGATTGAGTAACAAACATCCTCACAAACTCACATCCAAACATTCGCATTTATAATATTAGTATGGATTTTTAACAAAGGATATTTGGTGGTATCAATAACTTATTGTAGCTAAGTTTACCACCGCTTTCAAGATGCTAGGGCAGATGATCAATTTTGTTTTACTGCAGCGTATTATATACATAGGTTCTGTAAATCTTGCTCAGGGAAAAAGTATAGACCTTATGATTTTGATAACAGTAGAGTGTTCTATGTAAAAGCGTAGTTTGGTCAATTTGGATAATTTTGCTGGATCTAAATCATTACTTGTCTGCGTTGATTTATAATTTTTTATTTTTTATTTTATTTATTTATGAATTCAACAGCGTTACAGATTGGTACTTAAATAGTAGATTATACAATTAGAAAGGCCAATTATAGAATTCTAAGTATTTACCTATGCTGAAAAAAACTTTATGTAGGTACTATTGAAACAGTACTAAAATTTTAAGATGCCGAAATAAACAAAAACTTATACAGAGCAAGCGGCAAACAAGAAACATTTACAGATTTTTTTAGTACCTAATTTAAAGATTAGAAAGAAGGGTGCCAAAAAATAAACAAAAATTTATACACAGCAAAGCAAGCAGCAAAACAAGAAACTTACTTACAGATTTTTCTTAATTGCATGTATAACAGTAGTCATACGATACATAAAAATATCTAATTGTTAGAGGTAAATGTTACATGTTACATCCCAATATCAATGACTCACGTTGATAATTATCATGGAAGTAAATATATATATAAAAAAAAAAAAGAATATAAGAATAATATTCAACTACAGTGTTTTCTCGCATTCACTCGCTATCCGTTGTAAGTATTCTGAAGATTTCAGACTTAAACTTTGATTTTGTTAATAAAAATATATCCAATTCTGAGAAGGTTTTATTATAAGTGTCAACAATTCTTGTCAGTACAGAGTTCTGTGCGTAGTTAGTGGTGTGAAAGGGTACGTGAAACAAGTTATGATGTCGCAGCCTTCGACGAGATGGCACCAAAAATCCTATCTGATGGAGCAAATCAGGGCAATCGAGGCGACCCCGAACGATGTCAAATAGCATCATCATGTCTGAGACAATTCGTCTGCTGCTTAGAGTAACCATTTTGTGATATTTGCATCCGTCTTCATAAGTCATAAGATTGTTACGGGATTTATAATTCAGATAACGGACAAACTTATCCTGGATACGCTCAATTTGATTAGAGTAAGTATTGAGGAAACCATACACTGCTAGCATATTCAAGAGTGCTGCGAACATAAGCATTAAATAGTACCTTGATACTAGTTAGATTAGAAAAAGGTTTACTGAGACGTTTGATAAAGCCTAAATTTTTATACGCCTTGTCTGTAATGATATTGACATGTGGCTCCATCAACATTTTCTTGTCAAAATGTACTCCCAGATCACGCACCACATCAACACGTGTTAAATTTGTACCGCCGATATTATATATATAAGTTATAGGCTGCCTAGTGCGAGAAAAGGTAATAACCTGACATTTATCTGCATTAACCTTAATTCTATTGCGTAAATAATAGTCTGAAAGTGAGATAAGATCTTCCTGGATTTTATTACAATCATCAACATGGCTTACCTCCAGGAAAATTTTTGTATCATCAGCATACATCAAGAAATTAGAATGCTTGAAGCAAGTGTGGATATCAGATAAGTAAACATTGTACAGTAATGGGCCGAGATGCGAACCCTGCGGAACTCCGGAAGGTATACTTACATAGTCAGACCTAAATCCACCCAAAACAACTGCTTGAGAGCGATTTCTGAGATAAGATTCTACCCATCTAAGCAAGTCACCACACATTCCTAGACTTTCAAGCTTTTGCAAAAGGATGACGTGATCAACACGATCAAATGCCTTTTCATAATCTGTGTAGATCACGTCAACCTGTTTGCGTTTTTCCATCGTATTAAGAATATAATTAGTAAACATTGCTAGATTAGTCGTTGTCGAACGACCACGTAAAAAACCATGTTGTTCTTTCGAGATCCTCTTGGAAACAATAGAATAGATTTGTTCATATGCCATTTTTTCCAACATTTTACTAAACACAGAAAGTATGGATATGCCTCTGTAATTTTCAACACGCAATTTTGAACCTTTCTTATGTATTGGCACAATATTGGCTACCTTCCAAACACTAGGAAATACACCCTCACGAAAAGACCTATTAAATATAATTGTTAATGGTAAAGCAAGCACCGAGGCGCATTTAACGATGAAAAAGGGGGTACGCCGTCATTTCCAGCACCTTTATTAATGTCTAAGTTTTTTAAAGCTTTAAATACATCCTCTACATCAAGAAATTGAAATTTACCAAAAGAAGAATTACCAGATTGAGAAGAGGACTGTATTAAATTATTATAAGTATCAGCAGGAGGAACAAAGACACTAGAAAAGAACTCATTGAATGCCGAACAGACTGCTTCACCCGAGTTGTATCTATCTCCTCTGAAAGTTACCTGTGCAGGATACGACGATGTACCTCTCTTAGACTTAACGTATCTCCAAAAAGCTCTAGGGTTGTTTTTGATTTGTGCCTGTATATTCAATAAATACATTTTATGACATTCAGCCTCAATTTTATGTTGTCTTGATCTCAACAGCGCAAATTCAGAATAATCCAATTGATTTTTGAACTTTTTCCACCTGGTATGGGCTCGCGATTTTTCACGAATAATATTAATCAATGTTTTGCTATACCATGGTGGGTAAGATTGTGATTCATTACAAACAACCTTAGGTATAAATTTATTCATCGCAAAAAATATATGATGATAAAGAGTTTCTGTAGCAGTGTCAATATCTCCCTCCATCAGTAAGGATTCCCACGGAACGGATTCCAGATATTTAGTAATGCCATCGTAGTTACCTTTATTATATTTAAATTTAGTTCGTTTATTCACAGTTAGTGGTTTTATAGTTACATCCGTACAATCTATAACAAAGGTTGGATGATGACAGTCCTCGGGAACTAAAGGCACTCCAGTCCTTTTGTATTCTAAACTAAAATTACTGAATATTAAATCAAGAGTGTTGTTACTTGTGTTACGTAGGAGATTATATTGATTAAAGCCAAACATTCCCAGGGTGCTAACTAAACGACTTGCAGCTTGTTGCTCCTCTACCGTGTCGCGCTTTAGAAAAATAGGACCCTCTGGATTCCACGAAATGCAAGGCAAGTTGAAATCTCCCAGTAAAAGAAAAGAGCCACCATCATTTGATACCTTTGATGTCACACAATCAATAAATAGATCGATGTCACGAGGCAGTGTCGATACATTCCCGGGAATATAAACACAAGCAACGTGTAGGTCAATATTGGTACCAGACCACTTGCAGGGATAGTAACCCATATTACCTCCATGGAAGCCGATGAGTACACCCAGTCATCGCGGAGATGAGCTCCAAGCGAACGCTTGACACAAATCATAGCTCCTCCACCTCTTTTTTTACCCGAGGCGACGAGGTCCCGGTCATTACGAAACAATTCATAACGTTGATCACACACTTCTGCGTCCCGTATTCCATCATGCAGCCATGATTCCGTGATTGCGATAATATGAAAGTCAGAACAAAGAACATTTGAATAAAAAGTTTCAAGTTTTGTTCGCAATCCACGGACGTTCTGATAATAAATCAACAAAGAAACGAAGACAAAAAAATACCATACGCATGTGCATAATGATAGTAAGCAATATAATAAAAATATACGGTTATGAATTGCTTAGTCGGAAATATATGCAATACAAGGGCAATAACCGATCTTGGCATGGGTACGTAGTAAAATATATATTTTTCATAAGTTATTGATATAGAGATATGAAGGTATGAGTTGCAAAATGCATAACTTACGTGGAAATAGGCTACAGTTATTTTATAATATACGTAGTCATTACTTACCAAACATTGTGTGTAAAAACCTACATTCAAGTATACATCAAGGTCCATAGAGGTTAAGATATGTATAATTGTAGATACTTCACAGCTAGGTAAAGGAAACGTATCAAACTTCCATTCATTAAGTATCTGTACACAAACAGATCTATGCACTATGTTTATTAAAATACAGAGGTAGTTTGCTCCGAGCGGGAGTCGTAGGTAGTGATCATGTGAAGATAACAGTGAGTGTCCATGCACATTTACTATAGTCACCCATCCAGCTAGAAAAATTAGCCACGTAAATATTAATTTGATACTCATACCTATGAGTGGATTCGAGTACATTATATAATAACGAGTTGATGTGTTATAATAATTATTGCAAAGTATATAGAGAGAGTATGTCAAATATAATGTATTAAATAAAATATTTGTGCATCCAAAAAATTTTTTTGCTGAAATTTAAAAAAATAACATAAGGCGTTTAAATGGTTTACATTATTCAGTAACGATATATTTAGCCGAAGTAGAAAATCTGAAATGATGCAGTGAGAAAAAATTATGTTCAATTTAATGCTAATGGATGGGCGTCTTAAAATCAATTGAATGCAAGACCGTAGTGGTACAAATAATATCAATAACGAGCGAATGCGAGAAAACCCATTTATATTAAACTTATAGATAATTTTATGATAATGTAAGTGAGTCTTTGTTATTGGTTTGCTATATATATGTTTTAAAGATTTGTAGATTGTACAAGTATGATAGATATAAAAAAAGGTACGACAAAAAATACATAACATGAAAAAAATTGTCGATAAAACGGCGTACTGCCTGAGGGCCACAGGTGAGTTAATCGAAAACACGTATAAAGTCAAAATAGCGAGTTCATCTCCGGTTAAGCCTGAGTAGGTCTTCCTCGGACAAAATGGGAAAGGGGGGACACTTCTCATTCCTACGCACGTAAATACAACAGTTCCTAACCCACACATACTGGAACATGTTACGAGACGCAAAGTCTTTGCACTGTTTAAGCAGAAACTTGTTATAAGGCGTGAGCTGTTCATTCACGTACATAGGTCTGGATTCTCCAGGCAATCCTATATCAGATGTATTGATACCTCGCTTTTTTCTTATCCCAGCGATGATATTATCCTTATGTATTCGTTGACTTAGTTTCACTACAACAAGCCGGGGACGACCAGAGTCTTTGCGACGGGATTGGACACGATTGACGTGTACGATGTCCTGTGGGGCGAGTGGGACTCCAGCAATTTCCGCGATTTTGAGAATAATACCTGACAGGCATTCATTTTTATTTTCAGGAAGACCAGAAATTTCTAAATTTGACATCCTGTCTCGTTGCTGGGACTTGTTAGCATCCAACTCCATGTCATGAATCTTTTTCTTTAAAAGATTTAATTCAGGAGAGATATCACAGTCAGTCTTTTGACTCGAAATAACTTCGACCTGTTTATATACATCGTCCATTCGACTTGAAAGAAATTCTGTGGTCTTTTGTAAATCGGCAATCCCTGCCTTTTGCTCGCCTTCCATGCTTTTCATTTTATCTTGAGTTGCCCTGTTCTCAGACTTTAGACCCTCAATGTCATCAGAGATGAGTTTCAATTGTGTTGTGAAATTTTCCATCGTAGATTTTATTGTTTTCACTTCGTTTCTAGTTTCACTAACTTCTGTTCTAATAATTGATAGGTTATCATTTTGGGTTTTTGCAAAATTATTTAAAAATTTCATTATTTCTGTTTGGAGACTTTCGAAATCCTTCTTATATTCCTTCTCATCGCCGCGCTCCTTTCGTTTTCTTGTGTTTATGTTAATAAACGAATCATCTTCCTGGCTATGTAAGTTTGGCACTGAACCACCTCCAGTGCTACTCGCAAGTAACAGGGGCGATGTATTCTGGATATTCATTCTTAACGCAGCGCGGTCCTAGCCACATAAACAGAGAAAAACAGGGTACCTATAGCCGTGGGATTGAGATGCGGGTACTAGTCTCGCAAAGGTGACCCAAAGAATTGCTGGCTGGATGTCTACGGGTGGCGGGTAGCAGGCGGGGGACGAACAGCGCTCAAGCCGTGCGCGTTATGTAACGTTGAGGCAGGCAGGAAAAAATCACCTTGTTTATTCGTTCACTGTGGCCAAACGCTTAGATGAAACACAAAAATAACACAGGATTACGTATAGTACACTCAAAAACTTCACTTTTATATAGGCATCAGTGGATTTAAACAGTTTAAACCAGCTTTTAAGAAAAGATAAATGCGGAGCACAAGCAAACGCAGCTCACGTGTTGACGCACGAACGAATGATATAACTATCAATTAAGTAATGAACGTAATTTAACAGTGACTCAAAGACTCTTAGTTGAGACGAACAGGAGTATTAAATGAATCTCTTTCATTTCAATTTAATATAAAACGTACATACATACCTGTTCGCGTACCACAATATTCCGTATTTCGTTCATGAACTCCGCGGCCACCACGAACATACAGAAGAAGAGTCCTACGGCCAGCACCACGAACGCTCCCAGAAGGTTTTCCATCTCCAAGTTACCTTCTATGTCTGAGTCTTCGTTTGCTTTCTCCTACGAAAAAATAATAATTCAATTGTGGTTCTCCAGACTTCTATCTGGGTAACTCAGATAGTATTAAGCTGAGTTTTACGTATTTAACGAATCAACGAATAAGAGATATAAGTTATAATATATATTCTAAGTTCATGTTATTACAGAACATGAACTTGGAATAAATTAAGAAATATAAATTTGTCAGAATATTATCTTAACACCATAGCCACCGCTATTTCATGATGAGATCCTCCACAAGTGGATCGAGGTAATCGTAGTTGGTAATTTTTTGCTACAATTTAGAGTCAGGTTAAATGAAAAATAAATTCGTAAGTACTCGTAGAAAATCTTACAGAATAAAATAAATTTGGCACATACATCACAATCCACAGCCCCATATTTCTTACTATCCCACCATTTGGACTTGATCTCTTCTAGCATCGTCAGCTCTTTCAATCTCAAGATAGCTCTGTTGATGTGACTTCGGAATGGAGAGTCTGCAAAAATTGTATCGATATTGTAAAATTATGATTTTTTAAATTTTGTACTTATACCTAGAGAAACTAACTCTTATAATCAGTGAATCATGAATTGAAACAAATAATAATTCCATAAAACGATGAGTCTACATTATATGGGTATACTTTTTGTCGTCTAAAATCAATACAGTAATATGTATTCTGTAAAAAAATTGTGGGTTATACAACATGAGCTCACAGTTTACGCCCATTTTAATAACCCCTGAAATATATATGCCTACATATGTTCTCTTTGGGACTTCGATATTAATTGGGTGTTTTTATGGAAATAAAGTTTTTGTTGACGTATACATAAAATCAATGCTTTATGTCGTTAAGTTAAAAAATAATTGCTTAAATGTTTATTAAATGGTGTTTTTCTCCATCATGCCTAATGATAAATTATTATACACTAGCTGTTGCCCGCGGCTTCGCCCGCGTGAGTTTCGTTTAGATGAAAAATCTTTTTGTGTTCCAAACTGTAGTAACCTAAACTCTAGTACTCAAAATTTCAGCCATTTGGTTATCCTTTGTCCCGCTGGAATATATTATGTACTCGTAGGACAGTCGCGGTGTTAAAATGAATCAAAAGTGATATTTCATTTAATAAACGATCTTCGTCTGCTCGTTATCTACAATTTCCCGTGTACCACCACTCCCACCCCGAGTCCCTCTTAGTCCTATCCCGTGTCCTGTTTATTTATACGTCAGTAGAAAATGCTCATCAGGTTGAACGACTTTTGCTAAGGCCCCATTTCCATTTACGTTATAGAGTAGCTGGTCTCTTGGAGTTCTTTATCAGATGTTCCATAATCTTAAATTTTTATACGTCAGCAGAAAATGCTCATTAGGTTAAACGACTTTTGCTAAGGCGCTATTTCCATATATGTAATAGTTTAGCTGTTCTGTTGAGGTTCTTCATCAGGTGTTCCAGTTTTCAAAATGAATTATAGCCAGTTGCCCAGGCTTAATAGCTATACAACAAAAAAAGTTTCATTCAAATCCGTCCAGAAGGTTTTGCGTGAAACGCGTACATACATACAGACAGACAGACAGAAAGACAGACAGACAAGAAATTCCAAAAAAATATTTTTGCTTTCTATTATTCTTTTCAAGTGTCCCTCTATCCATTTCAGTCAAAAATACTAAATGTACAGACAAAATATTTTTACTGTTTTATTATATGTATAGATATGTAAATCAATATATAACATGTACTTACATACAACTCACACAGATTGAGTTAGTCCCAAAGAAAGTTCTAGACCAAACATCCAAGATCCAGGTCAATCTGAAAAAGATTATTTTCCATCTTGACCCGACCGGGGATCGAACCCGGGACCTGCATTTCTACTTACTTGTGGGCATAGCGATTCCATAATCTTTGGAGTCCAATTGACTTCCAACTTTTTTTAATTCGCACTTTCTTTTCTGCTTATATTCTATGGTCGAAGATTCCATGAAGAATGCGTATTTGTTTTTGCTTTTCAGAACTCTGTTCTCCCCTTCGTCATTAGTCTTCACTAGGAGACTCGGGTTGGCTTCCATTGTTTCAAATATTTTCCGGTATAATTTGTCCTTTGATGTCTGAAAGAGAAAAAGGCTCATCAATGCCATACACCTGTAAATGCTGGCCATGTTCCATTTTTTTTACTTTGTACGTACAGTCTAAAGAACATCGCCTACTACATTTCATTGCAAATTCACTACTATTACCGCCGCCGTATAAAGGACCTACAGTGTAACTTGACAAACAGTTGACTGTTCCTAGACTGGCAACCATGACTTGGACTTTTATGCTGTTATCCAGATAGTAATACATTTTAAAGCAGCCATAATATTTGGACAGTTTCAAAAATATGTTATACTAGCTGTCGCCCGCGGCTTCGCCCGCGTGTGTTTCGCTTAGATGATTTTTGTGTTCCAAACTGTTTCAGATGTTTCGGATTTTCGTTTTTTATACGTCTACAGAAAATGTTCATCAGATTAATCAAGTTTTGCTAAGGCGCCATTTCCATATATGTTTTAGTGTAGCTGGTCTCTTGAAGCTTTTCATCAGATGTTCCATATCTTCAATTTTTATACGTCAGCAGAAAATTCTCATCAGGTTGAATGACTTTTACTAAGGCGCCATTTCCATATATGTTATAGTGTAGCTGGTCTCTTGCAGTTCTTCATCAGATGTTCCAGATCTTCAATTTTTATACGTCAGCAGAAAATGCTCATCAGGTTGAACGACTTTTGTTAAGGCACCATTTCCATATTTCTTATAGTTTAGCTGTTCTGTTATGCTTCTTCATCAGGTGTTCCAGTTTTCAAAATCAATTATAGCCTATATGTTGCCCAGACTTTATAGCTATACAACAAAAAAAGTTTCATTCAAATCCGTCCAGTAGTTTTTGCGTGAAACGCGTACATACATACAGACAGACAGACAGACAGACAGACAGACAGACAGACAGACAGACAGACAGACAGAAAAGAAATTCCAAAAAATTTTTTTTGCTTTCTATTATTCTTTTTAAGTGTCCCTCTATCCATTTTAGTCAAAAATACTAAATGTACAGACAAAATATTTTTACTGTTTTATTATATGTATAGATAGTTGGCAACTAACATAATTGTGTAGACGTAAAATTTGGCTACAGTTTGGAATTAAACATGAGAGTTTAATCATTTGCCCGTCAAGTTTCCAGTAATACACGTACGAAATCGTAAAAAATATACTTCAAGTGCTGTCTCTATTGTTTGACTCTATTTGAGTTTACTTTTAAAAAAATCCTATCTATGAACAAAAACGTGAAAATTTCTAGCTAGATATAAATACATAATGTCCATCAACATTCGATTTAACAAGTAATGA
This sequence comes from Ephestia elutella, assembly GCA_018467065.1. NCBI lineage: Eukaryota > Metazoa > Arthropoda > Insecta > Lepidoptera > Pyralidae > Ephestia > Ephestia elutella. Next base: position 8,668,967 of record CM031586.1, read on the forward strand.
ATTTGAAAATATTGAAAAACCTTACTTTAAAGAACTCGTAAGTAGATCCGCCGTCGATGCATCCGTACATGACCTTGTTTTGCTTGGCCAAGTCTTCGATGCTGTTGATTGGTTCGATCTCCATGGAGGCGGTCATGGATGCTGACAGCTGGGCAATGTACGTCTGGCACACTATCATGGCAAAGAACCACCACATCCCGCACACCCATCGGGTCCCGATAGCTCTGAAATATTGAAACAAAATACTTGTAGTGATAAATAAAAAAAAGACAAAAGTCATAAACATTGTCTGACTCGTGAATTAAGTATTCTTTGTTAAATAGTCGAAAGTGGTAAAGCCTAGTTCTCAAATGATAAGTCGTGAACGGAGGCAGATAATTGTCGTATGTATTGATTTCATCAATACGCTAGTAAAGCTAGTGTTAACTAGTTCTTTATACCATATTTACATTTTTCGTAATGGAGTAACAAAAGTAAATCATGAGTATTTTTCTGCACAAATTTTTACTTAGGCAAGATGTCGCAGCCCTGCGTCATGATGGAGCCCATGGTCAGCCAGGCGCAATTCTTGAAGTTCCATATATTCTCCAGCTCCTCTGGGTCCTTGTCACATGGCACCGGATTCTCCCAGTCGGCAGGGGATATCCTGATATATTGACATTTAAATTGAATACATGGTCAATTTAATAAATTAGGTACTTGTTTAAATTTTTTATTAGCAATATTTGTTGGCTGTATTTATTTTCACAACTGGCGCGATATAATTTTAATAATCTGTCTTTTTGTGTGTAGATCGACCTACCTATAATAATTTCTCACCTGGAGCATACAAAGAGTACGACAGACACAAGGCAGTATGCAGTAGCTATGTGCATCCACACTTCCAAGGTGTAAGGGAGAAAGAAAGAAAACATCGGCGGCGCGATGGGCTTCTCCTTTGTGTACAGTATACTTATTCCCAATGTCATGAATGGTACAGAAAAATCGACTACTTTCTTCCTTTCTTCTGTTATTGTCAAGTCGCATACGGCTAAATCGGCTTTCTGAAATTATAATATTACAAGTAAATTAATATGAACCTAAACCGACCCTTGGTTTTGTGAGGATTACGCTAGTTTGGTAGGATTTTTACAAATTGTCACCATAATAATTTTAATCATAATAAGCCTGAAATTAATAAATCAATTATCATGCTTACTTTATCTAACAAGTCTCCAATCAGCCCGTCCCATTTCTTCGTCTTTGAGTTGTAATTGCCATAACCTTTATCTTTATCATGAACAAATTCATACGTATAGTTGAAGTTTTCTTGTCTCAGAATATCGAAAATTCCCTTGACGAGATCCACGGAGAAACCTTCATATTTTTCATCTCTGTTAGATTTGTCACAGTCATCTCCTTCACACGGTGTCTTTTCATAGAAATAGGGTTTATATTTTCTAGATATTATCTGAAAAAAAGAAAGTCATAAAAATTAAATGGTTTTAAAACTTAAAGATTTTTCGAAATCATAATTTTTGAATTATTTAGAATTGTCTGACTTTTTTTTTACTTCGACCCAAAAAATCATCCTCTATCCATTTAGAGGCAAAGATGTAACGTGGATGTCTATTGTTTTGATATTTATTATACCTCTATAATAAATCTGCCGTCAATAGCATAGTTATAGTTACAGTAAGTCGGATTTTTGCCAAAACTGAGTTAGATATACAGCCATGATCACGATAACGAGATCTACAATCGTCACTTTCCCATTTTTTTGTATCATTTTTACATCACAAAGCATGATTACAGTGAATACACTTACGGCAAAAGTTGTTATTCAGGGTTTCTCGGCATAAGTACAGTTTGATATATATTACACTTATATGTTAAGTAGTTAGTATCTTTATCGGTTAGGTATACTTATCATGCGAGCAGTAATTTAGCTATACTGCACTCTTGCTGAGGAAGTACATACACATCTTATTGACGGCAGAAATTACGACGCAATTATTTATAGTATTTGGACGAAAACTTACTATGAAATGTTTGGATGTGAGTTGGTTCATGGTGAAATCAGAAATGGGGCGCTCTTCAATGATCTCCGTGCCGTTGTTGGACTCCCACTTGCCTTTAGTCTTCAGTTGGGACCCGTAGATCTCGTTGACGAACAGTGTGTAGTTGGCTCGCTTACCGTTCTCGTCGAAAGTGATGTTGCCCGTCACGCCTTTCGTAGATATCTGTAATTTTAGAAGTATTAATATTTGAATTTTCAAATATGATTTTAAAAGTGAGAATAATGACGCCAATCATCAGCAATTAGGGGACCGGACAAAATTTTACTTAATGTCTCTTTGAAAACTATCACCATAATAGAATATTTATTAGTACTTACTTGTAATATAGCATTTTGTAGTTTCGCGCCATATGCCCAGGGGGTAGCGTCAGCGTCACACACGTGACTCTCTGGCGCTTGGAAATCGTCACCCAGTGTCTGAACTGCTTTCAGGATGTGGTTGGCCATGTCATCCATAAGTAACGACTCTAACTAAGGAACAAAATGAAAATATACATAAACGACGATAACCAAATTTATTGTGTTTGAACGTGGTTCAGGCCAAACAAAACCAGTTCTCCTGTGAAACCTATTTTTTTGGGATGAAAAGTGTTCTGTCTTTTGTCTAAGTTTTTTTTCCATATCATTAACTTATACTTTATCAAATCGAGTGACCAGCTCTGTTCACTTATGCTTTGTTTCATCATCATAAAATATGATATCATCATTTGACTGCGATGGTCCAGATGCTAAACTAATCAATGATAGCTGTTCTTAGGTAATTGAGTGTTGATCAGTTATGTTACAGATTAGAAATTTTAAAATTACCGTGAAGTTAGTGACGGGAGGAGCAGTGGAGCGTTGACTGGACCACTTGGCGACGCGCGGGGCCAGGTAGTGCTGAGCGTTACTCAACACCGCGTGCTCGGTCAGGCTCAACCATGTGATGTTCGACGCGTACTTCATCAGACTATCCGCCACTGTGTACGCGTCCAGTGATACTAAAATGTAATGCTACAAACATAAATACTTTTAGCTTTCCATTAGTATCATTGAAAAGTTTGATACAAGAAAAGTCATTTCTTCTGTTTCCTTCTGTTGTTTCTCTTATTGTAATATAGTCTAATGATAGTTAAAAAAATAGTTACTTATAATATAATAAACCATAAGTAATGTACTCTATGGCAGATGAAATTGCATTGTAAATATTGTGGTCTTTGGGCGGAACACCGAGAAAAGAATTCGCCTAGTATCGTAGTTTTGTATCCAATATAACTCAAGAGAAAAAACATTCCATGACTTCCTCAAAAATGTCTCAGGTTCGGGTTCATATATTTTTGATAAACATTATAATGCTATTGTTATTATGCTTACCTGGTAATGATCAACCATTTTTAATAATTTGGCATCTTCCAAATATTTCAATATGCGATCCGCGCTACAATCCAACACAAATCGACTAGCATCTTGGTACTGATTTAAGTCTTTGAAAACCTGTAAATAAGGAATTATTTGAACAATCTTAAATGATTTTTAAGAATTTTTTGTTATTTTTGAATTCATTGTAAAGAGACATTATTTTCTTTTTTCAACATGCAAGCGACATGAAATGAAGGTACTGTACCATCAATGGTACTATTTAATGGTACTACGGGAAAGGAACGGAAAATGAAAGTAATACTTAATAAAAAAATCACATTAATATTTTCTCCATTAGGATCCAATTTTCTTAGATATACCGGATATTTAGTTGTATGCTCAGCCAATATTTTTTGTATCCTCAACAGACCTGAAACATTAACAAAAATAGGATTAATTTTTTTTTTAATTAAATATTTCTTTATATTTTATTTTAGGTATGTAAAAAAGTCTCGTTTAAAAAAAATCTAGTCTTTAACATAATTTTTATGCTCTATTTTAATCCGAATTTCCGATATACATATATTTGTGTACCTACTTTACTATTTGTTGTGTGTTATAAGTGTACTCACCAAAATCATCTTCATAAAGAGCTGAAAAGCTATCCCATTTGTAAAACTTCAAAAGTTTTGAGTAACCAAGAGCAACTTCATCAGGATCAGGATAGAAATTGATAGTTATATTTTTGAATACAATTTCTTCTACTTTCTCTTCTGTCTCTACATCTTTTTCTTCATTTTCTACCAATTGATCGTCTTCTTCTTCATCGTCTTCTTCATCATCTTCTTCTTCCTCATAATCGAAGTCAGGATCGGAAAACTGCCAGCTGGCTTGGACGTAAGGTATGTTAGCGATACTACATTGGTCTCGAACTGCTCCGTTTGTAAGGCTATTTTGGGGACCCAGCAATGCTATGGGTCGCATTTCTTTATCCGAACATACTGAAATAAGTACAATAACAGTATTACATACAAAATTCATTATATACAAACTAGCAAGGACCCGGGACTTTCTCCCGTAGGAATTTCAAGAAATACTCTTTAAGTGTTCCCCTACACTCCCTAAGGAACTCTACTTTTAAGTAGGTATTAAAAAAAAGTTAAAAAGAAAATAATTATTACATACATGCTTCCCACGCCGAGTAGCTGTCATTTCTGGACGGGTTCAACACAGTCGCGGTCAGTTGGTAGTCGGGGAGGTGGACGTCGAAAACGCTCTCATTGAACGCTAGTTGTTGAATCAAAGTGTCGGGCTCGAAGATACCAGCTATAATGGAAATAAATTATAAATTTACAAAAACCCACAAACATTGCTAAACCGATTTTAATAAATCATAACTAAGAACACTCTTGATTAAGTAGCTTTAACAACAAAAAAACTAAATGAAAAAATCGGTTCACCCGTTTGGGAGCTAAGAGGGTACAGACAGACCTACAGAATACACTGATACGTCAAACTTATAACACCCCTCTGTTAACGTCTGGGTTAAAATAAAAATGTTAAAACAATCAGATTGAATGAAGCTTTTAGAATAATTTATTGATGTTTAAAATAGATGGATGAGGATAAGAAACATTATATTAATACACAAAAGTAAACACATTAATCTTAAAAATAAACAACAGAACTCTGTTTATTTAATCTAATAAAACAATTAAGTAGGTATTTACCATCGAGATATTATGGTATTTACAAACATTTCATAATGTCGTTATTTTTCTTAGTATTTCGCAAGCTTTACTTGGTAACACAGATGTTCCTTAGAACAGAGTTAATTTTTGTTTTCACTGATACCTATTTCGAGGAAATTTTAAGTTTACGTTTAATGATAACACTGACAACAGCAAGAACATGTAGTACATGTATTTTTCTGACACGTTCGATGCAGAATGTTCGATGCAGAATTACTATTGGTACACACACAACTCACCTACTTGATAAGAAACCTCTTCTTTTTCCTCGGTAGATATGATCTGAGATGCACCTTTGTTTACCAAACAAATTAAAAATAGTAATTGCCACATTATTAAAAGTTTACCATAATGTAGACCAGTCAGTTTACTGGTGGAAGTGGTGGAGCGCACTGAAGTTTGGTCAGACGGCCAAACAAAATTAAACGGTTATAGAGTTAGGAATATTTGGAATGGACGAAGTTTGCCAAGCCACAATCGCGGGAAACTTGATCAACTTTAGTTAATCGCTTTATTCGTACTTTTTATTTCATAACGTGAAAATTTTGAAATAGGACTAAACGAACAATAAAAATGAATACCTGTGCAATTTCAACTTTAATTATAATTCACGTTGAAATGGCAATAATTATTGTTTTTCGGATATTTAAAGCTTTTCTATAAAATTTAGAGCTGATGCTATTTTCTTCATATTGGTTAATATTTGTAACAAGTGACAAAAGTATTACTCAAAAACGACAGTTTGGGGACACCCAAACAAGCCGATAGTAATCTAATTTTGTCATTATATTATTGAAACTAGAAAAATACCAGAACGTATAATAAAAATTACGATACAAACTAGTCACATATATTTAAAAACATGTCCAGCTTTCTAAACGTGTATTCATCTTCGAGGAATTTCCGCGATCACCAGTAGTGGAGTCCCGATGGCTAATTGTGACGAAAACGTCGCGACGCCGCCGCCGTATTTACAACGTGACCTAAAACTGTTCTCCAAAAATACCTCAGACGCGGTGGAAGCGCCAGCCGCACCACATCTGCACAACGACAATATTACATGAATGAATGACTACAACCATGAAGCCGTTGAAACTACTAACCTTGCTGCTTTATCAAATATTGGAGATAGAAGCTATGACTACAAATAGTTTTCCTATTGGTATGTACCATCCTCATAGTTTAAGGTATAAGGATATTGAAGAAATAATTCATGTTATGTTTTCAGGTGGTTTATTTACCAGTGAATCGAATGAGATAACGAAAAAGGCTTTTGAAATCATAACACAGACGAGCGGTACCAAAGCTATCTATGGTCGAACAATGACTTCAGTGGCTGAAGATAGCTATTCAATAGCTTTAAACAGTAAGTTAAAATTTTTTACACTGTAAATAGACGCTAATGATTTGTAATTGTTACTCTAGATAATGCTATTTTTTATTATTTGAATGAAAAAGCAAAACTGTCTATATGTTTTACAGTGTGCCCGTTAACATCTGGCAACAAAGGTATTGTTGCACTAATCGATTCAAGACCCACAAATGGAATTTGTGACACTGCTTGTCTACTTTGCAATAGATTAAATGTAAGCATCGCAATAATTTACAATTAACAATGTCCATCAATGTTAATTAATAATAATATAAGTACTATTTATCAATTAAATATATTACTAATAGTTACATCTTTTTTTAATCAGATCACACATCTGGCGCTAGGTTGGCAGCCGATTGAGAAAATTGAGCAAAATCTTTTCACATTTTCATATCATCCTCCGCCCGGGGTAATTTCGAAAGCATTTGCGAGGCTAATCAAGGATTTGCAATGGGACAAATTCACAATATTATACGAGGACGACAGTAGTAGGTACTACTTCTAATTAATTAACTTCCTGTTATTTGGTAAAACATTTTAAGTCATGTTTGTTTTAGGTTTTATCCGCCTGCAAGAGATAATCAACACGTGGCCACAAGATCGGAAGTCGATTATATTTAGGAAATTGGATCCTGTAGAAGATAATAAAGAGATACTAAAGCATGTAATAAAAGTGCTTCACATGAGCTATTATGTTCTGGATTGCAAAACTGAGAATGTGAATAAATATATGGACCAAGTTATTGAAGTAGAGAATTCGACAGAGTATTTGGTAAGATTAGTTTTGATTTTTAACTTGCCATATAAATTTTTTGCTCATTCGAAGTACGAAATTTCCAAAACTTTATAAGCATTTTACATTGTATCACTGGTTTATTATTCCACTCATATTTCTAATGAACTTGTACCATAACATACCAAAACCCTTAATTATTGTAATATTAATATTTTTAAATAATGTTATCTTGATCTGAATTTTCTTGGACATAAATTTTGAATATCGTCCATTTTTTTTTCAGAGTTTTATATTAACAAACTTAGATTCATATAAAATTGACCTGTCGGAAGTTCCAGAGCTAAGAGCAAATGTATCAACATTATATTTAACTACTGCTAGCGAAGACAGATGGAAAGAGATTAAAATAAACCCGGAGAAGGATCCAACTACGGTAATGCAGTGATCCCTTTAAACTTTTGCATTGCATAATTATTTGTCAGTTGTTATTAAATTTTCGGTCATAATTAGACCGGTATTACGCGTATCTTTACTATTATTTTTATTTTTCCGCCCACAGTAATTACGGGCAGTTTCACTTGTGCGTAAATCTCCGAAAAATAAAATAAAAGCTGTTTGCGTCGCCTTACTAGATAGTGTAACTTATTTAATTATGATTGAGAGCATTGAAATACCTAACTCAAAAATGTTATTGAATATAAAATTCTTTCAGTTAGAAACTGCTTTACTAGTAGATGCGCTGAGGCACGTAGAGACAGCTATAAGAAGCATGCAGCAGGAAGGCGAGGGTGGAGATAGATATTATTCATCTACAACATTGGAGGATCCACCAGCCTTATGTTTTAAAGATAATAAAGCAGATTATGTGCCGTGGTCTCTTGGAGATAATTTGAGGCAGGCATTAAGAAATGTGAGTATTACTAACTTTTTGTTTATTGGTGCCTAAAGAAAATTAGTCCCTTCTTATCGAGTGTTTTAAACTAACTCAGGTGTCAGATTTTATTCAAGTCGCCTGGCGTCTGACTTGCCTTTTACGACTACCGCCATCTAGCAGCAATAGCCATATACACACTAGAAAACTGAACAGTCAACAGTGTGCAGGTTTCCTCATGATGTTTTTCCTCTCCAGAAGCAGGTGGTGAACGAACCCTACAAAACTTAAAGGAACTTGATCTTATATACCTGACATTATGTTACAAAATCATAGACACTATTTTATTTTAGCAGTGCTAATAGGTGGTAAATATGTATTTGCTCGTCCGGAAAACGTAGTGTTGGCAGGCCTCCCACTCGGTGGACCGACGACCTGGTGAAGGTCGCGGGTTGCGCATGGATGCGGGCAGCGCAGGACCGGTCGTTGTGGAAATCCTTGGGGAGGCCTTTGTCCAGCAGTGGACGTCTTTCGGCTGAGAGAGATGTATTTGCTCAGAATAAGTAACATGCCCTTTGTTAATTAATAATTAACAAATGTTTATTCTGATAAAAATCTTGTCTGTCAATCTATTATCAACAAAACTGCTTAAAACAACATACTTTTCAGACAATACTTAGGGAAGGCTTCACGGGAGACATAGAATTTGATGACGAAGGAAAACGGACCAACTTTGTTCTGCAATACTCCAAGTTGAACCAAGACATGAATTTTATAAACGTCGGCTTTTGGGATTCAAAAACTGACCTAATAACTAAAGTGAACGACAACGTTTCGGACCGCTCCTCCGCCCTGAAATCCAACGTTATCAAGGTTCTAATATTACATACCTATTACCACACATAAGTACATTGTCAAGTTTTGTCGAGCGATAGTTTTCAACCTGCTACGTTATAAACATTATTCCCGTAATAGGCGGGGCATTTAAATTTTTTTACCGACAAATTCCTACAACCATGATTCTTATACTTAACATTATTTTGATGTTTTTAGACATCCTTATATAAAAAAAAGAATTTTGATGATCCGATATGAAATGGGAGGGGTAAATAAACTATACTGAATTGCTCGTAAACAAAAAAGTTTACAATAGAGATTACTGTTCACAATTAATTAATAAGACTTCATTTACCTGTAAATAAAAGTTGGCCGGTTTATAATAAGGCTTTCTAGTCATAAAATGTATTTTTAACGTTATAAATGTCAATATGGTTTTTATTTAATTACAGGAAATCGGGTTCATAAACATGAGTGGTTTTTTAAAATTAAGATTGAATAATTCACATTACGTACGAATATACAATTTTCTCGACTGTAGAATTTAAAAAAAAATTAAAAGTTAATAAAAAAAAACTGTTGTAGTCACCCTTATAAAAATTGAGGATATGGTTCATTACAATAGTATACGAATAATATATAAAAGTCACCATTGCTGGATTTTTTGTTTTTGTACAGGATGTTTTTAAAGTATAAAAATTACAACTCATTAAAAAATCCATTTCGGATTGTTATTTATTGGTGATTTTTTAAATCAAGCTTTTATTATTCGTAAGGAAACATGTAACAAAAAATCACCCTGGTAGGATTTTTTGTTTGAGAGTTATAACAATATGAGTCTTATAATAGCGTTTAAAAAAAAAACGGCGGTGGTGATTTTTTTTACACTTAAATTTGCAGTTGTAATAACATAATCTATGTAGTTTATAAAAATCACCATCGTAGGATTTAATGTGACCACCTCCATACAACTGAAAATTCACAGCCCCGACTATAATGGAAGTAAAATAAGTGTTTAGGGAAACCTTACATCGTGACATATTATTTACTTTTACCAACCACCTACATACCAAACTTCAATAAAATGCTTTCTTTTTTCACAGGTTTTTATAGAATATGAATAGCCTACAGCACAATTTATTAATTTAATTTTGCACTTAATATATTACTAGCAATTTAGAATATGAAAAACTTATTTATTATTTGTATTTATTTTAGCTATTACGCTTTTCTTCTGAAGGTTTAAAACGATACATTTTTTAGATCGTAACGCGATTGGGTAAACCTTACTATTTTGAGAATCCAAATGGTACAGAAGGTTATCGAGGGTACGCAATAGATCTGATGGACGCTATTTTCAAAGAAATTAACCGCAAAAAGGGCCTCAACTTGGAATATGAGTTCTATAGAGCGCCTCATGACGATTATGGCAAGCAAATCGAGGGAACATCGAAGTGGAATGGAATTCTGGGTGAATTAATTGAACGTGTGAGTTAATTTGTTAAAACTAAATCAAACTTTAAGTTTCTTTCTTTTCTGTCTGGTTAATAAAATCGTTCCTTTACTTTATTTCAGAGAGCTCAACTGGGAATTTGTGATCTTACGGTTACTTCAGAAAGGAACGCAGTGGTCGATTTCTCGATACCGTTCATGACACTGGGCATTAGCATCCTGTTCAGGGATCCACCTCCTGATGATCCAAACAAATTCTCCTTCATCAAACCTTTGGCTTTCGACGTCTGGTTGTACCTAGCGACGACCTATATTATTGTTTCGTTCGTGTTGCTATTGTGTGCCAGGTAAAATTAAATCGCTTCTGTTAGATAGCTTTAGAATACTTCCAAAACTTTAAATAAAATCATTGTTGCAGTATAAACAATGATTTTATTGTAGTGATATAAGTGCACTAAATATAAATAATAATAAAAAAATCATTTCTAAAGAGAAATTAGTGCAATGTAGGATAAAATTTAATCTACCTACTAAAATATCTGTTACAAAAATGCCAATTAAGTAGAAAATCGAAGCGTTTCTTAAGAGCAATTTGAAAGCAGAAAGAACATTTTCTTTTTGCTTCATAAAGGAAGTTTGCAACTTTTCTTTTGACGTTATAATTGGAAATTGACTTTTTTCGTATTTTCCTATAAGTGCCCGCTTTAAATTAATGTTTATTGTTATTAAATTACATTAATTTCATTGTCTGTTATTTCGGTATTAATTTAAATTATTTTGTGTTTATTTAGTTATTTTTATTATTTCAGAATGAGTCAAGATGACTGGGTAAACCCCCACCCCTGTAATCAAAACCCAAAGAAATTACAGAATATTTGGAGTCTGTATAACTGTATGTGGCTAACTATGGGGTCTATCATGACACAGGGGTGTGATATATTGCCACGGTATGTTATAGTACTTTCTTAAGAGATAATAATATGTAAGCGGTATGTAATATAGTCAGCGACAATATCGGCGGACTATCAATTAAAATAAATAAATAGAACTTATTTTTTCATAAGTTTGTCAAAAGTTTTATGCCATTTCATGATTTTCTATTTTTCTGCGCAATTGGAGCAACAAAATTTGATTCAAACATTTCTGTATTGTCATGGAACATAATGTTTTTTTTTTATAAAATAGTAGGCAAACGAGCATGCGGGTTGCCTGATGGTAAGCAATCACCGCAGTCCATAGACACAATATTTAGAAAGTTATCAAAATGCTGAAAATATAAGTACAGTATGTGTATCATCGACCTTTCATAGGCGGTGGCAGCAGCTAGCGAGTGATAGAGGTGACTTGACTTATGGTCCTAAGGCCCCCAGGTGTGGCAGAGGGCGTCCATAGTGCATCTCCATTGTGAACTGTCTTGGGCAATGCGTTTCGCCTCCGACCAGCCTGCCTGCCTTGGAATATGCGTGGGGTTTCTACGAAGCGTGTTGCCGATCCACGCTCATTTGCGGTGCTTAATCTGGTGGTCAATCGGCGCTTCCTTGCATGTTTCCCATAGCTCCCGGTTAGACATGACCTTTGGCCAGAAAATGCCAAGTATTTGTCGAAGGCATCGGTTAACGAACACCTGTAGTGGTAAAGTGATAGAGGTAGTTGGAGAGATAAATGGGAGGTTTTTGCCCAGCAGTGGGACCTATTGGCTAAATAAAAAAAATGTGTATCATCTATGATGACAGTGGAGTGGGGTCCCGCTGGATGGCAGGCGTGTGGTGGTTCTTCGCGATGATCATCACGGCCTCCTACACCGCCAACATGTCCACATTCATCAGTAACGACCGTCGCAGCAATGACATCTCTGACGTCAAGAGTCTCTCCGAGCAGAACAAGGTTTCTTACGGAGCTGTGTATAATTCCTCCACTTATTATTTTTTCAAGGTTCGAGATTTTCTGTTTACTTTTATCTAAGCAACTACTAAATAATATAAGTTTTCTCTGTCATAAAGGGGTTGTTGCACAAATGCATGGGAAGCCGGCTATATCATAAGCACCTATCTGAACTTTTTATTTTTGGGTCAGTATCAATGCCTTATAAGTAAATCCGATAAATTCGTAGCCTTTCTATGGTACATTTAGTCAATAAAATCGTAATGAAGGTTAGGCGAGTTCCGCCAAAATGACCGACACCCATTATGATTTGACGTTGACGCGCTTCATTTGACAGTTCCGATTTCCGGTACGTTCAAAAATGTACTTTTATTACATACGTGTCCGCGGGAAAGAATTGTTTATTTTATTTATTATTCATCTATTTATGTGAAATACACATACCTATGTTATTGTGATATTGCATGTAACATGTGTTAAGAACATTTACTTTAATTAATTTTCTAAAATATAATGAAAATATCGAGCATTGTATCTGATTTTCTGTATCATAATTTCTGAACATACCTACGGGCGCCATGTCAGTATCGCCATTATACGATATTAAGTGATATTAAATGTATTTTTGTACCATGACAAGATCACGAAAAAACAAATATATGATGGTCTTAATCGGTTTTTGATATTATTTCTGATTTTTGGGGAACTGCTCATGATATAGCCCGCTATGCAACATGCCCTTTAATAGGTTTGTCTCACTTTCATGTTTCAGATTTATTTATTTGAATTTTTTTTCAATTTATTTTTAAAAGTAAAAAAAGTTTATGTTATTGACTAGCAAACTTAGATTTTAGAACATTTTTCCAATCTTTCCTGAGTACGCTGATTACCCAGTGTGTTTCTCGCTAAAAAAATATACTTTTTATTTTGTCCTGTTTTATTTAAAATGCATTTTTGGAACAACAAAATTACATTATTTTGTACAGAATTTTATTCAGAGCGTATTTTTAAATGACTAGAATTTATCTGATCTTTACATTGCAGAATTCGAATGATTCCTTGTATCAGAAAATCTGGTCAGTGATGAATTCTGCGAAGCCATCAGTCTTCATGAATAGCAACGATGAGGGCAAAGAGCGCGTGTTCCGGAGTGAGAATTGCAACTACGCCTTCTTCATGGAGTCCACTGCCATCGAGTACTACATACAGAGGAACTGCGCCTTGAAGATGGTCGGCTCCAAGCTCGACTCTAAAGAATATGCGATCGCTATGCCGAAAAGTAAGAGTTTTTAAATTAATTTTGAGTTAAAATACCTACTAATCTGATTCGATTGCAGTGACATCAAAGAGAAAATTTAAAAAGAAAATTTTACCAGATTATGATGGACTAAACTTGACTTTTTATTATTTTTTAGAGTTACTTGTACAAGTACTTACATTTAATCAGTACCTATATTATATTTCTTTCGATTCGAGTGAAAAGCCAAGCAGAGAGTCTCACGTTTCAAGCGGCGACGTTGCAGAGTTTTACTAACAAAGCTAGTGTTTTTAATAAACTAGCTGAGTGGATTTCTCAGGCGAAGATCTTACGTATCCAAGCTGAAAACGCAACATAGTTTTTCAGATAACACCAGGATCAAAGATATAGATGACGACATTAGATGCGCCTTTACGCGTTCCACGATTGTCACTGTTTACTCACACACGTATAACGAGTGACGTCAGCAACATACTCTATAACGGTCAGCCGATTGACCTGACGCAATCTGCGTGACCTATGAGACCCCACACTCCGCGCTTTGAACGAGTGCGTAGAATAATCAAGAATAAATTGAAAACAAATACTTACGCGTGAAAACTAACACCTAGACTTGTTTTGGGAGACGATTTAAAATTCGAAGTTACATACTTAAACTATTTAAAATTATTTTACAAAAGTTATATTGTAAATGACATACGTCCCGCGGAGTTGCACGCAAGGAACGAAGTGTAGAGACGGGAGTCTGTTCTCCTTACATTGATTCATAAGCAAACCCCTAACATGCTGAACCAGCAATAAGATGATGCAATGGTTCAGGGGTTTACGTATGTAACCCCAGAGGGTGGTTGCATGACTCCTCCCTCATCAAGAGCGAAATTATCCGAAGGACGATTTTCAGAGTTCGGATGATTTCGCATAACGAAGTTAAGGCACTTGAGCTTATATTTAAGAATTACAAATACTGACAGGCTTATAACTATGCTTATATATAACACAACTGTATATACGCTCACTGATTTCACTAAAATGCCCTTTTTATTCACTTCACTAACACTGAATTTCAGCCTCTCGTTTAACCTCTCCAGGTCACTGAAGTCGGTTCCTTCCAGATTTACAGGTGAAGTTTGCAGAACATCGGTGGTTGATATCTCTGGTAGAGCTATTACCGGTATCTGTTCGTAAGTAATAGAGCTCTCGCTGCGATGAAACTTAAAGTGTATGTCACCCACGATGACGTCACAACCATCTGTTATAGTTAGAATGTGGGTGCCCTGTATATATTTTCTTGTAACTTCATTTTCGCAATTTTCAGTTATCAGTGTATCATATCTAGTATACAGGATGTAGCGGTTAACTTTAATCATTTCGGCTTTTATTTCTTCTAATTGAATCGGGATCTGTGTGCAAGTCGTGGGATTTGCAGTGAATTTCATCAATTCCTGGATACAAGTGTCTGCAATCAATTGGAAAGTATCCTTTTCCTGACAAAGGAAATATGTCTCATCTATCTCTAAGCATGGCTGGGCGAGCGACCTGAACTTCAAACTCTTTGAAAGGATATAAGGGTATTTAGGAACAATGATGAGGGTTTGTTTATGATAAGGATTATATATATGTAAAGGATACAATTTATAGTATGTATACTGCTCAACACTAACGAGTGGTACTTCTAATAAAAATACTATCTTATCTAATTTTATATATGATTTTACAGTTATAGAACGCTCTATTTTAATTAAATTATATGAAGTAGGTGTTTATACTAAGTTATTCGTTCTATTTATTATTTTTAGAAATTTAAGTAACTCATGTGACTCTATTACAGATTGATGTAAAATACCTAATTTACTTAAAGATAGAGCTGTCTCTATTTCATTCAATTTACTATATATCAACTGAAAGTTATGCAAATACATGTGATATATATTAGTAATCTGTGACTGTACTAGATATCTATTTTCTTTTGTCTAAAGTACTTTAAATTCACGTTCTATTTCCTTTAATTTACTAACTAATCGTACAAAATTATTATTTACTAATTTAGAAGAATTCACAAAGGTATCAATAACTTCAGAAATTATTGTTATCTTGTTATTTACTTTATTTTGATTCAAAGTTAAATCATTTAAAATAGTATCGTACCTATGTGCATCCTCGTTATCCAGATTTCCTGTGATTGCTTTAATCACGGTACCAATTGGATTCAATAGACCTCTTCTTACTCTACTATTAGGAACTATTTGCCTATACTTTCTTATAGTTACATTTTTTATAAAATTTACCTGTTCTTTTAAATTGTAAAAATCTTGGCTAAAATTTTTATAAAATTGAGTGGAAATCAATTTGTTAACATTTTCAAAACCAATAACATTTTCATTTAAATCCTTATAAACTAAACTTAAATTCTGGGTCTTAGCAATTATCCACTTATCATATTCGATTACAGCTGTTCCTTCCTTAAGGGTAAGTAAACCTGGATTTCTCTCAACCTTTTGGAGCAGAAGGCCCTGGCTGGTTCTCATCAGGGTCATCAGCATCACAACGTATCTGTGGGGGACGTTTAACGTTTTTAATTGGAGTTTTAGTTAATCGTGAACCAATTGCAATTGGTAATATATTACGTTCGGGTTTTCCTTTTACTACTGCTTTTTTGAAACGAGGCTTATCCTTTGATTTTCTTATATTTATATCTTTAACAAATACTGTATTTCCTTCATAAAAATCTTTATCTGATTCTCCTCCTCTCTTCTTTCTTTCCTTTTCTTTTATCTCTATCATTTTACTAGAAATGTATATATATAAATATTTAGTACGTTTAGCATGATCTTTAAGTAATTCACCCATATATTGTTTTTCAAAATCTATATTAAATATACTATTAGATGAGGTATGACCGAACACTACTTCGAATGGGGTAAGACCTGTAGTAGTATGAATTGTGTGATTATAGGACATTATAGAGTAGGTCATAATAGAAGCAGCGTCTGTACACTTCTGCTCGTACTTAGCTAAACGGTATATTTCAATTAAAGTTGAATGAAACCTCTCTACAATTCCAGTCGAATTAGGATTATTAGGGGTAGTTATGTGTAGATCTATTTTATATAAGGACATTAGCTCTCTCATGAGACTATTGTTAAATTCTAGACCAGGGTCGCTAGTTATTTTACGAGGTGTACCATATAAGGAAAAGTATTGAATTAATGCGCGTATTACTTCGGGTGTAGAGCGATTCTCTATTTTAATCGCCTGGCCTAATTTGCTGAAGGCATCAACTATAGTTAGGTAATATGCACTATCTATAGTAAAGAGATCTATGAAAAGTTCCTGAAATGGAGAATCCTGAGTTTGAGTTAACTGCAAAATGGGTTTAATGGGTTTTCTGTCATATTTCATTTTACGACAGGCTTCGCAAGAATTTATGACAGCTGATACTGTAGTTTGCATATTATGCCAAAAATACGTCCTACGTATTCTAACCATGGTTTCTTTTATACCTCGATGGCAAGTCTTGCCTTCGTGGTGTTGTAATATAATGGACTTCTGTTCTTTTTCATCTTCTACGAAGACTACTCTTTCGGTACATTCATAGAAGTTAACAGTATCTTTTTTAAACAGGCTATTTATTATATAGGAAAAATCTTTTCTATGCTGTTCATTTTCAAAATATATGAAATATTTAATATTAGGTCTAATGTATTCTTTTAAAAATGATTTAATAAGTTCTAAGTTTTTAATAGGAATAAATACTTCTAAAATCTTCTGTTTTTCCCTTGAAATATCTTTAACATTTAATTCATTTCGTAGCCACGTAAAAATAAGTATTTGGTTAGGCTTAGTATCTATAGCTTCGCGTAAGATTGGTATTCCAAAGGATTCTAGATCATCTGCTGAATGAGCAGTTTCTGTACTGCTGGAAACAGGTCGAAGAGGGTAATTTTCTTCAATAGAATTAGTTGATGAGTCAGATATAAGTATAGTCTCTCGGTCAGATTTGTTAGTAGATAGTTTTGTAATTTGTTCTGTAACCTCGTCTAGGTATTCCTGTAATCTATGTTCTTTGTCATCTATATTTACTCTCATAGAAGTTGAGTCATCGTCAGGGTCTAGAGCGTTAACTTTAATTCGTGATAGAGCATCTGAAATTTGATTTTGTTTTTCTTCGTTAGTTTGATTTAATTTTATATCACCTGAGTATTGGTCAGTGGGTAATTCTACACGTTGTTCAGTACGTGGTGCTAGAGTCCTAACTAATTTTTGGCAACAGTGCACTATAGGTATATATGTAGTCGTAGTCTTTAGTATATTATTTTTAAAATCAATTACTGCACCTAGTTGTTGCAATAAATCGTTACCTACTAGTCCATCGTAACGTGAATCAACACAGTATATATAAAATTTATGTATAGCTCCAGTATTTAATGTAGGAAATAAGGGAATTTGCATTGCCTGATCATGAGCGCTAGTAGCTGTAGTAGTATAGTGCAAGATGTATGAGCTAACTTTATTTACTATATGTAGGTAGTCATAATATTATTAATAAATCAGTGTCAAACCAACTGCGTGTGTTTCACTACATGGTGGCAGCGGTGCTATCAATTAAAATTGATAATTCGCGTGATTTTAAGTGATTAGTCGTATTATTATTCGTTTGTGGTGTGTAGCATCGTAATTTGCAAATTGGAATATGGAACACGCGCGTCCTCCAGCAGAATTGTCACTCGAAGGCGGTCCAGCTACGCGGTCCGAGGCGTGGCGAAAATGGCGGAAGTTATTCGAAGTGTTCTTAAAAGCGTCTGGAGTGAGCAAAGAGCCTAAGGAAGTACAGGCTAGCTTGTTGGTTAACCTCATTGGACCGGCGGGGTACGAGGTCTATACTACGTTTACGTTTAAATCTGGCGAAAGTGAGGACGACATCAAATGTTTATTACAAAAATTCGAAAACCATTTTGGTACTAAGCCCAATATTACAGTGAGACGTTTCAAGTTCTTTACACGAAGCCAGGAGGAACAGGAGTCTATAGACGAATACGTAACCGCCTTAAGACTGTTGAGTCAATATTGCGAGTTCGGTGATCTTCAAGAAAGTCTTTTACGAGATAAAATTGTTTGCGGGATTACCAATAATACAGTGAGGGATCGATTACTTCGCACGGACGAATTGACATTATCCAAGGCAATACAAATCTGTCAGGCGGCAGAAATTTCTAAAGAGGAAGGCCTGTGCATCGAAGGTGGTTCCGAGGGTGTGCAAGTAAATGCAATGAATGCGCGCGGTGCGGGCGGCGCCCGCGCCGGCGACGAGCGAGCGTGGCGGGCGGCGCGCGGTCGGCGCGGCCGCGGGGCCGGCGCTCGCCAGCGCGCCGCGGCCGGGGCCGGCGCGCGCTGCAGCTGCTGCGGGGGAGCGCGCTGCGCGGGCGGCGAGCGGTGTCCGGCGCGAGACGCGATGTGTTTTGTGTGTGACAAGAAAGGTCATTTTTCGCGGGTTTGTGAGCGTAGAGAAGTGATGCGCAAAGTGTTAAACTTAAGTGTCGAGTCGGAAAGTGATAGTGAAGGTATGTTTTATGTGGATACTATTAGCAGACAGGACAGTAAACTCAGTAAGTCTTTTAATGAATGGATTGAAACAGTTACTTGTAATGGTAAACAAATAGTTATTAAAATTGATACAGGTTCTATGATAAATGTTCTATCAAAGGATGAATTTTTAAATTTGGGATATTGTATTAATCGATTAAAACCATTTACGAAACGTGTTCATTCCTTCACAGGTAATCGTTTACCTGTTATTGGAGTAGAAAACTTGAATCTAATTTACAATAACAAAACATATTTGTTACCGTTTGTGATTGTAGACTTAAACTGTCAAAATGTTTTAGGATTAAAAGCTTGCATTACATTAAAATTGATTAATCATGTTGACATTATAAACATTGACAAATATTCTAGTTTGTTTGAGGGTCTAGGTAAATTACCAGGAAAATATAGTATTTCAATTGACAAAAGTGTTCAACCTGTAATGTGTCCTACTAGAAAAATACCACTAGGACTTAAAGATAAGTTATTTAAGGAATTACAGAGAATGGAAGGACTCGGTGTCGTGAGAAAGGTCACTCACCCCACCGATTGGGTTAATGCCATTGTATTAGTGCCTAAAAAGGACGGTAGCATTCGTGTGTGCTTGGACCCGCGACCCCTGAACCGCGCGGTGCGGCGCGCGCAGTTCTCACTGCCCACCGTGCCCGAGCTGGCCGTCAAGCTGCGTGACGCGCGCGTGTTCAGCGTGCTCGACGCACGCTGTGGGTTTTGGATGGTGGAAATAGACGATGCTAGCGCCGACCTGTGTACCTTCAGTACGCCATTTGGTAGGTACCAATTTTTGCGCTTGCCGTATGGTATAAGTTGTGCACCAGAAGTTTTCCATGGGAAACTTCGACAACACCTGGAAGACCTGGACGGAGTAGAGTCTTTTATTGATGACGTCATCGTATGGGGCCGATCCCAACAAGAGCATGATAACAGGTTACAGGCTCTGTTGCAACGTGCACAAAAAATAGGTATTAAATTTAACCGGGACAAATGTCAATTTGGGGTACTGGAAATAACTTATCTCGGCCATGTATTTGATGCGAGTGGTATGAAACCTGATCATAGGAAGGTTAAGGCTATTGTGGACATGCCTCAACCTACTGATAGAAAGGCATTGGAGAGATTTTTAGGGATGATTAATTATCTATCAAAATTCATTCAAAATTGTTCAGAATGTGTAAATGTGTTAAGAAGTTTGCTGAAAAAAGACGTAGAATGGATGTGGGACACTTGTCATTCTGAGGCAGTCGAACAATTAAAACGCAAGGTTGCGGGCGCACCGGTGCTGGCGCTGTACTCGGCACAGGCGCCCGTGGTGCTGTCCGTGGACGCGAGCGGCGTGGCGCTCGGCGCCGTGCTGCTGCAGGGCGGCCGGCCGGTGGAATTCGCGTCGCTCACGCTCACCGACACACAGACCAGGTACGCGCAGATAGAAAAGGAAATGCTGGCTATTGTTTTTGCGGTGGAGCGATTTAGACAATATATTTACGGTAGGTCAGATGTAATAGTACACAGCGATCATAAGCCGCTAGAAGCCATTTTCAATAAACCGCTAGTATCAGTGCCGGCCCGTTTGCAGCGCATGATGATGCGAGTCCAAGGGTTTGATATTAAGGTAGTGTATGTACCAGGAAAATACATGTATATTGCGGATACACTGTCGAGGGCCCCTTTGTCTGAATTAATGCATGATCGCGTGTCTGAGGAGGTCGAGGTGCAGACTTGTTTTATGTTACGACATGTACCATTTAGTGATCTCAAAAGGGAACTAATTAAAAAAGAAACTGAGAGAGATAGTGATTGTAAGCAATTGATACAATACATAAGAGATGGATGGCCGAGGAGTAGAAGAAATGTGAGTGAGAAAATCAACGTATTCTGGCCATATCGTGAATTACTTCAGTTTGTTGATGGTATGATTTTTAAAGGTGAATGTGTATTTATTCCGCGCGGCTTGCGAGAAGAAATGTTGAAACGGGTACATGAAGGACATTTGGGCATTGAAAGATGTAAACGTCGGGCGCGCGAGGTGATGTTCTGGCCGGGGCTCGCGGCCGATGTCGAGCGCGAGGCGCGCGAGTGCGCGGCGTGCGCGCTGCACGCGCCGCGCCCGCGCCGGCAGCCGCTCCAGCAGCATGAGGTGCCGGCATTGCCGTGGCACAAGCTAGCTTCTGATATATTTGAATATCGCAAAAAGAGGTACATCATACTTGTAGATTACTTTTCTAACTTTGTGGAGGTCGGACAGTTGACTGGCATTGGTAGTAAACAGGTTATTGATTTTATGAAAGCGCAGTTTGCACGGCACGGCATCCCGGCTGAACTAGTGACAGACAATGGCCCCGCTTATAGTTCTAAGGATTTTAAAAAATTTACACGGGAATGGGAAATTAATCATGTCACGTCATCGCCACATTACCCTCAATCGAACGGAAAGAGCGAGAGAACTGTTCAAACAATAAAAAATTTATTGAAAAAATGTGTAGATTCAGGTCAGGATTTTTATTTGAGTTTGTTGAATTTTAGAGCCACTACTCGAGACGGGTTAGACTCGCCAGCCCAGATGCTAATGGGTAGATGGCTCAAGACAAAACTACCGATTACTACAGAATTATTACGAGAGCCTGTCGACAATAATCGTAATTACAAAACCTTAATGGCCAAAAGATGTTCTATCAAACAACAGTATGATAAATCGGCGCGACCGCTAGGGCAGGTATCAGTCGGTGATAAGGCGACTTTGGTTTGCAATGGGAATAGGAAACCGGTTACTGTGGTAGCTCGCGCTCCTGAGCCGCGTTCTTTTGTAGTGAAGGATGCAGATGGAAATAAATATCGTCGTACTCGAGGTCACCTAGCGACGCGTACAGTCTCTGATGAGCGTTACAGTAAATACTCATCATCACGGCCGGAGTTAGCATCGTTTTGTCCGCCTATCGTATCGGGGGTACTTACTAGACGCAGCCGCAGGCGTAAAAATTTACTTAGTTGTGATGACCGGTCACAACGAGAACAGACACCTGTGAGTACGCCGTCGTCAGCGAGCTCGACATGCTCAGCAGGCGCGCGGCAGGCGGGTGACGGCAGTGTTTCTGATAGACTTATGTCGCCTGGCGACGAGCACTCAGCTGACACAGCCGTTGTGTCGAGCTCGCCGTCGCCGTCACCGCCTAATGTTCCCATAGAAAGGTCCCGAGAACGAGCAGCACGAATGTTGTCGAAGGTTTTTGGCTCTTCTAATATAGACTAAATTGTGAACAAATAATAATAATTTTGTACGCATTACTACTTTATATACCTAGTTTATATAATGTACTTAGATATAGCTCGTCATGTATAGCTAAGATAGTTTTTTTCTTGGTTTGTTTTTCTTTCATAAAATTTTCATATTTTTTTTTTTCCTCCTTAAAAGGGGAAAGATGTAGTAGTATAGTGCAAGATGTATGAGCTAACTTTATTTACTATATGTAGGTAGTCATAATATTATTAATAAATCAGTGTCAAACCAACTGCGTGTGTTTCACTACAGTAGCATGTGTGCTAATGACCTCAAAAGGTTCATAATAAATGTATGCTGAAAAATACTGATTTGCTTTAGCGGGACTTATAAATGAACGGGTACTACCAGTGTCTATCATGAGTTTAGCGTCAATTTCCGGTATATATATGTATGGTAAGCCACTTTTTCTATCACAATTTAATATTATGGTTTCTTTATTGTTTTTTAAAGCTATGTGAAAATTTTCAGATTGTTGAGGCGATTGCTCTACGTCAGAATTGGGGTAAAATGTAGAGTCATGTATGTTTTCAAAATCATTGTTTTCCTGGGGGTTAATTTCATTAAATTCTAACATATGTCATTAATATAAATCATAATTATCAGGGAATTGGTTTTCATAATATTCTTCAAGAGTCAGTTCATTAATTCCAAATTTTTGCTGCGGCTTGGGAGGCAACGTACGCATCGTAACATCTGTCGATGTATTAGGATGGGGTTTTAAGGGTGCATTCCCTTTAGGGATGAATCCGAACTGCTGATTTTGTGCATTGGGTAGTTGGGGTTTATAACCAAACTGAGAAGTTGGCAATTGGGGTCGGTAACCAAACTGAGAAGTTGGCAATTGGGGTCGGTAACCAAACTGAGAAGTTGGCAATTGGGGTCTGTAACCAAACTGAGAAGTCGGCAGTTGGGGTCTGTAACCAAACTGCTGGGGTTTAAAAGAAGGCAGCTGAGGTCTGTAACCGAACTGCTGGGGTTGAAAACCAGATAGCTGTGGTTTGTATCCGAAAGGTTGGGGTACTCTAAATTGTTGTTGGTTATGGGGTATACCGAAGTTAAATTTTGGAGGAAAATTATTTTTCTGTGCTAAACCAGATGAAGGGGTTGGTATTGACGTATTTAATTTATTACCAAAATTAAAATTTTGCTTATTAAGCGGATTATTATTATATAATTTATTTCGCGAATTATACTGTTCAAGAAAGTTCACTTCCTCTAAAACAATACTTAACGCATCCTCTAAAGACTGAGGCGCTTTTAATCGCACTATTCTTACTAAATTTTCGGGTAAATTGTAGAGAAAAACATTTAAAGATGTGTTATCATAAATAGTTTTTTACTTTGTTTTAACTGTACGTCCTGAATTTTATTTACTTTCGACATTAATATAGATCTTACTGACTGAATTCTATTACAAAAGTCTAAATAGTTTTCCCCTGTTTTAATTTTAAGTGATTCTAACTCTATAGAAATACATTCCTCACTACGAGGGTCTCCGAAATGCTGCTCTAACAATTCCTTGAATTCTATCCAAGTCATAACATCCTCGCGCTCGCTGATAAGCGCGGCAGCGTCGTCCGCTAACCTACTGGTAATCGTATGTATGATGTAAACATTTTGAATCTCGGACCCTTTATATCTATTAATAATATATTCACATTTTCTTAAAAATAACCCTAACTGTCTTTTATCACCCTTAAAAATAGGAATAAGTTTAATCATTTCATTAGGAATAATATTAATTTGCTCCATTTTATTTAATTATTACAATTATATACTTAATTTTATAAAAATAACTCAGAATTTTATGAGTAACTAGTTAATTAATTTGCAATATTTTTTTTTTTTATGTTATTTAATTTATATATTTACTTTTATTTAATATATTTAATACACTTTCACTTATTCTACACTTAACTATGCAAGATTTAATTGCTCGTTTTACTTTAAAAACCACTCGAAATTACACAAGTTTTAGGAATTGGAAAAGATAGGAAAATGAGGGAAAGTAAAGAGTTCTACTTACAAGCCACTCGACTCCATCTCTTGCCGTTTTTGTGAAGACACTATTCACTCACTCCCGTAAGCCGTATTTATTTGTTTGGTTCGAAAGATCATTTACCGCTTTTTATGACCAAAAATTCTACGCTGGTACAAATTTGAGTCCAAATGTAGAGGTCTCGGATTTATGATCCACACCGGGCTGCGCCAGACTTGTTTTGGGAGACGATTTAAAAGTTTTTAAAAAGTTAATTAAATTTATTCGAAGTTACATACTTAAACTATTTAAAATTATTTTACAAAAGTTATATTGTAAATGACATACGTCCCGCGGAGTTGCACGCAAGGAACGAAGTGTAGAGACGGGAGTCTGTTCTCCTTACATTGATTCATAAGCAAACCCCTAACATGCTGAACCAGCAATAAGATGATGCAATGGTTCAGGGGTTTACGTATGTAACCCCAGAGGGTGGTTGCATGACTACCTTTATCCTTATTTATGTTTTTGCTTGTGTTTTTGGACTTCCAAAATAAACACGACGGCATCGTTCGTAGTAAATTATGTCAAAAAAGTGAATCATTCCGATACGCGTTAACAAGGCAATTCGCAGCGGCGCGGCGGCGGACGGCGTTCGTCTCGCACTAAAACAAATAGAGCGCCAGCGCTCGCTCTAGTGAGCGTTGACAAAATCCGCGCTCTTTGTATGAAGGGGCTTATCTAACGATTTAAATATTTGACCAGGATATTTTTTTACATCAAATACATTTGCAAAATTATTACCTAGTTACTATTAAAGAATTTTTTTAACCCTTATAAATTTTAGTTAATTAAAAAAAAACTTTTCCAATTCTGTGGACAAATTTCTGTGGTCTCCGTGGTTTGAAAATTGAAGAATTCCAGATATTGTAGCAAATAATTTTATGTGTGTTGGCAAATGAATGATTGCCTTGGAAAATTACACTTGTGGAAAGATACTTAGAGCAGAAATATAATAATGAAAAAAAAATTTTTTTCAGATTATCCACGCAAAGAATGGATTGATAACGCTATATTATCGTTACAAGAGCTTGGAGAGTTGACGGCCTTGGAGAAAAAGTGGTGGGAAGACGAGGACAATGAACAGCATTGCAATGTAACTACGAGAACAAATAAAGCTTACTTAACCCAAAAAAATGTTCTTGCGCTATGAGATACTAACTACATTATTTCTCAAAATAATCTACCCTTGTACACTTCGTTCATTCAAATTACCTATTTGCACGCTATCACGTCATAGATTTCTCAAGCATAATTTGCATGCTTGACAAGTAGGTAGTCAAAGATTTCTCAAGCATTACTTGAGAAATCTTGCTAGTCAAGCGTTTAAATTATTTGAATGGATGAATCTTTATTAATAAATTTTAGGGATTCAGTTTAAATGAATCCCTATTCAATATTCATCTGTCCAAACTTAATTACAAACTTTCACGTTATAATATTGATTTCACTTTAAAAATTTGAATTCTTTTGACACCAGGATCGCCCCAAGAGCGACGACGACGGCGGCTCACTACAAATGAAGAGCACCAGTGGTATCTTCATGGTGCTTGGCCTGGGCGGAATCTTAGGGCTCATCATCGCTATCATCGACTTCCTCATGCATGCCAGGCAGATCGCTGTCAAGGAGAATGTAAGTAACTTGGTTCGCATTGGCTGTGACGTCAGAGGCTTCCTCCAGATACCGCTCCAGCGGTAACTTTCTTCATGGTGCTGTGTCTGGACGGCATCCTAGAGCTCTGTGTGTGTGTGTGCTATCAACTACTTTCTCTATACTAAAAAGGAGAATGTTTGTATTTTGATTTTATAGCTGTGACGTCAGAGGACACCTTTCAGATGAATCCTGCCGGAGTATTTAGCGGTATTTAAAGTTTTTTATCTATATATCTATTTAATTTTGATCGGCCTGGAAGTTCTAGGGGTCTGTATTTTGTAAAAGAATACATGAATTATAATAGTCGACATTGGACGATAAAAAAATCTATCACCGACGACGACGCAGAAGAAGTGTTCGAAATTCACATACGCGTTGTTGCAATTTTTTCATCATGTGTTGTTTTTTATATAATTAGATTTCATCAAAAAATGTTTTAAAATCATACTATTTACGTACCAATACATTTCAGGTGACGTTCAAAGAAGCAATAAAGAGCGAGTGGAACGCGTCTTGCGACCCTCGGGTGCTCCACAAGCCAGCTGCCCCGCCCCGCTCCGCTGCGCCGTCAAGTGAGAGCGGAACCCCGTCTCCTCTCCGACAGCGGTCTCAGTCTCGAGCTGTCTCGGTTCTCAGAGCTGCTTCTTCGTTTATTAACTTTGAGGACGCATATTAATTAAGATTAAATAAATATTTCTAGTCATGTAAATATAGGCAGTGGAAAAAGTTCACGTGTGTGCTTGGATCGCATCTTTATTTTTGTCTTAAGTGATTTATAGAAGTTATATTAATTTATTGTAAACAAGGTCAAAAGGTATAATAAAATAAAGGGATGTATCTGTCTAATCTCGAGTTTCATAAACCTTAACTCACATCCAACTGTTGTCGAGATTTACGCGATTCCATTCTTGCGGAATCTGAACCTGACCAGAAACAAAAAAAAACGAATTCTACGATTTTATTACATTACTCCGACAATCAATTAAATTTTGAATAGATCGGCAGAAAAAGTTGGATATGATTTATTTTATTCTAATTCGGTCAGTCAAAACACTATTTATTCAAGAAATCCATCTTGAATAGATCGGCTGCAGAGCGCATCACCGATGATGCCCGGGAGCCGTGCTTGGATGATGATGCGGATGACGAGGATTGTGAATGCTGTACCGGCTTCTCTGTCTCCCAGAAACTTAGCGCGAAAATCATTTCTGCCCAGAACGCCTCGGATTGGGTCATCTGCAAACATTTTCAACACTGTAAATTAAACGAAGCGCCATGTTGGACGTAATAAATAACTACATAGATATTTCAACAATGTAACGCTGTCAAGAAGAGCCCTTTAATATGCGAGTAAGGGGACAAAGAAAAAGAGGAAGTCCCAAGAAATAATGGATGGATTGTGTCATGAAGAGCATGGGTAGGAAGGGAGTATCTAATGAGATGGCAAACGACAGATCGAAATGGAGGAAATTAACATACTGTGCCGACCCCACATAAAAGTGGGAAAAGGCCAAGGAGAAGAAGAAGATATAAGATATAACGCTATCAATGAAAGTCGCCAGTAGAAATTAAATCCGACGAAGTTATCCATCAGAAAGAAATGATAGTCAAGCTTATGTTCTCTTACCTTCTGCTCAATGGCGACTTCCCGGACATGCCACATGAACTCCAGGAAGCCCATAGCAGCCGCGATGCTGCAACCGATGCCGAGCACCACGAACACTCCGCCCACGTTGTCTATGCCGAGCTCAGCTGCTGCGCCTTCTTCTCCGGCCTCTACTGACTACAAACGAAGAAAAAAAGAGGTGAAAGAGGTGTTGTATAGAGTAAAAATAATGAAAAGCCAATAACGCGAATCCAGACCTTTAGCTACCTAAGTAATTGCATTTCGTGGTGATTGATTTCATGGTTGCCACCCACTGGTCTGGGAAAATATAGATGCCATTTTGACTCGCCAAGAAGAAGTAATTGCAAATTAAACATCACATTATAATTTTAACGATAAAGATATATTAAACTTTATAAATGTGGGTAGTATAGAAGTCATATGCGTAAATTTATTGAATCACGTTTGTTTAGCTCAGGAGTTTTGTAAAGATGTGGTGGACATTCATGAAACAGGCGTGGAAATGTGACTGTTAATAATCTTTTCCAGTTCAAAATCAGTGCGATGGACTTACCACACAAACTTCAACTTCAGGTTTCCACCAGCGGTTCTTGAGCTCGACCAGCTTCCCGCTCTCCGCCAACTTGAGAACCGCGTTATCCACGGCCGTGCGGTATGAAGAAACTGAAATTATACGTCCGGTTATAGAATCATCTAAGTTCTTATGACGGAACCAGAGTGAATAGGCTGATTCTGGGTAAGCTCGCTACATCGTAGACCTCATCTATGTCCTCGGGCAAGATTGTGGTCAAGAGCAAACCCGTCATTAATTTTTTTAAATCTGTATATTCCTGTAAATCTGACTCGTTGTTTGGCTTGAAAGAACTGTTCGGTCGATTATATTAATTCGAGTATATTTTGTTACTTAGAACTTACAGAATGGCATTGCTATTCCATAGCCTTTAGAATCGAGCAGACCTCCGACTTGCATCAAGTCGCATTTCCTCTCCAACTGGTACTCGATAGCAGTGGATTCCATGAGAAATGCGTACTGTCTTTTGCTCTTTTGCACCCTGTCCACACCTTCGTCGTTGTTTTTCAGAAATACTGACGGTCGCGCCGACTCCATTGCTGCCCACATTCTTTGATATATGGACACGTTTGATTTCTGCAATAAATAATATATTTGCTTTTGAATAAAATGTACTTACCCAAAAAAGAAATCCTAAATCTATTTCAGTACCAATTTCGAACGCATTCATTAAATGTTTTCTTCAAAACATATTTATAATTGCATAATAGGATAAGATGAGATCAATATTTTTAGTTATTTAAAGAAAATAAATGAAATACGAAAATTCGCAGTAATTAAACAATGAGGATGAATTTTGATATTTTTATTTGCCATTTCATTGCCCTAAAGTTTTGCAGTTAGCAGATTCTCGATTCAAATTTCGAACGTGTTAGTAACAAAGATTTAAATCGTGTTATTAATGTCTTCTAAATATATGAAAAGTACGATCTATTTTATCCTGCCAGTATTGATCTATTCCAGAATAAATACGTTATCTTTCTGACTTCGTATGTACCTTAAAGAACATAGAGGTGGATCCACCTGCCACGGTGCCGTATTTGATTTTGGTCTGCATAGCGAGGTCTTCCACGCCCTTGATAGAGTCGTCCATAGCCGCGTTGGTGAGGAAGGCAGCCAGGTTGGCGGTGTATGACGAACACATGATCAGCGCAAAGAACCACCACATACCACACACCCATCTGGTTGAGTAGCCCCTGATATAAACAAACGAGAATTCGATTGAGTTGTTCGCCAACTGGCGAGTATTAAGCTCGATAGCGATTTTACCTATTTCAATTAAAGAGAATTTTAATTATTTATTGTATCTTATAACATATGCAATAAAATCTTTTATCTATAAATTGAACCTCTGTTTTAATAAAAATATTTTTTGAAAAGTTATTATGAGTTCAGTTGTTGTTGTATGTTTTAGTTTGTGTCAAGGACATTTTTTTACTTTTTTTTTTACCCATAACTTTCGTGTAAAACAAAAAGATTTTATACGTACTTTGGTAATATGTCGGAACCTTGTGTCATAATTGAACCCATCGTGAGCCAACAGGAATTTTTGATATGCCATATGTTTTCCAGTTCCTCAGGTGACTTATCACAGGGGTGGGGATTTTCCCAATCGTTTGGAGCCAATCTGTCAAATTAAACTGACATAAAATAAACTAAAGATAATAAATCTGTAGAAGAAATTATTTACGCAAGAAAGAAAATGTAATTTCGTTAATTGAATATTTACCTGGCCAATAAATGAAGCATCAATGATACCATTAAATAAGCAAAAGCCATGTAAATCCACACATCCACAGAAAAAGGTTTCAAGAATGAGAACAGTTCAGGGGGAGGGGGTGGTGCCTTTGAGTACAGAATGCTTATTCCTAGCGTCATGAAAGGAGTCGTGAAGTCCACCACAGATCTTCTATCGTAGGTTATCGTCAAGTCGCAAATAGCTAAATCTGCTTTCTGCAAAAATAATAAATTAATTTTAATATATGTCTCAATACACTTCCTTTAATATTTTTTATGAGACTTTAATTTACTATTCGGAAATGAAAAAAAAGCACACTTAAAGATATCCTAACCAATATTATAAATGAGAAAGTGAGTTTGCTTGTTTGTTACATCTTTACGTTTTATCTACTGAAAAAATCTTCCTGAAATTTCGCATGCACTTAGTACTGTACTACTGAGAAGGTAAGGTAGCTTTCATCCCGGGAAAAAGAACAGTTCCTGTGGGAAATTCACGCAAGTGAAGCTAGTCTTTTATTTGCATATATTTTATATCACTAACTTTTTTATTGATAACGAAATTTGTCGGCGTCAAAAATATGAATCGGTTGAGAAATAGGAGTGCCAACCAACCAACGGAGGCGGGACTTCGTAAGCAGATGGTCCGGAGAGCTTTTATATTACTACTCACAATATAAGTTGGTCGTTACATAAACCACCTCAGTAGCCGTCAGGCGCAAGAAATTCTCATGTATATACAGGTCGATGTCCTCACAGCCCGATAAGAAGGAAAAATAAAAATCGAGACAAAATTGTCAAAGTGCAATGAAAAAGAAAAATACGAACCCTTTCCAAAAGATGTCCTACAAGCCCGTCCCATTTCTTTTTCTCTTTTGAATATGATCCGTACCCATTCCCTGGCACGATTTCAATTTCGTAATTCAAGTGTAAGGTTTCTTTTAATATTTCATGTATCAAGTCTTTGGAGTATCCTTCGTATCTGTCGTTTCCCGTCAATTCTTCTCCCTCTTTAGGTTTTCGTAGCACTAGGTAAGGGGCGCCTATGCGAGACACTACCTTAAAAGGAGTATTATTAAAACTGACATAATAGTTTAATTCATATTAAACACTCAGGTACCTACTTTCTTGTGTGTAAAAATTAAATATTTCTTGTAGCTGATAGTAGTGGCATCAAAGTCGAAAAATATCTTAATCTGTCTTTTCTTAGTTGTCACGAAATTTTGCAATATTCAGAGTATCTTGTGATGTTATCACAAGTCTTGTTTATTCTGCCGATAAGATCAAAACTAGCATAAGTATTTTTATAGAAGTAGCAACAATACAGAAAAAAGCAGAGATTTTGAACTTTGATAAACTCGTCGTGCCATCCAAAGGATTTCTCTGGCCATCCAGCGAGGCAATGCTGCTAGGGTTATGGGAACCTTTGGATCAGATATGAGATCGGACTTTCTATTTAATTAAGATTATGTCTGTTCCTATTACTACTTTATTTTTCAATAAAATGACAATAAATAAATATGTACTTTGTTATTATTGTTTTCTACATTACCTTAAAAGTTTTGTTCTGCCATTTTTCGGCTAATAGATCAGACACGTCGGTAGCTGACCTTGCATAGTCGAAGCCTGTATCGGCGTCCCATTTGGCGATGCTGTTGAAACCACTGTTGGACAACTCCATTACTTCAAAGTTGAAATTTGTTCGGTCTCCTGTCACGTTGTCGATTTTTACTTTATCTGTGATTCCGACAATTGGATTCTAAAAAAGAAGTAAATATACATATAAAGTAAAGTTCATTCTTCTCATTTTCATGCATTTTTATATTTTATAATATGTATCGCTATACAACCGTCATTATATGATTCAGAAAATCGTCCCCAATCTCCCACTGGTCCTCCGAGCCACATTCGATTTCCTTCGCTTCTATTTTAAACTCTTCTGGAGCGCTTTCGACAGCATCTGTAATAAGTCTTGCAGCATCATTTGCTAATGCAGCTTCAACCTAAAATGTGACATAATATATAAATAATTTGTCTCATAATTTTGATGTTTTTCCTGCCGGTATTGTGGACACAAATTCGCCAGAAAACAACATCTAATTAACGTAAATCATCATCTTACCGTTATTTGCTGTGATTCTTTGGGGATTTCTACTTCAGACGATCCTCTTGCTTGCCAGTTGAGGAGGTGGGCCTTTGTTCTAGGATCAGAGTGATCGAATATTCTCAGGCAGGTGACGTTTGACATACCATTTCGGAGTTCTTGCAAATCTAGGGTGTGAGCATCCAAGTTCATCAGTACGTAGCTCTGTAATTTTAAGATTCCTAAGTACGAATAAAGAAAAATACGAATTGTCAACATTGATTTAAAAAAAATTAAGTTACTCGTACATCGAAATACAACTACTACGTACATAATATCTCGATGTACTCGTATGAAATTTTACCATATAATCTTCGAAGAACTTGACGTCATTAGCTTGTCGTAAATAATCCAGCACCCTGTCTGCCGCACAGTCCAAGACTACTCTGGTTTCCCCGGTGGCCTTCAGGGTCTTGAGCAGCGATCGGTTGTCTTCACCAGGCGACAGCTTCTTTACGATCCACTTGTGTTCCGGATCAGCATGTTTCAGAATATCTTGAAACCTTATCAGACCTAAGAAATAAAATTTGCAAATCCTGCATTTACTGACGTAAATATGAATACACTAGTATGTGAATATGTCAATAGTCCAAGAACTTACTATTTTTAATACTTATAACTTTTAGTTAATCCAGGATATTACCTTGATCGTCGTCATACAACAGAGTATAAGAGCTCCAGTCGCTGTCCTTTATGAAAATGGCAATTGCTTTAGAAAGGGCCACTGCTTCAGGGTATAGGTTGATGCCGGGCGGACTCGGCGGCTGCAAGGAGCGTGCGGGGGGCGGCCGCCATACTGCCTGAAACATGACATACGAATATCTATGATTTATTAAATAGCCTGAAATTAACGTGAAGCGTGAAAGATATCTCTCTAACTCTAATTATTTTTTCTTTGTAGCTTTTACGATAGCTACAAAGAAAAAAGAACTAGAGTAACTCAGTTTGAAAACCGAAATAAGTATTAAGTAAACCAATTTAAAAAAAAATAAGAACAAAACAGTACCTGTATATGTGGTATCTTGGCGGCTCTAGCTCGCGCTGCAACCACGGCTGCTGATGTCGCATCAGTGGGCCCAAAAATGGCGACAACTCCACTTGAAATGAGTTTGCATGCTGCAATACAAACATTTGTTCTGAAAACTGAATTAAGATATATGCACGAATAGTGTTGTGCCGTTTTCGAAATTTTCAAAGTAACAGCGGAAGGTTTCTTGAAATTTCTCGGAATTTCTCTCGAGAACGGAAATATTTCCTAAAAACCAGAGAAATTTCTGAGAATTTTCGAAAAGTTTCAAGGGAAGAAAATTAATTTCGGGAACAGGAAATTTCTCGGCGGCACATCGCTATGCACGAACTATGTAGGTAATATCTGCTGGTAAGAGGTGGCGCAGGATAGACCAAAGTCGAGAAATCGCAGGCCATTGTTGCAAACAAACAAGCTAAAGATGGCTCGTTCGCTTTCCTTCTTCAAATCTCAACTTAATAGTTTTTATAAAGTATGTATTTATGTATATGTATTTATTTTTTCATTTCTTATACTCGGAAAGAAGTGTATATTTGATCCAAGTATCGGGTTGAACATGCTTCTTCCCTCACGCGGAAGAGAATGTTTCATACAAATTCATTTGTACCCTAGGGAGGTAATGGATTTTTAAAAATAGAACATGATAAATTCCTGTACGAATCGGCTACTGTCATAAATTTAGAAAAAAAAATCTATGGAATTATAATTTTTTTCTATGTCTATTGGCTAAGTTCTAGGCTCTACACTGAAAAAATACCGAGTTTGAAAAAACTCTGAAGAACTTCGATGAAAAACGTTTCTTTTTTTACACGACTGATTTTCTATGTCTTTGGATACTCATGTATTAGCCAATGGTACCATTGAAAAAAATCATTCTTTATAAAAGAAAGAAATTGCTGTATTTAGACTTACCGCTGTATTTTCTTCGTTTTAATCTTTTTTTCTTAATTATGTAAATTAAAAATATTAGTAATACTCTTGATTTTATTTAGACGAAAGCAATTATACATACAGAGTTATAGGTAAACTTACAAAAACTTACAAATGAAAAAATCTCCTCGAACGCGCCGCATCGAGGCAGTGTGCCCAGGATACTCGCCGCATTACCTCGCTGGACTGCGAGGCTTATGCGCTGAGCAAAAAAGATGCCAGCTCTTTAGGTCTCCAGTTGCCTCGATGAGACGCGTTGAGATTTGATTTAAAAAGTTTTTAGCCTCAGGGCCCCAGGGACCCATTGTCTTGACTGCGAAGGGCAAAAAGTTGTAATTGTCAACCAAACCCGCGTATTTCCGCTTTTAACTAACTCTGCAGTGTAGGCAGCCGCGCCACCACGAATTGAAGTGGAAGACAAGTGCGAGGTGCCAAAGTGTCCACACAAGTGGCGTCCCAAACAAGAGACTTGCCCAAATACCATGGGACTAAAGTTAAACCGTCTGGACGTTTACCGTCAGTGCGAATGATTCCGTTCGGTTCCAAAATTGACGGAACACCGGCCGTGGCTAAAGCTCTACGAATAATATCATTCAACGATGCATGACGCGGAATTCGGCCCGCACTCCTCACACAAGAGAGACCATGATGACCTAGGCTGTCCACCATAGTACAACAGTTACACAAATGGGGTTGATTAAGTTTGGCACCCAATCTTAAACCAAAAGCCAATGTAAATGTGCAATTATCCAACAATGTGCCTATATGAGAGGACGGCAATGCCTGTAACCAGTAACCCGATTCCCTTTCAGACAAAGCCAGCAAACGAGAACGATCCGCTACGTTGTCACACTGAGCATTTCCTGAATCATCTGTCGTTCCGCAAACCAAGTCCTTTAAATGTTGCGCTGATAACCCATCTAAGCCACTTGCTGAGCCTGTTTTAAAACTATTTAAAGCTTCCTTTACATCATCTGTTGTGACTTGAAGAGCAATATTAGGACCCAAAGAGACATCAGGTAATGGATATTGTTGAGGTAAGGATTGAGGATGTTTTTCTTTTAGAGATGTAAAAGTTTCTACTACATCTGGAGCAATAGTGTCGCTAGAAAAGATCAATTGAGCTGCTCCCTTCACATCGCCATCGCTTACTTTGCCCTCAATTCTTCTAATTCTGCTCTCAGTAGTCTGCACATGACTTCTAGATCGATTTCGGGATTCAACATCAAAATTCATGTGCCCCTGGAGGTTACAATTATCCTTTATAAGTTGCGTTAAAGAAACTGAACTATCACTCTCTCTACAAACATGCAATACTCTGAAAGGAAAAGTTAAGAGTTGCTCCCAGCTTGCCTTGTCATTTAATAAAACTACTTTGTCAATAACACTTTTCAGAACCCTTGCAACCGATATTCTTGCACCTCTAGGAATTCTTTTAATGACAGGCATAGATTTTTTACACTTACTCAACGTTTCTCACAGAGGAGCGTCATCAGGAACATCTGCAGGCTGATCTTGAGCCGCCGGAACCACATTATCCACGATAGGAACCGCCGCCGGCTTATGAACCTTACTGATATGAACATTAAGTCCTCTGCGTCCTCTGAAAAACCTAGGCTGATTGCAAAGTTCACATCTCTCAAATCCATCCAATGAAAGAGCCGACTGAGTAGGAACTGAAGATACCGGAACGGATATTCTTTTATTAAAAAGAAGAAAATACATGGACATTGTGATTGTCTAATCAGCTATTGAGAATTTAAAAAAATCCTAGAACGTAGAAGCGGCAGCGATGATGGCTCGCTCCAGGCCGCCTAGTGATTCCATGTTCAAAATTTAAAAAAGACTAGGTACGGATATTTATTTCATAAGCTGTATCAGAATCCAAAATCTCGGTTTTATTGTCAATAGACTATTTTAAGTGTTTTTTGTTTACTTTCCTTATATTCGAAATGAAAAGTAGAGTGCTTACTACGGGTGAATGACATCAATTCATACTCGGATTATAGCCGCCCTCGCTGCGCTCGGGCGTCTAAACACCTCGTATGATATAGATGTCATCCTACCCTAGTAAAGCAATCTACTATTTATTTATTTATGTATAAGTGCTATTTTTAAGCCTATTTAAAACTTCCATGCTGGTCTGGGAGCAAAGAAAAAACATAGAATGTGCCAGCTGCTTCTCTTCCCGCGCAGATTGTAAAAGTCAATCGAGGGAAAGGGCTTTAAACTGGGGATTCCTCCACTCATAGGCGATGGGCTAGCAACCTGTCACTATATCAGAATCTTCATACCATCAGAAAGCCCACTATTCAGCTAAGCATGGGCTTCGAGTCTCACGACTCTTGGCTCTGTCTACCCCGTAAGGGATAAAGACGTGATTATATGTATGTATGTATGTTATGTAGTTTATGTTTTATGATGTATTTTCGTGTTCTTTTTCTGATAGGTACTATATTTTTATCTTACGTTACCCTTCTTATTTCATTCAAATATTCCTTTCAAACACTTGGTTGACTGGAAGAAATCCCTTTTTGGGATAAGTCCGCATTGTACGCCTCTCTTTTTGTTTCACTATCTTCTATATTTTTCTTGTGTGTATGTGCAATAGAGAGTTTACAAACAAACAAATATTTTTGGGTCGCTCGCTGGTGTATATGTAAAATGTTTATACGTATAATAATTATAACGATTTATATGAAAATCGGCGTAAATCAATATTTGAGAGAAATACTATCTACTTTTCGGTTACAATGGAAAATCAGTGGGGCAAAATTTCTGGGAAAAGCTGTATCGATTTTTAGGATTTCGTATATATACTAAGCTGGTTACTGTAAGTTTGCCATCAAAGTAAATTTGCCATAAAAAAAGTGAAAATAAGTATATGTAAATTCGTCATCAGACGCCATTTTTTGTCAACGAAGTCTTGTAAAACGGAGTTGGACTTCTTAGACGAAGAAAGCATCATCACCCTCACTAATGATATTATTCTATAGATATTTTCACTACCATCTGCTTCCGAAGAAGGAAAACATTGTGAAAAAACCTGCCACTAGAGACATACATTAAGGCGACTTGAAACAAAATCTAACATCAGTGTTACTCACGATCACGAACTGGAAAAGGAAGGGCCACGAGTCATATAGGTAAAACTTTGTGAAAGATAGTTTAGTCACGAGTGAAAATCATTAATTTTCTTTCAAATAGAGTGAAAACTATCCGCTTTATAAACGAAGTTATCGGAAATGTGAATCGCAGAGATATCAATATTCCATCGCCACCGCTCAATGGATTATTTGGACGATCAATTGGATTTGCGTCGTTATTGTGTGTTAACCGCTCGGTACTCGATAATGAGGTCTTTTGTTCCCTGTCAGCACAAATTGTAAATACTTTTTAATAGCCGTATTAACAATGAATAAAATAAGTTGGTTGTTGTATGAATTTGAATGATTTCATTAAACCATAAACTTCTAATTAATTACTTACATTTAAATACATAAAGAGGGTGGGTGCCCTTCGATTCGCTTAAAATTTTTGTTCCTAATTTCACTTCGCCGAACCTATTTGGCCTAAACTTATCATGCAAAATTATTGTCTCGCCTAATTGATGTTTTTGCACGATATTATTTTAGCCTAACAATTATTAGATGCAATTTTCGAATCACTGTTATTAGATGTTGGGTTTTATTAATACTAAACTATTATTAATTGTTTGACTTTTAATTTTTTACACATAATAATAACTTTATATAACTTTATTTGGAGACAATTATTACTTACTATAATAATCACTTCTAATAATTTATATCTTGTTGGTGACATCTAATGTACGAAAAAATTTTGAACCAAAAGTTTGTGCACCAACCTACATTTGGAATACAAAAAATTAGGGGAAACAATAGAGACCCACATAATGCTATAGGTATATGTTTCATAAATTGTAATAGTATGAATATTAATGATCGGAACAGCAGAATAATCTTCAGTAATTAACTAGGAATGAGAAAAAAAAATTCTTCAAAGCTTGTTATTAGATTTTCGCCTGCAGCTTTTTACTAGCAAGATTTATAATCTTGGTGACACTTTATAAATTTAGTTAATTATTTACAGTTCATCATCATTGCGATCTTTGTTTTGTCCGTCTTCGGACATAGGCCTCCTCCATACTCTTCCATGTCTCCCTGTCCAGTTGTGACCGACATGCTTCCTGATATCGTTCACATGTTGCGCGTATGGGCACCGACCCTTTGCCTCGACGAGTGTTATAGTGGAGACCTAGAGAGATCACAAGGGGAAGGGGTCGTCTAACAGACAGTTTAACTATCCTACCTGCTTTGGAAGCTGTGAAGCTATTGCCATAGGGAGAATACTCGACAGCCATCACAAAATTATAATGTTCGCTCTCCATGTTAGCTTGGGCGAGAGCAGAGGCGAATACCACTTCAGTGATAGTGTCTCGTGGAAAAATAGCCCCTAAAAGCATACAAATAAAAATCAAAATGGAACACGAAATAGATATACTAGTATAAAGGGTCTTTAAAAATGTATAAAGGGTTTACTTGGGTTCAATTCCTATGTCACCAGAGCCTTCTGCGCCGTTAAGTATTGTCCCTTTATTATTGCAAACAAATGTCAATAAATTCACGGACTCTATTTATTAATTATTTTTATTTTGTTTTTTATTTTTATTTTAACAACCAAATATGATGTAAATATGTGATCATTTCCGATTACTTTACCGGGTATGTCAAAAGAAAAACAGTTTTAAAATTCCATGTCATTTATGAGGAAAAGGACAACAAAAAGCAGAACGAAGCAAAGTAAATACGCTTACCAATTCTTATAGTCGTTTTAGGGGGTTCAAAATTTCTCAACACCCCTCTCACGTCGTGAAGAATAAATCCCATTAATACGATTGTCACGTATTTTATTTCTGCAAAATAAGAAACAGCAGTTACCCCGTTTTAAAATTCGCCCTCGACAATTTGATACTTGCCAATGTAATTTATAGGCTTCGCCCGCGTGAATTTCCCACGGGAACTGTTTTTTTTCCCGGGATGAAAGGTACCCTATGTCCTTCTCCGTACTTCTAACTATGTGTATGCAAAATTTCAGGAAGATTGGTTCAGTACATGAAGCGTGAAGAGGTAACAAACAAACAAACAAACTCACTTTCGCTTTTATAATATTAGTTAGGATTAGGATTAAATTCCATGGTGTTAAAGATGGACAGTCAACGAATTTAATGGATAAATATTTTAAAACTTGTTTTGAAGGAATAAATCCTTAAAATATTGCAGTTGTAAATCTAACTAATAATTATAATCAAACAAAGCCCCCAGCTGAAGGCGATAAACTCAAAAACAAGCGATCGGATAGTCTTGCCATTTTTACAAATGGACGGAGTGATTTATGGGGTAGGTTTAAGAGTACAATTCTCGAGGAGAAAGCCAGAACAAACTAACAGATAAAAAATAAATTATAAAAAATGTACAGTCACGAGCAATAAAATATACAACATTGTGACATTTTCTTTCCTTGTTATTTTTTTTAAACATTTTTTCGTGACTGTATTTATCATTATCTTAACAAATAGTTATTATAAAAACATATTGTATCTCTTTGCTTTAAAGAAAAATCCTCAGTCGTAGGCTTTACTGTACAAAAAGTAGGTACTCGCCCTGATGCAGCATTTTCAAGCGGAGATTTTGCGAACAAAAGTAGTGAAATTGGAACAATGGGATTCAGCCGGCAGCTGTCGCATTACAAGTCTGTAGCCACTGTTTACTCGACTATTGACTCGACGCGGCACATCGCAAACATCACTCGTATTCTGGGAAATGCACTGAAAATGCACTAAACGCAGCGTTATTATTGAGTGCGCTCGCGACGCGAATTTCATCGAGCTAGGTCTCAACACTTCGTGCATACGTTATCACAGCTGTTCTGCCAGCTCGATTGTTCTATTAATACGTTATTGGGACAGTAGTACTAGGATAGCAGGGCACTCTCACTTTGTGATGGGGCCTAACAAAAATGGGATCATATTTGGAACATAAGTACCTAGCTAATGACTTTTTGATTTTGTATCACTCTCAAAGATAAAGAGAACCCAAGATGGGTTATTACGTCATCACCATTTTTATAATTTGAAATTTATTGAAAACTAAAAATATTTTACAAAAATACAAAAATTCAGCTAAATTCTAGAAAACTCAGCAGAAAACAAATAAATCCTTTGATCGTGTAAAAGTCGCAGAGGCTGCTATCGCTCGCGATGTTCCCTTTGGTCGGCGAACGATGAAACGAATGCGCATAGTCCTGTGCTCTCCCGGATTGCACTGAATGGTGCACTTTCTTGCATACAAGTAGGTATAGGTAGATATTGTAGGGATATGAAATGAATTGTTACTCCTAGAATATTGCATAATAACATAATAAAATGCATGTAGGAGAATTATGTCACTTAAAATCATTAAGTAAATACTACAGGACTCTGAAGGACCATTACTAGTATTAAATTACTAACTACGTTCTCGCACCAAAAAAATATGAAAATCCAAGCTTTGTATGTAGGACAGAATTTGTATGTTGAATATCAAAATGATTTATCCAGTATCACATGTAATTTAATATATGAAATCCTGGCTTACATAATAACGAATCGTAACCTAAAATTAAAAGGGCGTGGTCGCTTTTCGCATTATTTCTACGTTGGATTCTCTATTTCTGGATAAAAGAAAATACAGAAAAAGATCATCTGCTTATGATTCTGATAGATGAAGGTGTAATAACAATCGGTGGAGCGAACTCGCCACGGCCATAGTTTTGGCCACGCTCCAAAACGGTGGCCCACTATCGGGGCTATTATAGGTATCGGCTTGCACTTCATCGTACTAAATAATTGGTCTAAAAAATTAGGGTTTCGCCATTATACCACAAGTGGGCAGATGGTGAAACTCCAAATAAATTACTCTGCTTCATCTGTTCGAATTTTAAAAGAAAATTTTTTGCTAGCTCTACTTGTAAAGAATTTTCTTATAAAATTCGGAAAACTTACACATTTTTGTAGGCGACTCTACTTGCAAACGTTTGTTTAGTCTAATGCATATTTCTGTGAAAGTTAGAGAATTAGATAATCAAAGAAGTATATAATAGTGATTCTTATTTATCATTTTACTCAATACGCGCTATAGATAGAATAATTTTAGCTACAAATTAGTTTTTGATAATAATTTGATAAAGAAAATATGCGATACAAATTGATAGCTACAAATTGATTTTTGATAATTTGATAAAGTTGCGTTCGAAATTATCTTCAACATCATCCTAATCAAATTTATTTTAGGTTAGTACTTAGGTTTTTAATTTCGAACGTTGTGTACAAGAATTACATTCTCCTTGGAATAAATATTTCGGCGTGATAATTAAACATAAACAAATGGCGTCTGCTCTCAACCAGATATTAAACAAGTTTGAAAAGTGTCTGAGATCACAGGTGGTCGCCATTTAATTTATTTTAATGAGGGACCCGCGTTATGGCCTACTGGTCCGCGCCGGAATTTGCAACTACCCCCATTACACAGAGGAACTTCTTTGGATTTATCTCATTAAATTAAATTGCTATGTGTCGGTGCTTTTATAAATTTTAATAACGTTATCGCGTTAATTAATCAGAAGCGTTAATTAATTATTTTGTTCGTCATACAGATTATTTCTTAATTTAATAGGATGGTATTGGCGAGCTTCATTTTTTGATATATTTCAGGTAAGTACCTCTTAATTAGATTGAGAGCCGTAGACAAAGCCTGTTTCTCATAAGAGTTACTTATAGAAGCGAAAAGGCATATTAAAGTTAATTTAATATAAAAAAAATAGATTTCTACTTATAGCTCTGATGTTCAGATGATATTATAGTTGATGTTATTTCAGAATAGTGTAACTGCTAATTTACACCAAATGTTTGACTACCTCCATTTTATCTAATGGCTGAGGTTTTACGGTCAATATGATGTAATCCAAGCACAAAGTAATGAGAGTGCATATACGTAACCATATTCTACATCCAACCTATCCTATCCTGAGTTTGGAACTGGAATAGTTATTTGATAACTCTATTGAGATTCATGGCATTCCATAAAGGTATACAGACTGTGTGTAATTGTGGATGGGAATACCAAAGCGAAGAAACTAGCGTGAGACGATACTACTTGTGTATATCTGTGCCACAGTTATTAGCCTATCTGAAATCTGTGCGATAGTAAATGATCTACTGGTAATGACGAACTCGTCCTCTCACCAGACGCGGCGAAGTGACTTTTTTTTAAGTATGCTAACTGTGAATGAGCGGACTCTCCAAACATGAGTTTTTGTTACAATGGAGATTCCAAACGATAATCTGACCCCAAAGAGATGATATAAAAGCTGTGTGAATATCTACATCTTCTTTAATCTGTGATCAAAGGGTCTTCACGCCAGTTAACTTTGGTGTGTGAAATAAAACGCCAAAACCCTAATTGTTCTCATTTCACCGCTCTCGTACCTGTTACCTCCAC
Organism: Ephestia elutella; assembly: GCA_018467065.1. Lineage (NCBI taxonomy): Eukaryota > Metazoa > Arthropoda > Insecta > Lepidoptera > Pyralidae > Ephestia > Ephestia elutella. The sequence continues at coordinate 8,711,682 of CM031586.1, forward strand.
ATATCGGATTAGACGTGAATTTGACACTCAATTACGTACGTGCTTTTAACTTTTGACGTGGGTAATGATTGGGAATTCACCTCTTGACCTGGAAACCTTATTGCGTGAATAATGATAATGATACAAGATATTTATTCACTTTGTAAAATTGGAACTAAAATTGCTATTGCATAGTTAGGGTTCTATTTCTCTTAAAATATCTATTGTCCTTACTTGCATCACCTTCACCTTTTTATAAGCTTTTTGTTGCCATATTAACTTGCTTTCTTATTTAGTGTCTTTTGTTTAAATATGTAATATCTATTTGTTACAGATTTATAATTTCTCAACGTACAAGTGTAAGTTAGTGGTAAAAACTGTTTTGGGCTATGTATGACCTTGTATTTATTCGACTATATGTACTAAACTGTGCCTGTAGTTTTTTTCAAATAAATAAATAGGTTGCCAATAGAAACCTTATAATAAATCTTCCGCTGCCTAGTCTTTTAAATATGTATAGGTACAGAAAGTAGACGACAAATAAATAAAAAAGTAATGATACCAGTCTTTATGATCCAATTGTCTTCATGTCATTAAGCAAAAAATTGTGAAATCTGACTTGGTGAGCTTTTTATTCTGTTTCAAACACCGCAAAATAAGGATTTGTTACCATGTAGATACTTGTTACATTTAATGAAGAAAAAGGTGAGAACAAAAGACATAAGAATTGTTCTGAACTACGAGTTGTTAACAACTTGGTTTCAGCTAGAATTAGTGGGTTGAAGTCTTGATTAGTTTTGTTGTTCAACACGAAAATAAACTTTTAATTTTAGTTAGAGATTGGTTCAGATGGTTTGAAACAAATAGTAATTATATCAACCCAGAGTAATAATACTGTGAAAATGGATGTTTGTTTGTGAAAATTTGTTATAATTGTATAACAAATTACTACACTACTAATCACTATTCTCATTGGAGAATAGTGAAGTTACTCGCCAGTAACATAGTGAAAGGCAATTGTTACTACAAGTATATGCAAAAATATCTACGATAGTAGTGACCCCGCCAAGAGGAGCCAAGCGAAGCGCAAGGCCAAACGAAAGACCAAGCCACATATTTTACTAAGGTAAAGAGTTTGTGAAGTAAGGGTCTAACGAGCCATAACTTCACAAACTCTAGGATGGTAGAAGCTTGGCTCTACATGAGATCTGATAAATTCTTGACAGTCTCCTCTTGGCATCACTTTACATGAAAATATTTTTTACAAATACAAATATATTTATTGACACAAAAGGTACATACATTTTAAGGACAACATGACAAAGATTAAAACTAAAGATTAACATTGGCCCCACACTAGGCAAAAATGCCTGTCCTGTGGTAGCCCGAAAAACTTAAGCAATATATGGTAAGCAAAAAAGTTGGTCCTAACCGGCTATGTTAAAAGATAATTATTTAAAGTTTAACAGATAAAGATTAGAAAATGCCAAAGATATACAGAACAACATCAAAAAGTATAAAATATTACTAGTGGTTCTGTGAGAACAGTAGACCTCGCGAGCCCTTCCACGAAATAACCGATATTTTACCGTGTCCTTGGCTTAGAAGAGTTTTGAAACCAACCTACCAATGCTGTAAAGAAAGTAAAAAAATATTGTCTGTCTTCTTCTCTGCCTTTTCCGCCTCGAAATAATATAAATAATAATAATAAATATGTTATACGGACAAATCACACAGATTGAGTAAGTTCAAGACTTTACGGGATGCTAATTTAACAATACTATATTTTATAACAAATACATATATGTATAGATAAATATCCAAAACCCACGTCAATCTGAAAAAGATTATTTTCCATCTTGACCCGACCGGGGATCGACACAGCGACGACCCAAAACCGCACCGCCTGGCGGAGAATGACGAGGAGAGCCGACCCCAAATGAAACGGGAGAAGGCTAGGCAATAGAGAGACCCGACCGGGGATCGAACCCGGGACCTCTGGTGTGGCCGTCTGGCGTGATGACCATTAGGCCACGGAGGTCGTCAGTCGTCAGAAATGCATGGTTTGACCTATTGGTTAGGTATATGTATATTTATGTAATTTGCGCAACAAAATTAAAGTTCAAAAAAGATAGTTCAATTTGAAATCGAATCTATTATATACATATACGTATATATTACTTTTTTAATAGGATTCCAATCATACAATGAAGTTTTTTGGTATCAGATTTATTTCAAGTGTTCAAGATAATTCCACCAAGCAAAGCAATCCACAATACAATACCATTAACCAAATAAATAATTGAGTTTTTTTTTTAGTTTGCGTGTACCACCCTAGATCTCATCTATGCTTCTCATCAGGCAAGATATAGGTCAAACGCACTCAGTTTAAAAAAAAATACACGCAATTCAAACAATCTCATTTTAATAAATAAATCAAGTCACTCTTAAATGAATTTGCGAGTATTAAAAGCTTTGCTGCGCCATCTATTGATTTTTTTGTGAACTATCGTATAAGAATTTAATATATGGATTTATAGCGGTTTTATTGAATTTCACTATGTTGTTCATACAAAAAAGTTGCGTCTTAATAAGGATAACAAAAATGTCTAATGACATTTTTGATTTTTTTTTAAATAGCAGAGATATGAGGTTTTTTTTTATATATTATCGCCATTTTATAAAATTTTGAGGCCTGTGGTGTGGCCCTAGAATAGCACCAACCCATCTCTACCCGTGGGTGTCGTAAGAGGCGACTAAGGGATTTAAAACACCGGAGGATGGGCAGCAGCATCTTTCCGCGTACTATGCCATCACACTGCGATCGCCAACCCGCCTGCCAAGCGTGGCGATTACGGCAAAACCCCCCATGGATAAAATCCTTGGGGGAGGCCTTTGTCCAGCAGTGGACGTCTTTAGGTTGGTAGGATAGGATAGGATAAAATTTCGAAAAACTGGATCGACTAAAAAATTCCATAAAATTACCGAACATGCTCACAAAATTTCATAAGAATCGGTTCAGAAATGCAACCTGTAGGCGATAACATCCGGACAGACAAAAGAATTTTCGGCTAGTGGAAACTGAGACGCTTCGCTCGCTGCGCTCGCTCGGTCGATAAACAGTAGCAGACTATGTTTAAATCGGCACTTTTACTTTTTTACACTTTTTTGTGGGATAGGTTATAGGTACACGCCTAAAATCTACTACAATAGTTTTGTTGGGCAAAAGAAAAAGACATATTTTATGACTTCGTCCAAATAACATAACACAGCAAGAATTTCATAACCCAACTGATCATAAAGACATGATGGAGTATTTTATAAAGTCGCAGTTTTCCCTCAAGACTTATAAACTCGGTCGTATTCTAGTCCGAGGCGATAATGGTCACCAACAATCTTTTTAGGGTTCTGCTGAATGTCAACTGAGATAGTAAACTAGCGGAGATAAAAATAAATATTATCTAAGTAATAAAAACCGTCTGGTCATTATCCTACATTCTTCTTATCTTTATTTTGCTGTAGTTTCTTTTTTGAAATATTGAGTGGATTATAGTTAGAAAAATCAATTTTTATGAAAAATATATTTTACCGCGGGAACAGTGCTTTTTCCCGGGATGAAAGGTACCTTATGTCCTTCTCCGTACTTTTAACTATGTGTACTTATACAAAATTTTAGGAATATTGGTTCAGTAGATAAAAGCGTGAAGAGGTGACAAACAAACGAACAAACTCACTTTCGCATTTATAATATAAGTTAGGACTCTACTTAAACTACATGCTTAAAATGTTAGTGTTCTAGAGCTAATGGCTCGAGATGCGGGTAGTGAAATGCCATTATGTTGCCTAATATCGTGTAGTTTAATTGGTCCTAAATTGGTTTTCTCACCGGTAGCAAATAGTGGTCACTGTAATTACCGTATGGAAATTAGATAAGCGTACAAACAGAAATTTATTCAAATTATATCACATCACACTAAATGCGATAGTTTTGATGTTTGTTACTCCATGGCAATCTACTGAACGGATTTTGATAAAATTTGGTAGACGGATAAAAATACCAGGAATAGCACACTTTTTACTCTGAAATTTTCACAAGAGCGAAGTTTCGCAGTTAAAATATTAAGAAAAAGAAACAATAATCTTCTCCCCTCTTAAAGACTCAAATATACGGGTCCATTGCCGACAATAAAATAGAGTTTTTAATAAGTAGGAAACAAAGTGTTTGCTAACAAAGTTGGTTAGAGCTGGTCTGCCAACTATTGTGAGGCGCCGGACGCTGAAACTTGAGCGTTCCTTAACGGCTTCATTACCGAGGAACTTTACTTTGCAAACCGGAAAAACTACCACCACGCCAGTATACCGTAAACTCAGTTTTTTATTGCGATTAGCTTTTGTTGTCGACACATTTCGCTTTAATTACACTACTGCCCAAAGAGGAGTGTAAAGTTTTTGGTTTTGGATTAATGTAAGTTATGCATGTGTGTGAATTTCTTTATAAAAAATTAAGTACTCTAAAATGCCTAACTTAGTGAGTGAAGAAGGTTAAATGCTCTAAGCTCACATAATATGTTACACCGCTATTTCTTTTAATAATATATTGTCTTTATTCAACCCAAATACATTCTTCATTCATCCCGAAGCAAATATTACTAAAAAGTATGATTTAAAAAAAAAAATATTGTCAAATATTAAATGATTTCTTTTAAAGTTATTAACTACCTACTAGTTTTTGCCCGTATTGTTAGCTTTTATATGTCCCACTTAGTAATGTTTTTCTGGGTAAAACATACCTTAAGTAATTTGTTATAATCAATCAAGTAATTGAGTGTAAAAGCATCATAAACAGACAATGGGACTTTAAAAATTTTATTCCCAAAAAATGTATATAAAACCAGCTTTTCTCGTCTGTAAATGTAGGCGTGCGATCATAAAAAGAATTGGGTTTCTATTGTAATAATACTTTGCATAAATAGATGGAAAGCTTCAACTTCGTGTTTTTTGCAAACAATAGCTTTTATTATTCTTATTGTCGGATAATAAAAACGAGTATCCATAATAAATTTTAAATGAAAGTTACTCTGTCTATTGGAATAGGATATATTATCCAAAAGCTTTCTAAATTTCATCCTAATATTTTAAGGAGAATTTTCGAAAACTATCGAAATCTCTAGCCAAAATAACTTTATGAATAAGCATGAGAAACCACGGACATCACTTAGTAAGAATAAAAAGCTGTTGTTGGTAACAACTCAGTTTAAAACTGCGTACACTCACCAAAATTACAACAGATGTAATCTACATTGTCGTAATTATTCTGTGTATTATGCCAGAGTTTAAGCAGGGTCGTGTGGAAATGTACACTTAAAATACACTTTTTTCACTAAAATTTTTCTGAGTTTTAATCAAAATAAATATAGCTAGCCCATTTAGGATATAGAAATTAAATGATATAGGCGTCGGTTTTTTTGTGTTGTGGTGATATTTTTATACTCGATGTATTTTTTTGAGTAAATTTAAGTTCATATTCTAATATTATAAAGCTATAAAGAGTTTGTATGTTTATAAAAACGTGCTAAGCTTGGATTACAAAATTACTACTACATTAAAATAAACTTATTTCTGTGTACAGCTATATGGGGAAGGTTAAAGATGAAGAAACCCGACTTTTCTTCAGTTTCACTTTAAGTACCTACTCGTATGTATTGTAATAATACTAAATATATGATTTTATTAATGCAAATTTTCCTTTATTTTAATAATTTAAATAGGTATTTTCAAGTTCAACTTGTCCAAAATTACTCCGTAATATACGGTCAGCATCCTTAGGTCCCGGGTTCAACTAACATCGGCCCAAATGTACCAATAAGCCCTTACCTGTTGAATAATGTATGGAGCTAACTCTATTTAGTTCAGCGTTAACCATACTTAGGATGGATCTGATTTTCTGTATAGATTGAATCCATATTAATATTATAAATGCGGCAGTCGGTCTGTCTTTTATGCTTTCACGGTTAGACCGCTGCTGGACCGATTTTGATGAAATTTGGTATGGATATATTAAAGATCCGTGTCAAATGCCAATTCAATTCACAACGTTTATTGCAATTTCCAATTCATATTATACAACCAGTTCTCTTGAAAATATGTAGGCTACTTTTTTCCCAAAAAACAACCCCCAAAGGGCTGGAATACCGGGTCAAAGTTTGTACCTATGTAAAACACAAAATGCTTTTTACCGAGGGCGGAGCCGCGGGGCAACAGCTAGTTGTTAATAAATTGTTGGGTCTTCCTACAGTAAACGGTAATTAAAATATAATAAATTTCTTGAAGTTATACATATAATAAGTAAAAAAACAATTGGTACGAAATGAACAATGTCTATCCAGAAAGAAGCAATAAAACTCAATTAAACAATAAAACAAAATTTCATGTGAGAAAATTATTTTTTTATATTTTTTTATTTAAAAAATAGTTTGGTTTTGACATTATGCGCTTATACGGACTTGAGCGTACAAGCATAAACAAAAGTTAATAATAAGTCCAATAAATCCAAACAATGGGACTAGTTGACACTCGGCGATCGGGATCAATCTATTTGCCTCGCTGAGTAATGTCTACTCTTCAGGCCTACTCCTACTATCGTCAGATGATCCCATCATCCACCAGGGGATGGGTAATAAATTATTACAATGGGTTTATCGTGCGACGACTGTTACTGAGGTGAACTGGAGTTCAGTTGGCTAAATACTGTGCTTTTCTCTGAAACAAAGTATTTTGATTTTGTCGATTTTAGAGATATAAGTATATTTTAAAGACTTTTTTTTAATGTATGAAATTGACTTTAGCTAAATATTTATCCACTTTAATTTCATTAGCATCACACATTTGCTTAAGTTAGAAGCTGCACGTAATTCGATGCAGCTTAATTTCCGGGCACTTAACGCTTTCCGTCTTCTTGGCGAGAGACGCGAGAGAAGGGGGAGGGGGCTCACATTTGCACGAGTTTTGTTATGTGTGAAATTCAATTCCCATATGTGTATCTATATGGTACAGTTAACTGCTTGTTATAAGTTGCCCTTATGGACCTACTAGCCGCGCCCCGGGGCTTCGCTTCCGTGGGAATTTCGGGATAAAAAGTACCCTATGTGCTATTCCCGGTATTTATCTACCCGTATACCAAATTTCATCGAAATCTGTCCAGTAGATTTTGCGTGATTGAGTAACAAATATCCTCACAAACTCACAAACGCACATCCAAACTTTCGCATTTATAATATTACTAGCTTTTGCCCGCGGCTTCGCCCGCGTGAATTTCCCACGGGAACAGTGCTTTTTCCCGGGATAAAAAGTAGCCTATGTGCTATTCCAGGTCATTATCTACCTCTGTACCAAATTTCATCGAAATCCGTCCAGTAGATTTTGCGTGATTGAGTAACAAACATCCTCACAAACTCACAAACTCACATCCAAACTTTCGCATTTATAATATTAGTATATAGTATAAGTATATTATTTTATATTATATAGTATATATAGTATGAAGTATGATGCGCAAGTTGGTCGGTGCGCTAGCCGCAAGATCCCAGGTTTGAATCCTGATCCTATTTACCTCGTACTCGTAGTCATAAGTATACCAATATGACTCATGTATGGTAGTTTTCCTGGGAAAGGAAGAAAAGTTATTTGTGTGTTGAATTTTTTGCAGTTCCAATTACATTTTACTCGTACGCCGCCATATACTGTGGATGATATGTATTGTCCTGTCGTCATGTCTCCAATTTAACGAAAAATATTCGATACTATACCCGATATTGTTGTCAAGAGATACAATGTTGAACAATAAATTCTCCCAGATTATTTTACTATTTACTTTTTTATTATAATTTTAAAAGGCACTCGCCTCTATTCATATCATACAACATTGGCGATAATTTTCCATTGCTTGAAATATTTAAAAAGAGATGAAGTTCTAATGTCTCGCGTATTTTACCAATTTATATCTACCTAGTAAACTAGTAATGTAAGTTGGTTTTTGTTGAACAAAAAATAAATATGTATATGTATGTGCATGTATGAAGAGAGTAATGAGTGTAAAGAAAGCAAGAGAGATCTCTAAGGATCGTAGCAGGTGGAAATCGTTAGTCTCTGCCTACCCACGGGAAAAAGGCGTGATAATATGTATATGTATGTAAAAATTAAATATTAATCAATAAAAACTAACACGTTGTTGTTGTTGTTGCATAACTTTATTGTAAGAAGAAAATATATACATATAATATACCTACATAGTTTTGATAATAATTCAACTAGGTACACGGAAAGATTGTTGAATAAGTTAGAGAATTAGTGAAATATTATGAGGTTACGAACTATTAGAGTTGGAGAGATTCCTGAAGTGCCTGTTCATTATTAAATATTGTTCTATTTTAGGACTAAAATTTCTAAAACAAAGTATGTGAATATGTGAGTAAACTTTTTAATACAATAATTATAATTTAACTAAAAAGCATAAGATAGCAAATGTTTTTCGTGGATATTAAGAAAAGAGTATTTTTAATTTACGTTAAGTAAGTACCTTTATTTCAATATTTCGAACTGCTAAAAGTAGGAAATTTTTACTATACTCCATAAAAAAAAGAAAATGAAAAGACTTTAGGACAAAGGCCTCTTAATATAAGGTCAGTGAATAGGAACATTACTCAACTTCGCCGTCGATGGAAAAAATATATGGTTTGAGTTTGGGACCGAGACTAACGCGAGCTAATGTTTTTATATCCATTTGCAGAGGTCGGTAGCCATTTGATTGCTTCTTTTGTTTTGCTTTCATATTCAATATTTTCTTTTCGTTTAAAAAAATAAGTAATGAAAATATTTTTAATTTGTGCTTGTGTATATACGTAACTTTTAAGTAAAAAAATAATAGTAGCAGCTACAATACACATATATGTTGTAAAGTGACGTCTTTGGAGAAAATGCATCAGTGGAGTTTGTTGCGCCGCCTCTTCTCTAAATGCGCTTTGGAGGCGGTAATAACCTTAGCTTTTAGTAATTTTCTTATGTCAACTAAGTATGTGACGATTGAAACGTGCCATTTTTAAGACTATTCATTTCAATACTCCTGTTGTAGGTAGGTAGGTATATATTCCTCGCAACTGCACTACTAGAAGTATAAAAAAGTCTTTCTTTGACGTAAAAAACCTTTATTTCGTATAACCTTTCACAAAATTACTATTTTATATCTACCTATCTTCTATCTATCTATCTATATATATATATATATATATAACTCAAAGGTGACTGACTAACTGACCTAGTAATCTATCAACGCACAGCCCAAACCACTGGACGGATCGGGCTGAAATTTGGCGTATAGGTAGATGTTATGATGTAGGCATCCGCTAAGAAAGGTTTAACGCGAGCGAAGCCGCGGGCAAAAGCTAGTGTGGTAATAATGCCCTTTTTGTTAGGCGTCTTAAAATGATAATCTAATCACTTAGGTACTCATTTATTTCATGAATATAAAGATTCTATAGAAACAATGATGGACCTATCCTCCCTCTGAATAAGGGGTCACAACAATGATTGAAAAGGCTTTCCCTGTCCAGATTTAATTCCAGAATTACAGGCTCTCTGTAAGCAAAAACAATAGGTACTCTGTTTGTTTTCACAACACTGTTCGAACGACAAACAAACACCCGACCAGATTTACCACATTCATTCAATGAAATTGAAAAAAATATGTTTCAATCCACGGGAAAAGGTATCTTATGGTTGTTGGCGCTTAAGCCGTTTAGAAAAAAAAAATCGTATGAGTTTACTTAGCTTATAATAAGTACAAACCGTGGATATGGTTGTTAAGAGTGAAAAGCCCATATGTGTCAACATATGGGCTTTTCACACTTAACAACCATATTCAGATCATATTTAATTTAGATTCGCATCAAGAAGGATGAAGAAACCTCCATGGACAAGAACAATATACTTTTTCAATGAAATGAAAGCACTTAAGTATAAAAGTGTATTTGTATGAAAATACATTGAATATAGAAAAGTTGTTTTCTCTGTTCATTTCGATTTCACGTTTGCTATTGCTCCAGGAGTCTAAAGCGCCATCTACATTTTTCCACGGCATTAACTTTAATATCGTGTCTGAAAATCTTGGCGAGCATTGCTCAGTATCTGATAGGAGGAATCTGAAGATGACAGCATGATAGAGTGGCGGAATGATCTTGATCCGGGTTGGGTAATGGCACATTTCGCTAAGTAGGCACTTTCTTATTGTTAATATTGCTGTACAGTGATAAAATGAGCACATCAATTCGGTTTCTATTTTAGAGCGGCGAGACTTAAATTGAGGAATATTTTGTGAAGAAGGAGGTATGGATTTTAGATAATAATGCAGGCCCCAAACTTCTTCAAATTGTTCCTTACATATGAAATGTAGCCAAGTACATTGCAATTTTTTTATTACTTCTAAAATAAGAATCTATTGATAAGTCATTCTGTCATATTCAGTCTGCATATAAATATATGTTGAAACATGCAATGCATAAATAAATAGGTACATACATAATAAGTACATAACTACCGTTTAATTTATTAGTTAATTTTGGATTTCCATGACATAAAATAGCAGAAACATTTTGAAACAGAATAAATTTTTACAATTCGAACATTGTTTGGAGAAAACAAGCGCTCTCGACAGAGCATTCCAGCCATAAAAAGTTGGTAAGCCCCGACTTCAGGCGACGCGGCGTGAATCTCAACTCGGGGACTCCCCGAACAGTTGCTTACGCTGAAATATGTGCATTTCCTATTGATATTGCTGTTCGAACTTACAGTTTCTTCAAGTTATTAAATAAATCTGAGGATAAAGTTAATTTAAAACAACGACGAATACCTAATAAAGTGTGTCTAACATATATATGCGCGATAGTTTCTCCTTACCGCAAATTGCACTGGACAGAATTTCATTACTTACTGAAGTTAAAGAACATCTTATTCCCATATTCACATGGGAGCTAGGCCCGAAGGCCAATCATACAAGATTTATAGTCCCCGTGCCTTCTATACTTATTTCACTGGCCTTTTGAACCCTAAATTATTGAACTATCACGGCAAAATTCACAGGGACACTGTCAGTACCTACCTCATTACAGTGTAAATCTTTTTGGAGCAGAACCAATTTACTGACCCACGTAAATCAAGTTACGGTTCCGCCTGTCGACCCACGCATCACCCTTGGCGTCAGGAGCACAAAAGGGCAACGTTTTACCCAAAGTGTTTCTTCTTGTAGTTATTTATGTCCACCATTTAGATAACTTCTCCAATAAACGCCTGTATTTAGTTACACTTGGAGATACTTGAAAATTACTTACGGTATTTTAGATGAAATAGCTTCCTGTATTGTGGTAAGTGCTGGTACTAACTATTAAAAAAAAATATTACTAGTATAATAACGTAGATTCTACGCGCGCTGCAGCTACGATCTACTTATAATTCATTTAGTATCGTTGGAGTATGTAGAAAAAAATTGGTCATTTATTTTAGGGTAACAACGTAACTAATTTTTTTTTTATCTAGCCTAATTGTGTCGTCTCCCACTGCTGGGCAAAGGAACGTCCAATCATATTCACTAGTAGCTGGCCAAGACATTCTCTCTTCTTATAAGTTTCGTTAAGAATATTCTTCTTTTATTTCGTATTTTCGCCGGTTTTCCACTGCTAAAGTTTCTATTACAACTTTTGCTACAAATTATTTTACGATAGAACGACACCCAAGAGCTTTCGCGAAAACTTAATTTAAAAGCAACTTAAAATTAGGTTATACTAAAACAATTTGGATGTTTTCATCTACAAATGAATAAATGCGAGAGGTATTTTAGCTCACAAAGAGTTTTCTCGTCTATTCTTAGATCGTACAATTTAGATTATGTAATTAAATTGGAACATGTTACATACCATTGTTAGGTACTTCTTGAAACAAAACTCTCGTTAACTCATTAATTAAAATTCGGTAGCTAGCATTTTCTCAGTTTATTTTCTTTATGTTCATTGGACCTATGACACACGTTTTGAGTGAGTGAAACCCATAATTTTCCATTTACATTTCATAGCATAAATTGAGAACCGCTGTTTGTAATATAATGGGTGAAACTAAACGCAGGCGTTTCCCATTGCTGCCGCCAGAGGGCGTTCGGGGTTTTCACACTGCTAGCGTGGATGGCGTCGCGTGTGTAGTCCGCCATTGCATTGTCCCGGGCGATATCGGTCTTTTGCTTGTTGTTTAGTTTGAGTTGTGTTTGTGAATTTCCTGTTTGTTAAATAACTATTGAACTTTGTGTTTGTGTACCCGTCATGGTGACTTTTTCTTGTGAGAGGTGAAACGTGGCTGGCTGTTCACATCTGGCTGTTCCCGAGTGAAACTACGGGAAGAAATCTATTTATTTGTCCTGGGGAATTGAGATCTCAAGGGTTAGGTAGGGTGATTAGGAAGTCCCCCTTCCCGAAGATACTCAAGTTTGGATCCGAAGAGAAAGAAGATTTAGCTTGGTAAGTGTTTTTTAAGTGTAATTAATTTATAGGTTAGGTTATCATATAGGGCCCTGTAGCTCCCTTCATAAGCTACGGTGGTAGCAGACTGCGTTAAGTTATTTAGGTTTTAGTCGGGCAAACGTGGTGCCGCGTGGAGATTTCTTCCCGGTACTTATTTTTTACCGGTGGTTTTTTCCCGGTGAAGTTCCGGTACAGAGTTCTTCCCGCCGCTTCGTTTGTCCGGATTCGCTCTGCGCACATTTTCTGGCAGCAGAGCGTAGTTGCTCTGCACAATTTCTGGTAGCAGAGCGTAGTTAATCTACCCTCTATTTGTTCGTTTGTAAAAAATAATTAATTGTTTGTAAAAATTATTAGATTTTTCTTAGTTTGTTTGTATAAGAATATTTGTAACCTTTTTTGTATTTGTTTGCGGTTTGTACCGTGCGTTCCGGGTTTGTGCCATTCTCATACCTACCGCGGTTCTTCGTGTAGTTGCTTGATTTTGTTGTTTTTTATTTACCTTTTGTTATTTTTTGTTTGTGACTTGACGCGATGGCGAAGGCCTCCAATGCTAGGGCGACACTCGCCAACGAATTGAGATGGTTTGTGACGGCCGGAGGACTCCTGTCCCGGAAGGACAGGGAGGGCGCCATACTGCTAAGAGCGGATCACCTCCACTCACGATTGATTAGCGCGGAAGCGGCCATGGCGGCGCTTACCGAAGCCGATCTTACCCCGGAGGCCTACGCAGGTCACATGGCGGACATGGACCAGATCCTGAGTCTGCACGATGATATCGCGGAGGCGGTGACCGCAATAAGGGCGAGACAGGCTGGCGGACCAGCCCCTCGCACACCTGTTAGACAGGAAGGACCAGCGGTTACTGGTCGGCTCCCCACCCTTCAGCTGTCCCACTTTGGGGGTAGGATGGAGGAGTGGGTAGCATATAAAAATATGTTTGAGTCCCTGGTCGTAGCACGACAGGATTTGTCGAAGGCCCAGAAGATGGCCTACCTCCTCTCCACTCTTGAGGATGAAGCGCGGTCGCTCATCCAGCACCTCCGGGTGGAGGACGACCAGTACGACACGGCTTGGGAGTTATTGAACTCCCGCTATCAAAACTTACGTTTGTTAGCGGATGCGCACGCCGCACAGTTGATGGCCCTGCCCAAGGTGGCCAACAGGGCACAGTTGCGCCTGCAGTTGCTCACGCCCGTTACAGTGGCCTGTAACGCGCTCCGCACACTGGGGCTGCCGGTGGACCAATGGTCCTTTTTGCTGGTGCACATTGTATTGGGCAAATTACCCAATGACATCCGCTCGCGATTTGAGCGCGAGAATGCGGAACGGGATAGCACCACCCTACCAACATTCACTGACTTGGTGAAGTTTTTGGAGTTTGAGGCACGGGCTGCTGAGAATACCATGACGGACTCAGCGCCATCCAGAGCGCCTGAACGTAGGCCCTTGGAACCCTCATGGCGAGGGAGGCCCCAACAGGGACGGCAACCGCCACCGCGTGGAGCTGGTGCGCGGGTTGCACACACGGCAGCAGTCGCGAGGGACGCGGACTGCCTGCAATGTGGTCGGATGGGCCACAGCCTGCTGCAATGCAGGGACTGGCAGGGACTGCCAGTACAAGATCGGCGCCGCATGGCAAAGCGGCATGAACTTTGCTTTTATTGTTTGGGCGGTCACTATGCACGTGACTGTCCCAGTGCCATACCATGCAGTGCATGCCGTGGGCGGCACCACGCGATGCTTTGCATGAACCGCAACGGGGATGGCACCCGGTTCTTGAGGCAGGGGTCCCCTATGGGCGGGGGCGCTCCTGCGCGAAGCCCTCCACCATCGGACGGAGGACGCGGCTTCGCTCGTCGCACCCCCTCGGGAGGGGTCGCGTACCGGCGCGGGTCTTGGCGGACCGGGACCACGCGCCCCAAGGTCGTGGCCAGTATGTGACTGGCCAGGCCTCGGATAGGGCCCCATGGGCGGGGGCCCTAGATCGGACGTGAGAGTGGGGACACCCCCTCCACGCGGGTTACCAATACCCAACACATGCAGCCGCAGCGGTTTTCTCCACCGCTGCACGAGTACCCACGGCTGGAGTACCACCCGCCGTACCATATGTATGGCCGGGCCGCGGGTTCTGCCCCCCTCAGATGGGGATGTGCACTCGCCCGCCATATTATCCGGGTCAGTGGCGCGCCCCTGGTTTGGAGAGAGTGGGGAGCCCGTAACTAGCTTGCTCCCTTGCTGGGACAGAGCCGCGGACGGTTCTGCTCCCTACCGCGGTGGTCCGCGTATGGGGTCGTGGGGGAAGCCATTAATTTGAGAGCTCTGTTGGACTCAGGGGCTCAAAGCAGTTTGGTTACCACTCGAGTGGCACGCCAGTTAGGTTTAGTCGTGGAAGACTCGCCTGTGCCACTTCTTGGAGTTGGTGGCATACAAGTGAAGTGTCTGACGGGCCAGACACTTGTCACCTTTTCTTCGCTGAAGTCCTCCACAATGAGGATCACGACTTCGGCTATGGTAATGGATACCATTGCGGGTTGGCACCCCTCGACAGACATACCGCCGGGTGTGTTGTCTTTGGTTTCGGGTCTGGATTTGGCCGACCCCTTTGTCTTTCATCCCGGCCCAGTGGACTTGCTCCTGGGCTCGGACGTATTGGGTTGGATTTTGTTGGGTACACAGAAGGCTCTGGGTTCGTCTTCACTGATGGCAGTGTCTACGATTTTTGGTTTTGCCCTGATGGGCCCTGTGTTTGATAATGGCACCGCGGAGGAGCCACCGGTTGTCGCATCTGCGTCCTTGGCCAAGACCATGCAAAGGTTTTGGGAGGTGGAGGAGCCACCTATGAGTTCCAGGATGGATCCGGAACACGCTGAGTGCGAAGCCCTTTTTCGATCGACCACGGAGAGGTTGCCCTCCGGTCGGTTTGTAACTAGGTTACCCTTTGTTGCCTCTCGTCCTAGCCTAGGGCAAAGTAGGGCGCTTGCGGAGAAACGACTGCTGTCCATGGAGCGACGCATGCAGCGTGACCACGTACTTCGCGATAAATATATTGAATTTATGCGCGAGTACGAGGATTTGGGTCACATGTCTCCGGCTCGAGTGGATTGGAGCTCAACTGAGCATTATTTTTTGCCCCACCACGCGGTGGTGAAGGCCTCAACAGGCAAATTGAGGACCGTCTTCGATGGGTCCGCACCCACTTCGAACGGGGTTTCGTTGAATCTGTGTTTGCATTCGGGTCCCAAATTGCATAGGGACATAATTGACATCATCTTGAACTTTAGAAGACATCAAGTGGTTTTTGGTGCGGACATCCGGATGATGTTCCGCCAGACAGTCATACATCCTGAGGACAGGCGATTCCAGTTGATACTCTGGCGTGAGCGCCCTGAGGATCCTGTGACGGTGTATGAACTCAACACAAACACGTATGGTTTGAAATCTAGTCCCTATATCGCCATCAGATCATTGCTTGAATTGGCAGAGCGGGAACGGATCCGCTTTCCCCGTGGGGCTTCCGTGCTGTCACGTGACTTGTATGTTGATGACGTGTGCACCGGAGCCCAAAGTATTGAGGAGGCCCTCCTACTGCGGGACGAATTGATTGAAATATTGAAAACAGGTGGCTACGAGCTACGTAAGTGGTTGTCCAATGAGCCTAAAGTTCTAGAAGGGATCCCGGAGGATCACCAACAGAACCCTCACCTGTTTGAGGATGTGGATGATCCCAACAGGATAGCGGTGCTGGGCATGCAGTACCAGCCGCTAACCGATATTTTTACATTCCAAGTGGACTTGGAAATACCAAAAGTCTGGACTAAGAGAACGGTGTTGTCCGTAATAGCTCGTATGTTTGATCCAAGCGGTTGGATCAGTCCAGTGATATTCTCTGCGAAGTGTCTTCTTCAGAGACTTTGGACTTTGGGCGTCTCGTGGGACGAGCCGCTGTTTGGCTCTCCATTGGATGATTGGCTCGAGTTGTTTTCATCGATTAAGGAAGTCAATCGGATTGCCTTGCCTCGTCGAATATTGCCCCCGGGAAATATCGAGCCAGCCTGCATGGCTTTTGCGACGCGTCGGAGCGAGGCTACGCCGCGTCAGTCTATATGCGGACAGTTGACGCCGATGGCCGGGTCAATGTCTCGCTTTTGTTAGGGAAGAGCAAGGTCGCCCCCATCAGGACTAGGCTGACTATCCCCAAGCTTGAGTTGAGTGGAGCTCACCTTCTCTCTAAATTGTTGCATCACGTTGCCAGTGAGCTGGCGGCCACGGTCGAGATACGAGACATCTTCGCCTGGTCGGATAGCCAGGTCGCGCTTGCATGGTTGCGCGCGGCCCCACATACCTTGGAGGTTTTTGTGGGAAATCGGGTTTCCCAAATCCAGAATATCGGAATTGATATAACATGGAGACATGTGCCGGGAGAGCTTAACCCAGCGGACTGTGCCTCCCGAGGTTGTACGGCACCAGAATTGGTGTCACACCCGCTCTGGTGGGGTCCAGAGTGGCTGATGGGTTCGGAAACTTCTTGGCCTGTCTGTCAGACAGATGTTACTTCTTTGAGTTTGACTGGGCTCCGTGTACATGCTGTAGTCGCTGAAACGACGTCGGAGCCGGATTGGCTACTTGCTCGGTATAGCAGCTTGGATAAGCTTCTGGGTGTTACCAGTTGGATTAAGCGTTTCATACATAATTGTAGAAACCCACAGGCAAAGCGGTTGGAGCCGATTGCAGGTGCAGAAGAGCGCCGGAGCGCATTGTTGCATTGGGTCCGTGTCGTGCAGACCGGACGGTTTGAGTCAGAGCTTCGTATTTTGCGCGACGGACGCGCTAAGTTGAAGGGCGCGGTCGCTCGTTTGAACCCGTACATCGACTCGGATGGGCTTCTTCGGGTTGGAGGCAGGCTCCGGAAGGCGGATCTTCCATATGAGACTCGCCATCCTCTGTTGTTGCCCAAGGGCGGACCCTTGGTGCAGCTTTTGGTGTCTGATCGACACATTCGTAACGCCCATGCTGGGTGCAATGCCTTGTTGGCTATTTTGCAACGAGAATTTTGGATTTTGTCTGCCCGAAGAGCAATCCGTAGCGTTCTGTTTCGATGTATTGCATGTTATCGGTTGAAGGCATCCACGATGCAACCACAGATGGGTGATTTGCCCGCTGATCGAATTCGACCTTCGAGGCCGTTTGACGGCGTTGGAACCGATTTTGCCGGTCCCTTTTCGATCAAGGCTTCTCCCTTTCGTAATGCCCGTATTGTGAAGGGCTATTTGTGTGTATTTGTTTGTTTGGCCACCAAGGCTGTCCATTTGGAGGTGGTATCGGCTCTGACTACGGAGGCCTTCGTCGCCGCGTTGGATCGCTTTGTTTCGCGTCGAGGTCTACCTTCCCTTATTAGGTCTGATAATGGCACAAACTATAAGGGAACTGTAAATTATCTTAAGGATGTTTCCGTGTTTATTGATAAAAATTGTACTAGTTTAAGTCAAATTGCTGCCCAAAGGGGAATAACCTGGAAATTTAGTCCCCCAAGTTGCCCCCATTGGGGAGGGATTTTTGAAGCGGCTGTGAAATCCGCAAAGACCCACCTCCGCCGCATTATCGGAGAAACGGCTCTAACTTTTGAAGAGCTGGCCACAGTGTTTTGTAAAGTTGAGGCGGTCCTCAACTCTCGTCCTCTCTGTCCGCTATCTCCAGATCCAAATGACTTGGAAGCTCTCACCCCTGGTCATTTTTTGGTGGGAGGGCCGTTGAATGCCCTGCCCGAATACCCGTGGAAGGATGAACGCGTATATCGGTTGTCGCGTTTTCAAATGTTGCAGCAAATGAGCCAGGACTTTTGGCGTCGCTGGTCGCTTGAATATTTGCATTTGCTGCAGCAAAGAGTGAAGTGGACAGACAGGACTGAGCCTCCCAGGGAGGGTGATTTAGTATTGTTAAAAGAGGCAAATTTGCCCTCATTGCTTTGGCGACGAGCTCGCATATTACGTTTGATTCTTGGCGGAGATGGCACTCCGCGTGTGGCTGAGGTGTTGGTCGACGGTTCGATTTTAAGGAGAGGTGTGACCTCTCTCGCCCGCCTTCCCGTAGAGTAAGCTAGCGGTCTGCTTCTCAGACCGGGACGGGGGGATGTTTGTAATATAATGGGTGAAACTAAACGCAGGCGTTTCCCATTGCTGCCGCCAGAGGGCGTTCGGGGTTTTCACACTGCTAGCGTGGATGGCGTCGCGTGTGTAGTCCGCCATTGCATTGTCCCGGGCGATATCGGTCTTTTGCTTGTTGTTTAGTTTGAGTTGTGTTTGTGAATTTCCTGTTTGTTAAATAACTATTGAACTTTGTGTTTGTGTACCCGTCATGGTGACTTTTTCTTGTGAGAGGTGAAACGTGGCTGGCTGTTCACATCTGGCTGTTCCCGAGTGAAACTACGGGAAGAAATCTATTTATTTGTCCTGGGGAATTGAGATCTCAAGGGTTAGGTAGGGTGATTAGGAATTCCCCCTTCCCGAAGATACTCAAGTTTGGATCCGAAGAGAAAGAAGATTTAGCTTGGTAAGTGTTTTTTAAGTGTAATTAATTTATAGGTTAGGTTATCATATAGGGCCCTGTAGCTCCCTTCATAAGCTACGGTGGTAGCAGACTGCGTTAAGTTATTTAGGTTTTAGTCGGGCAAACGTGGTGCCGCGTGGAGATTTCTTCCCGGTACTTATTTTTTACCGGTGGTTTTTTCCCGGTGAAGTTCCGGTACAGAGTTCTTCCCGCCGCTTCGTTTGTCCGGATTCGCTCTGCGCACATTTTCTGGCAGCAGAGCGTAGTTGCTCTGCACAACCGCGTTATCAGAAACTTTTAATTGAATTGAAGGGAATTAAAAACCCCAATATCTGTGTTGACATGAGATGGCGGTGGCCGCTTGGACCGACGCCAGAATAACGTATCTACACCATTTTTTACACTGCTTTTGAACAATTCATCCTCGTAGATAGCGTTTTGGTGAATGCCACGTGCAGGCATTTTTATATCATTAACTCCTTATGAAAAAGGGAAGGATATAAGTTTGATATCTTCCTACGTCGGCGTCGACTTCAGTGGTATGGTATCGAAGTTAATTCACAATCCTTAGATAGACGAAATATTTTTTTAGTCCGCTTGGAGGAACTTTAAAAGATAATTCTTGAGTCTCTGTAAATTACAATGTATGTGGCGAAAATCTAACATGTAGATAACAGTAAAATGTATGTTTTATTACTATTATATATTACAGGAAACATGTACTTTTAAATTAGTAACTATACTTTAGATACAAATTCGATTAGGTTATTTTAATGAAAATAGAACTACAATGCGTAAGTACCAATATGACTAATTAAAATGTTAGGCAGCCTTAAATGCTAACCTTAAATTATTGTAAATTTCGGACAATGTAACATTAATAACACTTGTAGACAATATAATTTAATTTGAGCGCAATTTGGGCCGTTTGTACAAGGTTACGGCTCGAAGGCGGATTAGAGTGAGGTAGGCACTCTCGAGTAGTTAGTTATGTATGAGCACGAGTTTAATTAATGTAACGACCCTAAATTACGGGTAATTTTGTGCACTGCCGTACAACTGCAGAGTCATTGGTAGCTAGCGAACTCCGTCGAATTTCCCTGTTATAAAATTTAAGACGACAAAACGCATGATAATATACGGCGAAATAATAAATCTAAGTAATAGCTATGTGAATTACTCGCCTATTATAAATAACAAGCGATTGCCCGGGGCTTCGCTCGCAGCAAAAAATAGCCTATGTCGCTCTCCAACTCTTCTACTATCTTCACACAAAAAATCACATCAATCCATAGTTCCATTTTGGCGAGAAAGAAGGCAAACAAACAAACGCAATTTCACATTTATATATTACCTATACCTAGTAGTAGTATAAAATTTACTAGTACTAGAAGTAATATTTCAGTGTTGTTTACAGCGATGCGGGCGCTAGTTCTTGAAAACAGTGGAAAACTTTACCTAAGTAGGTTTACGTCAAAACTAAAACAGTAAATAGTTATATATTTTAAAGTAACCCTATCTAGTAAACACGAATGAATTAGGTATTGGTGGAAAAAAGGTTGTTTCGATACAAACGGGTAATTGGAAACTGAAATATTTATTCACAACACAAGTGATATGTTCCCTTTCGCAATTCCCTGAAGATCAAATAAATTTTATTTCAGAAGAGTGTTTCCGAAAATAGCTCGCGATGTTTTGTTGCTGTCACTGATTCGTAGGGTAAAAGCACACGGATGGGATTACGTCACCAGCAAATGGTGTGCAAGAATGTAGCGAATTATGTACCCAAGGAAATCTTACCTCACGCAGCTCCATTTATTTATCTATTTTTTTTTCACATACCTATTGGCATAAGTACTTTTTGTTCGAAGTAGAACTAACCAGTTACAAGTAGAATTAATCAGTAACAAATTATTCCCTAATTTATAAATCAGAAAAAGCTTTAAACATTTCTCATTTTCTAAAAGTATTTTCAGCGCAACATCAAGATTTACGGTGTCTTATGTGTTTTGAGCTTTATTCGACCCTTGAACCTCAAGGGATGATAGGTGGAAAAAACGTGTGTAATATTCATTACGTAGTCCTTTGAATGTATTCATTGCAATCCTTCTTTCTGTCAAAGGGAGTTAGATAGCATCCATCTAAACACACGTCGGCGGGTCAAAAAATCTCTATATCTAATCTATGTAAGTGTACCTTTGAGCCATGGGAATGTACAGTCAAATGCAGGGAAACCTGACCCACCTGACACAGGGCTGGCGCTTCATGGAAACGGGGCTACTACTACAAATAAAACCGTACATCCGTGAACACGTCTGTAACACGTCAATGTGTGCGTTTTCATAGGCATAGCGTCCCAATACACACAAGATAATCAGCCCTTATGCTTGGCGTTTGTGGACTACGAGAAAGCCTTCGATTCGATCGAGACCTGGGCTGTGCTACAGTCTCTCCAACGGTGCCAAATTGACTATCGATATATCGAAGCGCTGAAGTGTTTGTACGAAAACGCCACCATGTCGGTCCGTCTCCAGGATCAAGGCTCGAAACCTATCCAGTTGAAGCGAGGGGTGAGACAGGGAGACGTTATATCTCCAAAACTGTTCACCGCCGCCCTGGAAGATGTCTTCAAGCTTCTGGACTGGAGCGGACTCGGTATCAATATCAACGGCGAGTACCTCACTCACCTTCGATTCGCTGACGATATCGTAGTCATGGCTGAGACCTTGGAAGACCTAGGCACAATGCTCGATGGCCTCTGTAGAGCCTCTCAACAAGTGGGTCTAAAAATGAACATGGATAAGACGAAAATCATGTCTAATATCCGTGTCGCACCCACTCCTCTAAAGGTTGGAGACTCTACACTCGAAGTTGTTGACAATTACGTATACCTGGGACAAACAGTTCAGTTAGGTAAGTCCAACTTCGAGAAAGAGGTCAACCGTCGAATCCAACTCGGCTGGGCAGCGTTCGGGAAGCTTCGCGATATCTTCTCGTCCAAAATACCGCAGTGTCTCAAGACTAAGGTCTTTGACCAGTGTGTGTTGCCAGTGATGACATACGGAACAGAGACGTGGTCGCTTACTATGGGCCTCATAAGAAGGCTCAA
Source organism: Ephestia elutella (assembly GCA_018467065.1). Classification (NCBI taxonomy): domain Eukaryota; kingdom Metazoa; phylum Arthropoda; class Insecta; order Lepidoptera; family Pyralidae; genus Ephestia; species Ephestia elutella. The sequence goes on from CM031586.1 coordinate 8,733,867, forward strand.
GGTCACCCAAAGGGCGATGGAGCGCGCTATGCTCGGAGTTTCCCTGCGTGATCGAATCAGAAATGAGGAGATCCGTAGGAGAACTAAAGTAACCGATATAGCCCGCAGAATCGCCAAACTTAAGTGGCAGTGGGCGGGGCACATAGCTCGCAGAACAGATAGCCGTTGGGGCAGAAAAGTTCTCGAGTGGCGACCACGAACCGGAAAACGTAGTGTTGGCAGGCCTCCCACTCGGTGGACCGACGACCTGGTGAAGGTCGCGGGTTGCGCATGGATGCGGACAGCGCAGGACCGGTCGTTGTGGAAATCCTTGGGGGAGGCCTTTGTCCAGCAGTGGACGTCTTTCGGCTGAGAGAAGAAGAGAGAAGAAGAACACACAAGAACGGGAAGAAGTGCAGAGGGTGCAGGGGTGGGTGCCATATTGCGGGAGAGGCAGGGAGTTTCCTTTCTGTACGTAGTACTTATATTAATTCTGTGCCCCTGAGATAGAATTCGGTGAAATATTGGGGGTCAGGATTCTCTGTATCAGTTATTTACGATTTAGTACATCATAGGAGAACAGTTAAGATTGGTGTAAATGACATAATAAAAATTGCATATTTATAAAATACTAGCTTTCGCCTGCGGCTTCGCCCGCGTGAATTTCCCACGGGAACAGTGCTTTTTCCCGGGATGAAAGGTACCCTATGTTCTTCTCCGTACTTCCAGCTATGTGTATGCGAAATTTCAGGAAGATTGGTTCAGTAGATAAAGCGTGTAGAGGTAACAAACAAACAAACAGGCCAACAAACAAACTCACTTTCGCATTTCTAATATTAGTTAGGATACATACGTTATTATGATACATGAACCTTTCGATCATATATATCAACAAAAACGAATTAAACAAGGGACTTGTTGAAGGAGATGTAACTAACCAAGTGCAATAAAACAGTTAGAATAAACAATTGATAAATTTCTCGAAATATCTACATGTACCCCTGTATGTAGTAGTTACTGCTTAACTTAACATTACTTAAGTTCGTGTCTTATGGAGCTCCAGGGATGTTGAGTGCGGCTTCTAAATCTCAAACTAACTGAATCAGTAATGCGTGAACATCTAGGATTCTACGCATAAGTACCGTTCACCGAACAAAGGGCTATTAACATGATATGCATGTAGTAATATAGAGGTCAAGTTATGGTTTGAGATATAGAAACTTATAAGAACCGGAGAAAATGTAGCTAAATGTTCTTCCTTTTGAATATATATTTTGCATATATATTTTCTAATAATTTTCCATGTTCTGAAAAAAAAGAAGTACAGTTTTTTATACACATGATAATGTTCTATTTATTTATCGCCATTTGATTATATTGTTCACCGCTATCTTCCGACGTGTCAGCTGTCAAGTGCTAAACGATATTTTATACATCGTCTGAGACTGAGCTCGATGTAGTCGTCGTAAAACTAATGGTGTCGAAGAGATTAATCCTAGATGCTTTGAAGTTTAGTTTACACCAACAAGGTTGCACAAAAATAAAATAAACCATATTCTCAGTAATTTTTTAAGTACCTTATTGGCTATAGCCTATTTGGATCCTAACGAATAAACTTCACAAAACAAATAAAACTTCTAATAGGTATATTTTTTCTAGGATGAATATCCACCAACGTTCAACAAGGTAAACTGGTAAAATAAATTATATATTGGAAATAAAGAGCCAAGTGCTCGCTCTAATACACAAATATAATTATGTTCTTTGAGCTTCAGGTCCCATTTACATTTGTATCATATTTGGAAGTATTTCCTGAACGAATAATATGGATCATTTCCTATTTATTCATTTATTCGGTCATCATTTGTTACTCATGATTCATGATTAAGAGCAATGGATTGATTGATTCACCGACCATCAGGGTACCAACATCCGACCCCAAAATATCCTGATTAGTTCGGAGTGCTCACCCTATCCAGTTGTCGCCAACACAAACTGAGCTCTCAACTTTATTCACTATACATGATTTTTCTTAGTCTAACGAAACAGGGAGAGATCTGTGGATAAACTGGTCGTTGCCTTTGTCTGGAATGTTTGTGGTCTCACCATTTATCCGTTCATTTGAGAAAATCTGCCGATGCCGATATGCGGTGCGGTACACTAAATCCAATATGGCGGTGAGTGAACGTCACAGGCCTAGAGGTAATTAGAGTCAAGTGGGGATTGTTTTCCTCTAAATAAAACTTGATTGATTTAAAAAACACCTAATGATCGTAGGGTTTAAAACTTCGGAGCAGAAATCAAAATTTTTTCAGAGGATAATATCAGAACCTTAGAAGTGCCAGAATCATTAAATTTAATCGCACTGGCATAATAAACTGAATGTGGGAGGTTATGCCCCTAAACTCTGAAGTGATTAAATTGTGTCCTCAACTTTAATATTTATAACACATAGTCAACTTTTTTCTCATGCTTAACAGCATACATAAAAGCATTTGATTTATAAATATCTATTATTCCTATTCCTAATAAATCTGAATTTGATTATTTGTTTGAGCTAATCTCTTAAACTGTGCCGATCCGACGTGATTTCTAAAATTATTTCTGTAAGTACGTAGTTGTCACATTGTAATGAATGTGACTACTAAGTACTTACAGAAATAATTTCTTCTTATTCTTAATAGAAGGCTTACATGCTACTCACAATTCCCACGGCAATAAAGCCACGGAGCACAGTTAGTCTAATATTTTTGCGCAGGTTTAATTTTATTTGCCACAATTTTATCGTTTTGCAAGCTTGATATTATGTTTGACGGACAAACATTCACGTTATGGTAATGTTACTGATACGAGATACAGCACGGACACGGGCGGCCTGTCTATCAGCAGGACTGAAACAAAGAATTTTTTGCCTGAGCAATAATATGATACAAAATAAAACTTTTTTCCAAAAAAATTTACCGACTTCCATCATAAAACTTAAAATCATGAAATAACAATAAAGACAAAATGTGTTAGAATGCTACCTACTGAATGAGGTGAAGTCGGTGCCAAGCCAAATTGAAAATTATATAATCTAAATTAACATTAGAATCATGTATCCTAACTAATATTATAAATGTGAAAGTGAGTTTGTTTGTTTGTTGGTTTGTTTATTTGTTTGTTTTTTTTTGGAAAAAAGTTTTATTTTATCATTTTTAGGTGCTTCTAAAGGTGTACCTATTTTCTTTAATAAAAACTTAAACTTTTCTTTCACTGGCCGAAAATAAGAATAATTCGAAACTTTTTATATCAATTTGATTTGAAATGTCGGAACATATCAAATTGTCTATTGTTTTTGGCACATAAATAGACCGAGAGCCCGCGACGACCAAACCTTCCTTATTTTAAAAATGCTGAATGTTTCTTTGCGTGGTATAAACGGGTAAAAAATATTAGCGACTAGGTATGAAGTTTGGATCTTAGTTGGTTATGCAGGTAATATGGATATCAAGGATACTTTTTATAGGTATAAAAAGCACCCTTGGGGCCTCCTAAAGTAACATTAAATTCAGCTTTTATAATAAAACAAATATAATGTAGTATATATAATGTAGTAAAGTTACATTGTCTAGCAGGGGTTTATATCAATGTACCAATTGCCTGGTAATGGATAGCGTGATTTCTAATAATATTCGGAATATATTTTTTTTTAAACGCTTTGAGGAAATTGAGCTTAAATGTTATTGCTACAAATTATCTGCCTAAGTAATCATGATCCTTTTACAGTCGCTAATCACTATTTCTATGTTGGGGACATACACAGAAAATCTTGAGTTTTAATAAAATAAGGAAGGGCATGCTGTCGCAAGCTTTTGCTCTATATTACATTGTTGGTATTTTTATATTTTGTTAGGTATCTTTCAAATTCCCGAACAGATTCTGACGTGGTTAAAATGGGGCCAACTTGGGAATACACCCATTCGAATAAAAAAACAATTTTGGAAATCAGTCCACAATTGGCGGAGAAATCGGTGAACGTACATAAAAAAATATACATACATCGAAACATATAACCTCCTCCTTTTTTGGGTAGTCGGTTGAAAAATAACATGGAATGAGAAATTGTCAATGTGTGTTATACTAGCTTAAGCCTGTGGCTTGGCCCGCGTGAATTTCCCACGGGAACAGTGTCAACGTCATTTTTTTTTGAACCTAGGAAAACGTTTATGATGATTATTTAAAAGTAAAGGTGTGAAAGTTTTGACATTGTAAAAAACTCACATTTTCATTATGTGAATGGAAAGATTTATCGGTCTAGCCTACTGGTATATTTTATCTTATTTAAAACGTCACGTTAGAAAACTAACTACGTGAGAAATATACATTTTAAATATCAAATTATTTTAAGAGACCCACCCGCTTTGTAACGCTATTTTAGTATTTGAGATTGTATCTGCCACGGATTAAGCTATAATGATGCGAAAATGGCGTTAAATATTTTAGTCTAAAAGCTTTTTTGTTATTTTGACGTTGATTCATTGTGATTAAAATACGCTTAAAGTATACCTTATTACCATTAAAAATGGATGGATTACGTCGTTACAGTTACGCTAATCTAGGATGCGAAAATATGAAGATTTGCACATAATCTGAATTTTTTTAAGAAGAATAAAGTTCTTAGTAGATCCAAAACTTGAAATCTAGATCGAATGAGAAAAAAATATCTCACTAGATCCATCCTAGGTCTGACCATCATCTTCTAAAAATGATAGCTTTTTTTTAGGTTCAGGGCAAAGGTAGAGATGCGCATAAGAAGATGGCAATATGCATGGTGAATATTTTAAAAGCAAACGTTAGTGTAATGTGAGTCGTTTAAGATCATTGAACGGAAAATATTTAAGGTTAAATTAATAAAATGTCGTTCTACAAAATGTGCTCCAAAAACCTAAATAGAGCTACGATTCAGCTCTTGTTCGTTAATATTGACTTAAATATAATTAGATACCTACGACACAAAATGTTCAATAGTTACCTAACATAGTACTCGTAGGGGTGGCTCACTAATGAAGGGTGGTCATGCGGGATGGAGCTTCACTATAAATCAGGGAAGGTAGGGGTTGTTTGATACGTATGTCGCAATGGTTTACTCCATATTCGCTCTACATGTTCGCCCCACACAAAAAGAACCGTGTTCGTCCTACATTTTATGCCTGTGTTTCCCCAAACGATATAAATTTTCTTATTTTAACATTTTAGTCCTGTTTTGCCCCGGATTTTATGTCCGATTCGCCTTGTTTGTTTTTTTTATTAGGTACAGATTTCACCCTCGAAGCGTATCGTTTTTCATGAGCGCCAAATAAAGCGCAACTAAACTATTCACAAATAATACACTGTTTTCAGAATTTGTAATATCAATTACTGTGAGCTTCGGTTGGTCATCGACTTTTTGGTTTGATTTGACCACATACCTTCTATTCATTTCTGTTACCCTGGTACTTTTAGTTAAAACTACTATTATTCGCATGACTCAATTTAAATGTGGGGCGAAAAAGGATATATTTTATACTTGGGGCAAATACATAAATTTTTGAAATGTAGGGCAAGACTGTTGGACAAAAGTGGAGTTAACCGTCACAATTCCCTTTGATATATTATGCATGTGTCACGATTACATCCTTCTATAATCGACTTGATGACAACATTCGGTCGTGGGAATTTGAATCGCTGGAGGCAAGGTTACAAAATTAATGGCGGATATGTTTCGAGTTTGATAATCTCTATAAACTATTGACTGAAAATAACCGAATTAAAAATAAGACTTAAAATACCCTTTAACTTATAATTTAAAAAAAATATTTCTTTGTGTAAAATACACTCAATAAAAATTGTAGTACAACAATTTGACTACGCTTTGTTGATATTATTTTATTTTCGTCTTTCTTCATTGATGAAACGTTCCATTCCATATGTAGTGACGTCACAAATGTCACACATCGCTAACATGAAGCCGAATTTATAGTGCATCCGCGGACGAATCGTCGAAATGGAGCCGAATTTATAGTGTATCCGCGAATCGTCGCCATTGATCCGTTTTATTGCCCCAGGGAGCCGTTACATGGACGACTCTAGTTCACACGATTTCGGTCCGTTTCTTACATGTTCCAACTGTCACACGTCTATTAGGCAAGTGATTGATTGAAAATGGCGATTGGTATGGTATTTGCAATGGTTCCTTTTTAAAATAAGAAATTTAAAAGAATTAATTGGCGGAATTTAAATGTAACATTAATAATAGGAGATAAGCTATATGAAACACGTCTACGGTGGTATGGATGTCGTAGTCGGATTGTATAATCCGCCGTATTCACATTACGGCTAGCCGTTTTACAAAACAACGCCGTTTTGTAATACGGCGGTTCAATGATTAGCCGGATTGTCACTGCGATACGTTCTTCAATAAGGCGGCCCATGTTAAGCCGCATCGTACCTACTACTAAGTATTTAGAATGTACTATATGTGTGACTATACTTACAAAATAAAACTATGTTTAAATGAAAATCTATGTTAATAAGAAAATGCTTACAGATTTTTCTTTTTACGATATTCTTTAGAAATCAAGAATTATTATCATAGTTATACGCCATCGTTGTTGTTACGTCAGGCAGCGCCACGAGTGTTAAAATTTTGAACTAAAAACTGTCAAAGTGGCGGCTAATGACTCGCTATATTACATTACGGCTACCCGTATTGAAGAACGTATGGTGCCGAATACATTTCGGCGGATTTTCATTCAGCCGTATTCAATTCGGCTTATCGTTGAACCGACGTATTACAAAACGGCGCTGTTTTGTAAAACGGCTAGCCGTAATGTAATACGGCGGATTATACAATCTGACTGTGACATGGACACGTGATCAGGGATGGAGGGGATCACGTAAGAAGGCCAGAACATCATCGGACCAGAAAAGTCCTCAACATACTAGTAGAAGAAAACCAGGTCGACCCCTTCAAACCTGGATGTCCGTCCAAAATAACCTTAAAAAAGCTCGAACCGACACAGCGACTACTCAAAACCGCACCACCTGGCGGAGATTGACGAGAAGAGCCGACCCCAAATGAAACGGGAGAAGGCTAGACAAAGAGAGAAAGATATGTCATTGATAATAAATTAAATTGGCTTATTCATTTAGAAAACTTTTGCAGGTCCTTGTATGTATTTTTTAAGATAAAACGACCAAAAACCTTAATCTGTCCTGGAGATTCAGCGTACCTTTCGCTATTTCCGATGGCCGCATCGGCAATACCTGGAGAAAAGTAATCTACTTAAAAAAGGGAAAATATAAATAGGATAATTTAAGAAATAATTTGCCTCTGAAAAGTACTTAATTCAGAAATTCGGATATCCGACCAACGTTTAGCATAAATTAATGAAAACCGCAGACAAAAGAGCTAAACTCTAACCATTTTAAAATTTTAATTAAACCTCACTTTATGAATGTGGGCGTGAAAAGAATTTTTTAATTATAACAATAAAGAATTTTTTTTTGTACTTAATTGCTTCGGTCATAATTAGTAGGTACTGTAATTTGAAGATTAAGTACGTTTTTACCGAAATAATTCATTTTAAAATTAATAATTTTAGATTTTATGCACAATTTTCTGAAGAAAGTGTCATTGTCTTAATCTGCCCATGACGTAATGTATTTTTCTTTGCTATGACTGAATGTACTTTTGTAATGTGTCACATTAAACATACGTATTAGCACAAATGCAACGGTATTTGCTGCCTTACGCCCAAAGTCTCTTTATTCAAATTAAACAAAGTGTGTTCATGATATTTCTGCTGGAACCACCTATTTTGCATATCTCCATTGCGAGGTATTTAGAGGTAGGGTTGGCGCTCGCAATTTAACAAGAAATGCTTTTCTACAACTCGTTGGTACTCATTCTTCAGACTTGAGAAGACACATATTACGGTTAAAATTTATAACATAAAACAAATAATATATGCTTTATTTATGAAAATGCTAAAACAAATGAATAACAACCAACAGCCCATTTAAACCTCTAACTTCTTTTACTTTGTATTTTTAATACTAAATTAGGTGCCAAAGTTTTCAAACAGTTCATTGTAGGCAATTGTTAGCCGAGATAGTGAATAACACAGATTAATTATATAGAATACTCAGCTGATGTAGTGCACGGTAACTAGCAGCAGACATTCGATATTTAATCAAAAACAATGTTGCCATAGACATGCTATAACCATAAACTGTATCATAAATGCTGTTTATATTGAAACATCCACAGATAAATTAAATATACATACGAAATGAAATGGAATACTCTCGGCTGTGACAAATAAATACTCAGGCAAGGCGAACGCATATTTGCCAACGCCGTTCTACAAAAATGTCCCGAATCCTATTTCTGCTCTCGTTTTGCTATATCTACAATAGAACCGTCTTGGTTACCGTATTTATCTTACTTTCGAGAATACGATGGCACCTCCAAAATTACCTCCACCTACACGCCGCTTCACTTCTTGCCGGTTTAATGTCACAATTTGTCATGAGTTTTCTCGTTCATATGTGGAATAGGTATGTACGTATCATTTATTTATTCAAAAACAATAAACATTGTGTATGAATTCAATTACATTATTATATAATACTTACTACTATTCATTCAATAACTAATAATAACAATAAAACATTACATTACATTAACAACCATACATTAAAACGAAGTTAAAGTAAAAAGAAAACGTCATGGGATGTCATGAAAATAATAACAAAATATGGACTAGTCCGAAACAAGATTTATCAATTTATCATTTACTAGCTTTTGCCCGCGGCTTCGCCCGCGTGAATTTCCCACGGGAACAGTGCTTTTTCCCGGGATAAAAAGTAGCCTATGTGCTATTCCAGGTCATTATCTACCTCTGTACCAAATTTCATCGAAATCCGTCCAGTAGGTTTTGCGTGATTGAGTAACAAACATCCTCACAAACTCACAAACTTACAAACTCACATCCAAACTTTCGCATTTATAATATTAGTATGGATTTACACGTACAGTCAGATGCAAAGAAACCTGACCCTCCTGAGATCGGATTCTGTGAGGTAAGGGGAGGGGGGGGGGGATTCTCTTACTTCGTATCTCCATATGTCTGTGTTAGCTTATAAATCATTAATTTTCTTCCAATACTGTTTTAATAATTTGCTTATCATCACAATCTTCATTGACAAAGAAAATGTAATCAAAAATTCAAATTTATCGCTGATTATTTACGAATTCTTGTTAGGGCGTGATTTGAATGAAATATTTAATTTTCCGGATCATAAAAATATTTTTCCGTTAGCAGTCTTCCAGAAAATTTCTCGACAAGTTTTGGGTTCTTTCATTTTACTTGAGTGAAAGCGTTATTGAAACTTAAACAATGCTGTTCTTTAAATAAACTTTATTTCTAAACATTGGTGACTTGATATTATAATCGAAATGGACGAGACGACGAATGGACGGTGGTACGGCTCACCAATAATACCTAATGTTTTTTGTGGAAAATATAACTTACGATTCTTAGTTAATTTGTGTATGCTTTAAACAATCAAGATAGATAAATATAATTATAAATAGTATAGTGTATCTATCGCGTGTTTATTAGCTTCCGACATAGCCAAGCCCTATCTAGGTTCGATTTGAAATAAACAAAAAAGCTAAGGAAATTTTGTAATAAAGATTTGAAAATCAACCGAACGGTACGAAAACTTTGAAAGTATTCGGTCAATACCTTTATAAGTATACCTTTTCATTGGCACTAGCGGGTTAAAATAAATTCAAGCAACACGAACTACTGCGTGATCCGTCTGGAGGTCCGTATTGTTCTATGTAGAAGAATAAAAGAAGACATTTTTATTTTTCCGTTTTATTGATAAAATTCCCTGAAATGGAAAACTGTAAAATTTTATAACATCGTGTGTGCGGTAGTAACCAACATTGTAAGTATTCCAATTTTAATTTGTCTGTTTATGCGAAGTAGGTAAAAGCATATAAGCAAAACCGAATACAAAGCCAATTTGATGAAACTCCACTCGGGCTGAGCAGGTACGCACTTTGTGTTTTTTAATTAATTTTCCAGTTTTTATTCTGTCAATGGAGCGGCACTTTAGAGGCTGCCGACTTTGCTTATACATACCAGAAATCTGAATAATATTATAATCTTACTAGCTTTTGCCCGCGGCTTCACCCGCGTGAATTTCCCACGGGAACAGTGCTTTTTCCCGGGATGAAAAGTACCCTATGTTCTTCTCAGTACTTCTAACTATAGGTACTCAAAATTTCAGGAAGATTGATTCGGTAGATAAAGCGTGAAGAGGTAACAAACAAATAAACAAACAAACAAACAAACTCACTTTCGCATTTATAATATTAGTTAGGATTAGGATTATATTTTTGAAATAAAAAGTAAGAACTGCTCATTTCTTATGTTTCATAATTTTGCAGTAGTATATAATTTATTACAATAGGTAGGGTAGACCGGGGACAATTGTACCATTTTGCCTTTGGCGCTGAATTGCTAGTTGTTTTTTAATATTTATTAAATAGTGTTAATACTCAACGATACCTATGTTAGTTAGCTAGAGGGTAGAACCATTGTTATGGCTATAGAAACAGTATAAACATATTATTTTTTTATTTGAATAGAATTGGGAAATTGGTACAATTGTACCCCATTACGGGGTAAATTGTACCAAAGTTTTGGGGAAATAAAACACTGTTTTTAAGCAAAGAAATGTATTTCTGAATATGACCTTAACTCGGCGGTACAAACTTTAATGTAACTAAAATTAAAAGACAAAAAATTTCACACAACTAACTGAAATAACTTTCGTTAACTTGAAAAACATAAAACATAAAATTTTTTATCTCTTGCAACAAATTCTATAATAAGGACTTTAAAACATGGTTAATTAAGTCATAGAAGCTACTATATTGCTGTTATAATTGTAATAAACAACAAAAAAACACTCAAATAATCAATTATCATATTGTATGGAAAGGCACATGTAACAATTGTCCCCTTGGTACAACTATCCCTTGGTACAATAGTCAGAAACTGGCTAATATTTTTCCTTATATAATATTATAATCAAAATATGACTATTCCGACAGAATACAAGACAGGCGATATGACGAATCGGTGCAAATTATATTTTGTAAACTATAATCTCATACCTTTTAAAATTTTTGACCGGAATAAATAAATAGGAAGATTTACATAATTAAACGGTCTTATGGGGTCAATTGTACCACGGGGACAGTTGTACCGGTACAACCATACCCAAGAAATTGTAACAATTGTCCTCACAAGGTCATTTTGACAATAAAGGTAAATTACTTGTGAATACGAGCACTATATGACACAAAAACTATTAAAATGCATTGTCGTCAATTATACTAAGCGTTTAAACTATCACCAAGTAAAAAATATAGCTTAGATTTTCTGATATAACTAAAAAATATTACATCAAAAAACTTACTTTTGATGTGCAGAAATTTCTCCTCGCCGCTACACTCGCCCGCTTCGTGCCACGTTCTCGCGAGATTGGCGGTTGAGAGGCCCGCGTTCGGAGGCGCGCTTGATTCAGTCACACAACAGTACGACGCTTAGTTTAGAAGATATTTGCGATGGTTCAATCGTCCCCTGGTACAATTGTACCCGGTCTACCCTATAGGTATACTAATTTTATAAATGTGAAAGTATGTTTGTTTGTTACTTTGTCCTTCACTCACGTCAAAATGGAGTGATGGATTGATGTGATTTTTTGTTTGAAGAACTATCTTGAGAGGGTTGGAGAGTGACATATTAACTTATTGCGGGCGAAGCCGCAGGAAACAGTTGTTTTTTTCATAAAGTAAATAAATTAGGTATTTCTTTATCTACGTCCATTTCTATTCATGTGAAATAAATATCAGGCATGTAATAACTGTGATCATACGAGAATTGATACAAATAACGATTTGGCGAAGGTGTTAGATCGGTATTCGAGGCAAGGCGGCATTCCCCCGGGTGTAGTATGTGCCAGGCCTTTGAGATATAGCTAAATATATAGCTACTACAGCCACAAAGAGCGCTCGTATGTTTTGATATAGCTGAAGTCAGACTAGCTGATCGTATTGCCTTAGTTGAATGAGAATTTGAAGTGATGGTTTTTTTGATAGTCTATATTTTTTAGTTATTTTATTTGATACACATATACTACAAAAAAAGCATTTTATCCCGGAATTGCAAAACGCTACACGCAATAATGATACTTGTGCAGCCAATCACTCATCTAATGTTAATAATACCTCATGTTTTTTGAAAATACTTATGGTTCTTACCTGTTCTTACCTTATTTGTGAATAGTTTAAACAATCAGGATAGATAAATATAATTATAATTTGTGTAGTGTGTCTCAGGCTCTAAACGAGATAGAAGTTCAATTTTCAATTCTTAAGTGTCGCCTGAGAATCGATTGTTTGTACCCGTCGCCTGGGGACTGGATCCGAAACTTGCTTGATACTGAAATGTTTTAGGGGACATAAATAATTCTACGTCTTTATTTCTCACGTGGTAGACAGAAGACTGTTAAGCCCTTGGGATGTAAGCATACAATAAAAAGGCAGGTCTAACATATACGAATTGAAAAAAAGAAATAAGTTGTTGATAAAAAAATTACTTGCAGTATGTATGATCATTTCGATCACGCCAATCACGTATAATAACAGTTAAATCTTGTAACTGTACAGGTTTTTCAGGAAAGGTATACAGGTGTAGTACATCAAATCGTAGTGGATATGTGGTAAATATCGACTAAGATAATGTCTAATCTGACGCTACAAACAAATAAACAAAAATCTCAGTATCTATCCTAGTTGCGATTTATTTAAAACATTTTTTTATACTTACATTTGTTTGTACAAAAGAGATAACTCTCGGCGGCATTATTTTGAAAGTTAAATTGAGCTCAGTTTTAAATAATGGTGGGATTTTTCTTAACTCCAGACTGTTTTCAACTAAATCGTTGCTTAGTCCCAACTTGGAGACTGCGACTACAGCGATAAAGTGTTTGTTCTTTGAGTTTGACGTCATAGACGCAAAGCCCTTAAGACATAGTTGTAATTTAACAGCTTTTGCCCCTTGGCCTCTTTCAGTAGAAGTTGGCAGTCTTAAATTAAATAGTTTCTTATTTATCTTATTGAAATAAACTTTATTTTTGCACACTGATAGTGATTTGTACTTATAATATGTTGAGCAAATTTGCGTGTGTGATTTTACACCTTCATAGACTTTAGGTAAAGAAGTACATCCAATATTGTCACTTATAATGTAAGATTTATATTCTACAATATTTTGTGGGCCCTTTGACTAACTAACTCTAACACCTGTTTGCACTAGACTTAGCTCTTGCCTAACTGATTTATGCTACTCCTAACAAAAAAGTTTGCACTAAGCATATGCCCTTTCTTAATCTTAATATTGTAGGCTGTTCCTAAACTTAGGTATATCTTAGCTAGGGTAATCCTAATTTGAGTTTAGTCACAGAATTAATATTAGTACTACGTAGTTTAGTGCAAACGTCTAAGTGTAAGAAAAATAAATCGTAAATGGCTGGTTGGTTGTTGAATGTTGAGCTCTTAGTTTGCTGTAAAGTTATAAAAATGCTTCCTTTCTAGCTATTGATCAAGCCAGTGAGTTGGAAATAATACCCTTCTCGGAAAACTTGAGTGTAATCTGCGATCTCTGCAGCAGCTATAAAGCTCCGGTTTGATCGAGCTTCTTGCCAACATCCATCTTCTACATTGTAAAATTTACGACACAAATTTTGTATCAATTATATGTCACCGTATCTTCTACGGATTCTTGCCAAGAATTTTACGATCTGCCTATCTGTCTTACCAATCATAATAAATGTGAAAATGCTTTACTACATCTCATCTTAATTACTTCACTGATTTATCAAAAAATTATGCAAACAAAACGCTATTATGAAAAAGCACTCATGTGGAAATTTACGGATAAAAAGTACCCTTTGTTCTAATTCAGGTTTAGTTCTACTATTCTAACATAACTAGTGATTTGATGGATGATCATAGTGCAACACTTCCTTTCGCGCACAAAGTCCTATTGCTCGAAATGGATGTCAATTTATCTATCCAAATTTTCCCATAAGAGTAAAATTGAATGGATAAACCTATATATATTTGAGCTATTTTTATACCACAAAAATGATCACGATCCTGAAAAGAGCGGAATATGATTTCACTGGATAAAGAATATCTCTTTTGCCAAATGTAACGAGCCTATCTATCCGGGATCTCAAGAGATCCACATAGTTCAAGGCTACACCCGGGGTGATAGAGTACTCGCTTAAAGAAATGGCAGTTTAAATAATATTTGTGAACAGAAAAATAATGTAAGTTAATTTTGTGTATGTTGTTTTAGTCAATTTTATTAGCATTAGTATATTATATAGACATACATTACGATCTTGATGGGATAAGACACTATTTTCGATGAAAGCTCCCAAGCGGCATGAGATCTTTGTCAACAATTTTCATCTTGTTTCAACTAATTTACGCAAAATGTTAACAAAATAAATAGCTAAACTTTCCTTATGAATCACTAACTCTATTGGTAAAAACTGTATGAAAATCATTGGAATACTTTTTCGCCCATTTTCAACTATTGGCACTGGTGTGTAAACAGTTTTAAAAAATTGAAATTTCCGGTTTATTGAATTAAAAGCAAAATGATAAACACAACGTATTTATCATTTGAGCCATTTTCCGAAAACATTTTGGTAAATAAATAAATTGTTAAACAAATATTTATGTTCTACTGAAGTTTTGCTATCAATTTTTAAATTTCAAAAATTATTTATTTATTTATTTATTTCATTATTTTCGATGAAAGCTCCCAAGCGGCATGAGATCTTTGTCAACAATTTTCATCTTGTTTCAACTAATTATTTATTTTTTATTTTTATTATTTATTTATTTATTTTACCATTCTGAAAAATCTTTCGATCCTAACATTTGTCCAAAAAGTCAGAACAAACAATCAACACGAAAAAAAGCCATCAAATACGATCCTCGCGTTCTTATAAATAAAACAATAAAAAGTCCAATTTGACATAAATAGATAAGCCGAGGGATAATAAAAACATAAGCTGTAAAAAAAGTGAATTGCGTGCGTTCGCAGCAGGTGCCACCGAGCGTAACCCGTCTCAGGCGGATTATTATCGCGGATCCGACCCAAAAATCCCTCTCACGGTTTTCCGGAAACCGGAACGCTCGCGTCCAACGGGTTATCATTTGGAATTGAGGTTGTGTATGACGTTTCACACGCCTTTCTGTATTCGGATATGGATTTGTGACTGTTGTTTGAAAGGGTTATTGTAAATTCGTCCCTAGGTACCTAAAATTCTCTGTAAATTCGGCCCTCGTTGTTATTTTTATAGTAAATTCGGTACCTACATAAGGTTTTTCGTACAGACAGCAACAAAAATGAAGCACCCAATATGAAAAAATCAATTAAGGTTTAAAATATTAATTTACAACAATAGCTACGTATAATTTCTCTTACGTCTAGTTATTTATATAAAAACAGTCAGGTTATTTTAATGTATATGGATCAAAAGTATGACAATTATTTTTATATAGTACAAATCCTTCGAACTTTGATATATAAACAGCCAGCCAATTTGCTTGCTATTAAGTCAATTAATCAGGATAATAAATCATCGTAAGTTTTCAATGATCACAGTATAAAATAGTTATACGAGTAATTTTACATACGTATCTAACATAAAATATCAGCTAGTTATTACTACATTGTGAGGTATAATTGTACTGCTAACTGTACATTTTACAGAAAAAAACTTGAGTGGCAAATTTCCCACAAAAATGTAATATTTTTTAAAGAAGTACCGAATATACTTTGAATGTATTAGGTACCCTAGAGTTAATTAGGTATCTACCGAATTAACTCTAGGGACGAATTTACAATAACCCGTTTGAGGAAGGGGTTTGAAATAGATAAAAGATCATAAGATTCCACCAATAACTCAGCATAAACGCAGGTGATTTTAACAACTTCTACGTGTATGTTTGTTCGACGTGTGTGTTTGTTTGTATAATAAGTTATTTAAATTATATTGAAAATAATAGAAAATGCTCCAAAAAATCCATAAGTAAAGCTATAAGGTAGGTACGTATAAATTAAAGGAAGGGTGTAATCAATAATTTTATTTATTAATTCAGCTTTAAAATGTACAAAAACAAACTTACAAACATATTACTTAGATTGAGATCACGCCCAGTTTCGGCACAATATTAGGTGTAAACAGATTTCTAGACTGCATTAACATATAATTAAACATATTACACAAAAGTAATAATTTACAATAACGATGGTCAATTGTTTTATTGAGCACGACTTTTATTAAACGAGTATTAGAACAACTTCATTTCAATGCCTACGAACGCATTTTTTGAAACGAAATATTTTATTTCTATGGCAGTACTTATATCAAATATTTACAATATATTTTATATTTAATATTAAAACATTTTAGCACTTCGTTTCATATTAAGTACTTATTTTATGAAATGTCTTTTTAATTCTAATCGAAATTTATATGTATAAAACATCGATTACTAAATATGTTATTCTAAGTCAAAAACGTAGGTACATTTACAAAAAATATTAGTTAACTACCTAACCTCAATGGAGAATTTATACAGCGAAGGAAAATTTGGCACAAAAGTTTTATTTCTTTGGCTCGCGTGGAGTTATATAAACATCATTTATCTACTTGAAACATTTTTCTAGTCATGAAGTGTAAACTCGGAAAACTCAACTGTACAATTTGTAGTTTCATACATTTTACAATAACATCTTAGAATTTTTAAGGTGATTGCGACAGGGTCAAGCGGGAAATTTGATTTTCAGATGTTTGATTCTACATACAAGTATTTTTTTCAACGGATTTACCAGCAAGCTGGAAAATATGGTAGTTAATTTTGTAAATAAGGATTGGCAATTTCTACTAAACTAACTACAGCCAACACTGTGAATTCCACTTAACCCTATCGCCATAACCGTAATAAGATATGATTTATTTACATATTGTCTTCAACCCTTCACATTCTCAGTCACATCACTCACTCAAGTCTGCCTACACATCGCTCGGTGGCGAGGAGGCGGAGGCTGGGCGCTAGTGTAGCTGGCTCTTCGTGCTGAACCCATAGTGGAGGTATGGGGAGCCGGCACCGTCGCGTGCGCCGCCCGCGTTGGTGGAGCTGCCAGTGCCGCTTGGACACTTTAACGCGGATCGCAGCTCCGACGCCATCTCTGAGCACAGCGATGCCTGCGCATAGTAAATTACAAGTCTTTGGGGAGCGATAAAAAGCTGCGCGGTGCGTTGCTGTGCTACAAGGCAATACATGCGACAATTGGTCTAAGTGTATACTGTAAAAGCTCGAATTACGGTAAATCCTAAGATTTAAGAGTAAGTCTTAGGCTTAACCTTATCTATCAGTCATTTACCGTGCCTTTAATGTAAATCCTGAGACTTACCAAGCGAATGGTGGTAAAAGTACAAATCGCAAAATTGTTCGGGCTTTTACCATTAAGAGTTGGTAAATCTTAGGTTTTACTCGAAAATTCTGGGATTTACCGTAGTTCGAGCTTTTACAGTAACATATCTTCTGCTCTCAGCCGAAAGACGTCCACTGCTGGACAAAGGCCTCCCCCAAGGATTTCCACAACATACATATACATTTACAACAGTAACATATACATTTGATATAAATATATAATAATAATATATACGGACAAATCACACAGATTGAGTTAGCCCCAAAGTAAGTTCGAGACTTGTGTTATGGGATACTAACTCAACGATACTATATTTTATGACAAATACATATATAGATAAACATCCAAGACCCAGGCCAATCTGAAAAAGATCATTTTCCATCTTGACCTGACCGGGGATCGAACCCGGGACCTCCGGTGTGGCAGTCTGGCGTGATAACCGTTAGGCCACGGAGGTCGTGATATATTATTGCGCCGCGCATCCTTGCTGCTTTTGACGCTTACGTAGGACAACGGATGAGGTACATACCATACGCATAAATTACAGGTCAGGTAAATGCCATTTTAATTTATGCTGTAATGGCTGTTAACTCGATCGCGAAATATTTTATGAGAAAATTTTGTAATGAATAATAATGCCCGAAATTTCGTATTCGAGTATGGTCATCAATATGCGAGTTTCAAGTCTCATAAAACATGCATATAGGAATTTAAATTTTTAAAACATATGATATTTAAGTATTCTTATCTTGTCTTATTTATAAAATCACGAACAAGAGAACAGCAATTAAAATTCTAGAACTCGAGAAAACTATTTTTTATTTCTGTGTGCAAAGTTTTAAATTGTTTTCTACAATCAACTTTTAAACAATATAATTACCTCTTCCTTCTGAGTGTAGCAGCAAGAAAATTAAAGCTAAAATTATTTCATTACCATACAATTAAATGAAAGTTCACAACTAAATATTATGTAACAAACACACAAACCCTAGCTAAGTTGTAATAGTTTACTGTGTATTAAAATTTGATAGAAAACACAACTTTCTGCTAGCATAATAAAGCACATACGAGTACATTTTACTAGCAAAAAAAACTTGGGTAGTTTGTTTGATGTAACTACGTGTGCATGTTTCAATCAATCAAGCGAGGGAATTCGTAGCTTCGTAGACTGACCATAGGAGCGTAGGCGTGCTACGACATGCCTACGATCGTAGCTATGTCGTAGTAAATTTAATTATTCTTTAAAAAAAACTGTTATTTATATTTTTTGCGATCAAAATAATAATATTGCAACTGATCTTTTTCATTCTCCATTAAGATAAGGTTTTCATTTTATACTTTAAATACCTAGATGGACGTTACAAAATCAAACTACACACGGGGAATATCTATCTATGCAAAACACAAACAGAACTTTACCTATATTTTTAAAAGTAAAACTAGAACAAAACAATACATTTTTAGTTATAAATTGAAGTAAAGGACATCTTTTACGACAGTAAGTTTTTTTTGGAAGAGGCAGATATAAATCTCAGTGTTTCCAACCTGCAATATCCACTTCGAATTAGAAAATACGGACCGGGTCGACGGTCCTATCATATCATGGCCCTTCCTCCTTATTCATCCATAAGATACGTCAGTTCTCCAACAGTGGGGACATTAAAATGGCAAGTGCCACCACCACGTGTAACTCCGAGGCATAGGTCTCGGAGTTATTTCGACGTTTAGACATACCCGCTCATCGACGGCGATCTTCCTGGACTTCTATACGAACTCGCAGACGGCGCATGCTCTGTGGCGATGACGCAGGCTACGCTCATGCCTCCAATCAACCCAAGCTTTGGTTGATTCGACGTTTTATCCTAAATACCCCACAGACTTACACGCTCATAACCGGCGACCTTCCTGGACTTCCACACGAACTCGCAGACGGCGATGATGACGCAGGCCACACCCATGCTCCTATCAACCAAGCTCCATCCCCACCTCATTGGCCGATTATGATGATTTCGACGGTGCATTCTTGAAACACCAGATATACCCGCTCATCGACGGCGACCTTCCTGGACTTCCGCATAAACTCGCAGACGGCGATGATGACTCAGGCCACGCCTATGCCTCCATCACCCAAGCTCCAACGCAAGCTCATTGCCCGTTGATGATGACTTTGTCGTTTCTTCCTAAGTACCGTAACAACATACCCACTCATCAACTGCGACCTTCCTGGACTTTCACACGAACTCGCAGACGGCAATGACGCAGGCTACGCCTCATCAACCTAGCTCGAGCCCAAGCTCGTTGGCTGTTCATGATGACTTCGACGATGCATCCTTAATACCACAGACATACCCGTTCATCGACGGCGACTTTCCTGGACTTCCACACGAACTCGCAGACGGCGATGACGCAGGCCACGCCCATGCCCCCCATCAGTACCACAAACACGCCGCCCACGTTTGCCAGCCCTAGCTCGTTGGCCGTTGATGAAGACTTTGACGTTTCATCCTAAATTATATGTTGAGATTGAATAAATGTTCGCACGAGTTACCTTATCCCTACTAAAATACCAAGAACATATATGGCACTCTTTCGTTTTTAGGAGGCCAAGATCCACTTTAGGGTCACTGAGCCAGCGAAGTATAGTAGTAGTAAAATACCAAGAAATTAATTAAACCGTGAAATAAATAAATTAAACGAATAATGTATCTTTGGCTTTTACACATTCACGTAAATAAGTACATAGTTCCAATTAATAAAGAAAAAAAAAACACAAACTGATAATAAAACTATCATTGCCAAAGGTGGATGCATAAACCCGATACACAATACAAACGAATGCCTACTTCATTGGCTAAATTCACAAGTGAATCGATTTGGCTGTAGTCACTACGATTAGGTATGAAAAGTAACAAAGTATTACAAAAATATTGTAATTTTTATAACGAAATGGTAATTTGTGAAAGATTATATAGCAAATGTGTATTGTATTATCAACATATCGTTCACATTGTTGCATTTTCAGTTATTACTTGGACCTTAAAATTTAAATACTTTTGAAATATATCAACAAGTTAAAGGTCTCAAAATATTATAATTTGCTTTCGATATTTTTGTTGATATTTCATATTTTAAGGACATTATAAGGCAATCTGAAATATTTTATTTAAAATTGCACTTACCCTGCACGAGCCGCCTCCGCGCTTTTCCTTCCACCATTTTGTTTTGAGAATGTGTAATTTCCCTTCTTCCTGTAGCTTCAGCACGGCCCCGCTTATTGCCGTGCGATATGGCGAATCTAAAACAAAACGATACGGTTAGTATGTTTATTTTTAAATGAAAATAGTTGGTGAAATTCTACAAAAGCAAACAGTGAATTGTTTTTATTTTCTATAATATTCGCTTTCGAAAGTCACATTTTGTGGAAATTTTGGAAAACCCGTTCTGTGGATTCAGTCGTTTCATTTGTTTTTATGAGAGTTATAATAATATATCTGCGACGAGTAAAGTTTAACTTTATTTTACGTGTTATGTTAAAAAAGGAAGGTGATTATCATACAAGTAGCTAAAAAATCTTCTTCTATAAACATTGCCTTACTTTTTAAAATTACAACGCTATTTATCGTGTAAATAGCAGCGACATTCTATGAAAAAAGTATTCAGAATTTGTGAAACAATACGTACTGGGCGGCATAGCGATCCCATATCCTTTAGAGTCGAGCATTCCTCCCACTTGTGTGAGGTCGCAATTCCTCTCGACGACGTACTCTATGGTAGTGGACTCCATCAAGTAGGCGTAAGCCCCTTGCCCCTCATCACGCGCTCCTCCCCCTCTTTGTTGCTGCTCGTGAAAACGGTCGGCCGAGCTGATTCCATGAACGACCACATCCTCTGATATGTCGAGAAGTTTGAATCCTGTTATATAAAACACGTGATATTATTCTCACATGAACCTCTACGAATTTTCTCAGTAAGTTTCAATTTTTCAGGGTTCGAGATTATATTGACTGTGAGTTTGTTTATTCTGACAATATTAACTTTAATGTTTAAACAAAGATTCAGATTAAAATAATTACGAATTTTTTTTGTATTTTTTTCAGTTTATATAAGTGTTTATGATCTTAACAAAAATGAGAACAAAAACCTCGCTTTGAATCGAATAGTTACCTAACAAGAGTTTGTAGGACAGGTTCGTTAAAGAAAACTTTCGTAGAAACATTTACTTAATAGACCTATTAACTTTGCAAGAACCCTGTTAAGTCATTAAGACTTCAGCGTAATCCGAAACGGATTTGAAGATCGTTAGTTCTTTTCAAGTTGATGTAAGTAAAGATTTTCTATTTTTTTCATTTATAGGTATTTGTTATCCACGGCGGAATGAATGAGCTTAAAGGTTTTACGATTTGTGTTTCTGTAAACTACAAATGATCCCGTTTCTTCATATATACGGTCTGATTTAGGTGCGATTTTTTCTGATAGATAGTCTTGATTTTTTTATGTTTTCTTTTTATCACAATTTTAGTATCACAAAGTAACTAACAGAAAAAATAGAATAGAAAAAGAAATTAAACATAATTTTTGCTTTTTCTTTTTCTCACCCTAAAAAAAGCAGCCGTTGATCCGCCCTTCAGTGCCCCATACTTGATCTTGGTTTGTTTGGCGAGGTCCTCGGCACTCTCTATAGGCGAGTCCATTCTCTCCACTGTCAGGAAGGCTGCCAGATTGGCAGTGTATGACGAGATCATGATCAGAGTGAAAAACCACCACATACCAGCCACCATTCGAGTGGAAACCGCTCTGGCAGGAAATAAAAATGGAGTCAAAATTTGAGCTTAACTTTTAGATGGAGAAAAGTTTTAATAAACTATTTAAGTAAAAGTTAATTACTAAATACAAAATGGTATGATATAATATGTAAACACATTTTCCTTTGTTCTTTTAAATATCCTGTTTGAAACTCTGAAAAAGTGCCCTGAAAACGTTTATTATATGTTTTCGATATTTTAACTTAACTGAACTTTTCTTTATCCTTGTTACTTTAATGTTAAATTAAATATCAATACAATCTAAATCAAGAAACATTGTTGAAAAGAAAACATTGTAAAAGTTGTTATACCAGTTAAACAAGACAGATTTCACAAGAAATTCATAGCTATTTAAAGTGAATAAAGTACATACTGAAATGAGAAGTGCGAAATCGATCTCTAACTTAAACACTAAGTTAATTCCAAACTTTGATGCAGCAAGCTATGGACACTACACATTACACAAGCACAGAAGTACTCTGGTGCACGAACACATCACCCTATCTAGTTATTCAATTAGCAACTAAATTACCAAGTCTTTAGCCAACTATGGTGGAAAACAAAGCTAGTTGAAATTGCCGACACGTCTCTATTTAAATTGAACTGACTACCGATGCTTGAAATTCACAAAGGGCTGTGGTCGCTTTGAAACTAATTAGTAAAGGGAGTTCTTCATCCAAGGTCTGCAACTGAAGGCTACATTTCCTTATTATATAGATGTTCTCGACGATAAAGTTAAATGGATCCGATATTTGAGATCAAAGCTAACCCATTGTTCTAGGTGAGCGAATGAATACGATAAGTAAAGACGCGATGCGACGCGCATAATGCGACCCATATATTTGACACGTCTAATTATGGTTGCAACGTAGGCCATTAATACGTATAATATACTTTAAAACTCTTCAATTTTCGAGTCGCGTCGAGTCACATTGTGTCGTTTCGCATTTGTCGTTTACCCAGGAAAACAGGTAGGTTTATTGGAATAGTAGCCGTCGGTTGTTTAGTTTGACTTACTTCGGTGCGATATCCGAACCTTGCTGCATCAGAGAGCCGATAGTGAACCAGAGCGAGTTCAACAAGGTGAACTGATTCTCCATCAGCGGCGGGTCGTCCAGGCAGTTCCGCGGGCCGTCCCACTCGTACGGACTGAACCTGCGCCCAAATACCGCCCATCATTCACGTCACGAATGGAAATTCTTATACGAGGATTTCACCAGATCGTTGCGAATTTATCTTGAGCTCACGTCAAAAAGATCATCGACTATGAGTTTTAATCGATGTTCACTGAAAATTTTTACGAAATTACATATAGCAGCTACAAAATTGCAGAATGAGTTAGCCGTACTTAGTTTCAATCCATGTACCGTCTGCAAAAATTACGGTTCGTTCCAAAAAAATACTATTTAACATCATATAATGCAACTTCTGAAAGATATTTCTTATAAACTCGCAACTTAGTGCTGGTGAAATTCGAAAACCCCTTTCAGCAGTTCTTCTTGTGGACTTCGCCGAGTTCACTACAGACAGCAGACTCATAAACTAAGTTTCTAAGTCCGCTCGAGAAAGGGACTTAGAGATATCTTACTTGGGCAAAAAGTCACAGCTCTGTTGCATGAGGGACCCGATGGCAAACCATAGACAATTGGCAAGAGAGAAAATATTCTCCATTTTATCACCGTCTGGGGAGTGCGACTGGTGCCATTCGTAAGGAGTGAACCTATTAGACCGGCTTATTAGTATAAAGTGTATTAACTCAACTGTAGAAAAAACTTATTTGCATAAATATTAAAGCAGAATGTTGAGAAAAAGAATGTTGAGACAAATAATGGAAATTTTGTTTTAACTTTCTATCAAAGAAGATAATAATCAATTCCAATATATTTTTCGTTAAATATCCGCCGAAAATTTCGTTAAAGAATACCAATTTCGTTGTATCTATTTCGTAGGGCAAAAATTGTTCATTTCTTTTATCTCTTCTTTACTCGTAAATTGTTTCTAAAGTGTCATTCTTCTAAGTATATAAATCAATTCGTGTACATCGAATCGTAAATAGTGACATTTATTATATACTAGCTTTCGCTCGCGGCTTCGCCCGCGTGAATTTCCCGGGATGAAAGGTACCCTATGTTCTTCTCCGTACTTCTTACTATGTGTATGCAAAATTTCAGAAAGATTGGTTTAGTAGATAACGCGTGAAGAGGTAACAAACAAACTCACTTTCACTTTTATAATATTAGTTAGGATTTCTACAAACACTTGACATACCTTGCGAGGATAAACAGCAATACTGAGACGCCCAAATACGCCGTAGCCATGTAGATCCACACATCCAACGATAGAGGCGAGAGGAATGAAAACAGATTGGGTGGTTGTTTTATAGGCTTGCGGTACAGCACGGAAATTCCCAGGTTCATGAATGGCATTGTGAAGTCGACCACTTGCTCCCTGTTGGCGAAATAAATTAGCCATGATTCCCCCATTGTGGTTTTCGGTGGAAATTAAAATTCTGCGCGTAAATTTCGAGCGTAATTGGATTCGGTAGCGCTAAATGTAAGATGAAAGCGTTTTAGTAAGTGAGAAAATGGAAGGAACTTAGTAACTGGAAACCTTTTAGAAAACAGATGTAAATGAGTAGATACTATTAGAACTAAATTGAAATAGTGAAAGACAACGCTTATTCAAAACTTAAAATTCAGTTTAGTTAAATTTTTGATTTTTAGACTATCAATGGACGAATATCATATGATTTACACGTGATGATTGGAGACGTCACAGTACTTTTAAAGTTGTACGCCTCAGGGCTGTACAGTTGTGAATTTTGCCCTATACGCATTATTATAGGGATGGTTCCAGCTGTTTATTAAATTTCTTAAATATATGCAAAACTCCAAACTATCTCACAAACTTTTGGGTTTATAAGTAGTTAGGAGGAATTTTAATGATGTAGTGGATCATACCTATCATAAGTAATGGTGAGGTCGGCGATAGCAACGTCGGCGCGCTGCTCCAGCAACTCCCGTATCATTCCGTCCCACTCTTTAGTCTCCCGGTTGTAGGACCCGTATCGACCGTCAGGCGCCAGCTTGAATGTATAATTGAAGCCCAGAATTTTAGATATCTCGTGAATCAGATCAATGGCGTACCCTTCGAATTGTGCGTTCCCAGTCAACTTCTCACTTGCCTCCTTTCGCATACAATACGGCGCACTCTACGAAATTAACGGCATTAACATACAAATACTAAATCAAATAATACACTTAGCGGGAAATGAAAAAGTATTAGAAGATTTTTGAAAACAACTTTTCCTCTAATGCTATGAATGAGAATGTGTCTTTTACTAACGTATTCCCTCTGCGAGTATATTTTAACTATATGCTTGTCTACGAAATCCCCCGTTCACATTTCGACGACACTCGTATATACATGTAGAATACGCTAATTTCACGTTTGTGGGTCGCAAGAGAGCAGTAAAACGCTCCCCGAGAATTAATGTAGACAGTCTGATCTTGTTTATTACTTACCAAAATTGTAGTGACGATAAGCGTTTTATTTTGCAGTATTTCGACGATCTGTTTTTGGTTCTCGCCGTAAGATCTAGTATAATTGACCCCTTCCGAAGAGTTCCAAGTTCCCGCCTTTTGAAGACCGTCCCTTGTCAGTTCAATTATATCTAGAGTGAAATCGCTTCGGAATCCTTGATGGTCAAACTTTATAACTCCGGTTAAGCCTTTCATTTCAACCTGTTCATTGAAATAAACGAGTTTTGTATTAATTTGGCTGAGAATTTTGAATTACAGTTTTGCGATGAATATAGAAATTTCAGTTTGATTTTAAACTCGTCCAACAACAGCGAGTAAAATTTAAGTAGCTTCGGAATCCGTTTTAAGCTGGTGCTGTTGTTATAGAATTAAATTTGCTTCAAGTTTTAGTTTGCTAAGCTTGGTAGGTATGCATTGATAGATTAGTTCATCCGGTGAAATGTTTAGAAAAGCAATATGTTTTGTACTCACGATCTTCATGTAATTGATAAGGCTATACCCGTGGGGCCAGGTATCCTCGGCTTCGCAGGAGAGCGGGCGCACGTCGATTTGCTGCGACGTGTCCAGATCGTGCAACGCTTTCGCGAACAGGTGTACCGCGTCGTACATTAGTGCTGTTTCCGTCTGACGATATAAATACATATACAATACCTACAAAAGGTTTCACCTATTCACACGGCCTGTTCAATAATGTTTAATCTTCTTTCCTATCTTCCCGTATTCTTTGGTGTGACATTGGATTTAAATTTAAAAATAAAACTTCAACTAATGTTCGATTAAAATATTATTCATCTGAATGTATGCTTAACCTTTTTAGCACTTTTTAGCTCAATTTAACATATTCTATCTTGGTTAATCAAAAGTCATACCTAAAATACAATTTATTGACAGTCACGTTAAATTACTATAGCCACATGTATTCGAATAGGGAGTAAAACAATGTGGAATATTCCTAAGTCAGAGTAACAAACCTAATAAAGCAAAATTTACACATGACAAGGATGTTGGAAACGTTGTCAATAAGAGGAATGTTTCCATCAAAGGAAACACTCGCAGATCTAAAAGGAAACGGAATAGCAAAACAAACGAAATTAACTGAAGGAAAAGGTTCACTTCCGATGTTTCAGTTTATATAGGTACAAAACCTTTGTGTAGGTGTCGACTATATAACTGTTTAATGTCGATTTGTCCTCCTACTGAATACATTATCTACTCGTATTTACTCAATTTTGGATTTTACTCAAAGTATTGCAAGGATTGTTAAATATAAACATGAACGATATTTATTCGGTACCTGGATCGTCCAAAAGAAAATTAAAATATTTATGTTCCAATAAATTGTATAAAATATCGAAAAAATCTAAAAGTAAGGAATATATGATTTAATATACATAGATCTAGGCATTTTATTTAAACAATATCGACCTTACCCTTTCCTATACATAAAATATGCCTTCCGATTGATTTTGAATTTTAATTAACATCATCAATTAAACCCGTGTCACCAAAAATAACATTGTCAAAGAATAATTTTCTCTCACCTTTATAAAGGTCATGTTTTCCTGCAAACAAAATTAATATTTTATTAACCTTTACTACGCAAACAATACTTCAGTTATCCTATACAAATATTTCTCATAGCATTACCTTAGCCGAAGTGTGGCCTAGCTGTAATTTTCTACCCTTCCGGGCTTCGTCGTAGACCCAGTCCCTTATGACTTTTTGGACATCGGTACGTTCGGGATCCAGTAACCTCAACGCTGTTATGTTGGTGCCGCCATATTTAAACTCCTCTAAGTCAACACTGTGAAGGTCCTGTGAAAACAATGACGTCATTAGATTGTAGATATTCTGTTGATTTTACACTTTCACGCGCTATTCGAAATTTTATTGTAGAGCAGTGTGTAGCTTGCGCAAGCTTGATAAGATTGCTTGTTTCTTTACGATCACATCCAACTATGATAATTAATGCATTATCAATGGCGTATACCTATAAGAAATCTCAAACCATTAGGTATCACAAAATAACACAACGTCCTCGTGTCAAACAAACCGCAAACGAATAGTGTTGGTTGTGTTATCACCGAACGAGATGAGATAGCTGTGATAATCGGACAACTTGCCAATCTATTGCGTCTGCTGCAGCAACTAGTCAAACAAATCATGTAAAATAACAAGAATGTATAAGTGTGTAGTGTTACCAGAAAATGAAGCGTAGGATATCTGGCTGCTAGGTTCGACGATGTAAAGAGTATTGCTGGCAAGAACTAGGTGGCGATGGCCCGAGGTAGAGAAGCTCGGCGTAGACAGAGAAAGGCTTATACCCAGTAAGTAGTGGAAAGCTGATGATGATGTTACCAGCGACGTAATGAGATAGCTGTGGTAGTTAATTGCAACACATCTCGGATGCGTTGCATGTGAAACAAACCATGTAATTAAAAAGAGTGTTGTGTTACCAGCGACGTGATGAGATAGCTGTAGTAGTCTGACATCATGCCGATCTGCTGCGCCTACTGCAACACGTCTCGGATCCGTTCCACGTAAAACAAACCATGTAATTAAAAAAAATGTTGTGTTACCAGCGACGTGATGAGATAGCTGTGGTAGTCTGACATCATGCCGATCTGCTGTGCCTGCTGAAGCACATCTCGGATCCGTTCCGTCGCGCAGTCGAGCACTATGTGCGACTCCGCTGAGTTCTTTATTTGTTTCAGCAGGGGCCTGGTAACGGAACGTGCGATGTGAGATTTTTGAACAACCGATTTCCTTAAATTTTTAGTAGTAAAATTGTGGACGTTGTTGATTTAAAAAAAAAATTACCGCTTTTATTTTTAGTACCCATCTACTTCAAAAAGATTTGAGATATTAAAAATAAATAGTATCTGCCGGTAGTAATGCAGCCCAAGATACCGATGTATTTTTTTTTTATTATTTTGAATCTACCAAAATATGCAAACCGTATTTCCATTGAAATGAATACTGTATACAAATCCAATATCTAAGATAGATATTAGATTCAAGATGAATCTCCTTGTCTCAAGGGATATTTACCTCAAAGTTATACGAAATGCATCCGGATATTCCGGATATTCGATATCAATGCGGTCACTCGCACCAGCGCCTTCAAGCTAAGCCTAAGAGCTTCTCAGGTAAAGAGAAGATATCGAATATTCTCTTTTGAGGATAAACGGATATTGACTACGTAAAGGACGTACTGCATAAGGGCGTATTCTTAGTACACCTCCTAATTAGTAAGTACGTACAAAAAAAAAACAAAAAAAAAAATATTTTCATAAACAAATTCAGATCTTATAACTAGATGTTTGAGTCTCCTTTTAGACTATCATAACCCCTATCAAAGATGCCAGGAGGCTCGGTTTAAGAATAGCGATTCTTAAACCGATTAACATATCAATAACCGATTTAGAATAATAGTTCTACCACAGATTATATAATGCGAAAGTGAGTTTGTTTGTTTATTTACTTGTTCGTTACTTCTTCACGCTTTATCTACTGAATTAATCTTTCTGAAATTTCACATACACATAGAAGTACTGAGAAGGACAAAGGGTACCTTTCATTTCGGAAAAAAGCACTTTTCCCGAAATTCACGCGGGCAAAGCCGCGGGCAAAAGCAAGTAATACATAAATCATTACGTACCTGTAATCATGAGAATCTGGCAGTTGCCTCACAGCGACGGGCAGCTCTGAAGGTCCATGGGCCTTCAGCAGCTCCTGAAGACGGACTAGCCCGTCGCTGTTCTCGTATACTATGGTGAAGGACTTCCATCCCCAAGCTCTCACCAAGTCCACATAAGCCTAGAGTAAGATAAAAAGTTGAGTAAAACAGAAACTATTTTAGGAAAAATTATCGTTCAAATTTTATAACAATTTTAATTTTAATTTCTAATTTTGAATTGTACACTATTTACCAATTACCATTACCAATAGGATATAAACGGCTAAATACCATATAAATATACTTATCAACAAAGATAATAAGTGCGAAAAGTTAGTGAAAATTGAAGAAATTACAGGAAAAACTATCTAACTATATTTATCTTATCATTAAATACTAATGGATAATATCTAACTAATGTCGTAAGATTTCAATATTAATGTTGGTACATACGATCAATAGGTATTATTCAAATAGTCAAATTATTATTGAGTCATAGTAAAATAGGCCAAAAAATAAAAACCGATTTTGCATTATTTAAATGTCTAGAGTCAATATTACTACCTGTCGTTTCAACAAAACTATATTTGTATGTACAACCTTATATGTATTTGGCAATAAGCGAAAAGTGCCTGCCATATTATTCACAATCAATCATTGTTTCAAAATATATTTGATAAAGCTAATTCTACGAATATTATTTATGCATAAAAGAAAAATAGATCTCCATTTTCGCTAGCAATCCATTTGCAATGCATGAATGCAAGACAAACTCTATTATTCAGTTTAACTTATCCAGGATAGTCTCTTTACAAAATATATAGGTGACAGAGGAATAACTGCATCCATTTCACTTTAGCACGAGTCAAACCGTCCTTATATTAAATACAAATTTTACAAGATTGTCTAAAGTCTTCACGTTCTTAACACGATATTAACAAATAACACGAGTGATTGACAAAAATATTGGAAGAAAGAATATTGATAGTATTTGGATGAAACTTTCTTTCATTATTCAGTCAGTACCATTTGATGTAACCATAATAATTGAAATTAACTTTATGTATATACGATTAAAATTAAAATGAACCTACATAATTTGAAGTATCTCTTCTATACTTGAATTAATTTGTAACGGGTGTCTCTTGTCACTTACTCGACTGAGCGCCGCAGGGTGGGGATAAAGGTTGACAAGGCAGGATTCCCGCCTGGTCCTGTAGTCCCACCTCGTCTCCAAGTGGGGCAGTTCCATCGTGTCACATATGGACTGCACGTGGGCGGCGGCGGGAGCGGATTGGGGACCGAATATCGCGGCCACGCCACTCCGGAGTAAATGACACACTGGATAAATATCAGTGTCACTATTTGTACGTTGAAAATGTTTTGTGGATTAGTGTAAGTTAAGAGTCAGACATGTTTTCTACAAAGTTACTTTTCCTTTTTTGCAGCGCCCACTGGTGGGTTTACATCATAACACCTATCATCCATCCATATCATATATAATCATCGCTGATAAACGATTAGGATTAGGTAGGTATGGTTGTCTGTAATGTGTTTGACATTAAAAATTGAGAACATTAAAATATCTAACACAAACAACATTTCATCCTAAAGGCATATTTACCATCTCGGTCCGTTCCGTAATAAATATGAGTGGTATAAAAATATGAAACTGTCAAATTATTTTTCTAAGAAATCGTAGACAGACATAGCAAGTGGAAAATAAAACTCTGTATTAAGGCGTTTGGATTGCCGTTGTTCTGTGAAATGGTGTTTTTGTAAGGACTAAAGCTCAGCTGTGGTTAGCCAGAGAAATCTGAAAAAAATATATGTGTACTATCAGCTCTTTAAGAACATTTGTTTAGATTATTTTTATTGTAAGATAAAAACTACTGTGGCTAAATTGATTCGATAAGTAGAAATTAGAGTACACTATCAATCACCACATTGGATCGAATACTTATTGAAAGCATTCGCCGTTAATAAGCGTTGCTACAGACGATTTAGACAATAGGAACAATGCACAAACCACTTACCACGTAGGCAGGCTTCTAGCACGATTCCTCACGAATAGTTCTTCCTTTAGACACCTGGCCGGCCAGCCACACACGATTATAAAGTTCCAAAAACACTGTTGAGCACTTGAAGTTTTATTAAAAATAATTGAGTAAAAGGGCTGTAATGTTTGGTGCGCGCGCGCCTTCGCTTTCACGTACAGACACGGAGAGGTTTTTACTGGTTCTGCCACCAGCCTTCTGCTACCAGCCTATGGCGTTGATCTCTCAGACACCGGTAGGATCTGCGCATGCGCCAGCGGAAGTCCGGGCGCCCCATTGGCTAAATAGAACTGCAGCACAGCGAATTGTGATGATTGATAGGTGCATCGGTAAGGCGCGCGAAATTCAAATTGAAAGGTAAACAAGATTTGCGTTGAAAACGGAACATTCCGCCCACCAAAATACCAATAGGATTTTCCCAGAATAAGAATAAGAAACGGTAATTAACGATAAATATGTTTAAGTTATTATTCTAAACTTAAAAGCTAACAAATGATAAGTTGAAACGATTATACGGAGGGTAGAGGACATAGTTTGACCAAAGGTCTCTTAAGCGAGTGATCCCTGGCTGTTCTAACGGTTGCGACTCGAACTACCCCATCAGGGCCAGGATGCA
The DNA here is from genome assembly GCA_018467065.1 of Ephestia elutella. NCBI lineage: Eukaryota > Metazoa > Arthropoda > Insecta > Lepidoptera > Pyralidae > Ephestia > Ephestia elutella. Next base: position 8,766,175 of record CM031586.1, read on the forward strand.
AGGAAACAACTCGTCCTAATGCCCATTGAAGAGGAGGCCGATTGTCCTCTTTTATAAGTACGATTGAGTTTACAATTAACGGTGTTGAGTCCGTGGTCCATTTTGCTCGCTGAGTTAACCCATGTAAATATTCATTTTTCCAGCGTTTCCAAAATTGTTGTTGAAAAGATTGGATAAGTTGCCATCGATTTAGTCGATTGATTTTTACGTCCTTGTAGTCGAAGTCAGGAACTGCTGTAAGAGGTTCCAGCGTTAAAAAATGACCGGGCGTAAGAACGTTCAAATCGTTGGGATCCGAGCTCAATGGACACAAAGGCCGCGAATTTAAAATTGATTCGATCTGAGCGAAGAGTGTGGTAAGCTCTTCAAACGTTAAGACCTGATCGCCAACAATACGGTACAAATGACTCTTTGCGGCTTTGATTTGGATTTCCCACACCCCTCCAAAGTGGGGAGCAGAAGGTACGTTACGTTTAAAATCTATTTTTTCCGCATGAGAGGCTTGTTCGATACCTGACGCTAGTTGTGAACTTGCACCAACGAAATTCGTACCGCAGTCAGAGTGAATAACATTGCAGCGGCCGCGACGAGAAACGAAGCGACGCAATGCCGCGATGAAGCCGTCAGTCGATAAAGTAGAAACCACCTCAAGGTGCACTGCTTTTGTGCTCAAGCATACGAATAAACACAAGTACGCTTTATCGATTTTAGCACCACGATGAAGCCCGAGCTTAATTCGAAAAGGCCCTCCTAGATCGACACCTACGACAGAGAAGGGTTTTGCCTGATTGACACGAAAGGCCGGAAGGTCGCTCATAAAGGGTTGCAAAGGTTTCGGTTTAAGACGGTAGCATCTTATGCATCTTGAAAGATGATGACGTACAGCAAGCTTTGCCGCAAGTATCCAAAACTGTTGTAAAATCAGATAGTTGGTTGTGTTCAGACCGGGATGAAAATTGTTTCGATGAATAGATTCGATTACAGCTGATGTAAGAACACTCTTTTTGGGCAATAATGCGGGATACTTATGTTCGAAGTCAAGATCGGAGCGCGATAGGCGCCCGCCTACTCTGAGTATACCCTGCTCGTCCAAAAACGGGTTTAGTTTACGAAAACTGCGAGGTAACTGTATCTTTGATTGTAATTTGGATATGACATCCAAAAAACAACGATGTTGGAAATGTTTGACGATAATTAGTAACGCACGATGACGCTCAGCGTCCGTTACGAAAAGATTATCTGATCGCGGAACAGTGTTACGCATGTTATTACAAAACCTGCGAACGTAAGCGATAATGCGACAGATTTTATCTAAAGAAGAATATTTTTCGAATAGCCGATCAATTATAGACGTGTGATTAACGCTTTCGATTTGATCCGAAACGAGAACCGTGGTGCGACGCTGCTCAGAGAGCACCGCATTGTCATCGTTTGAACGATTTTTCGATGTATCGATTGGCCACTCAGACTGTGGTTGAGACAACCATTCTGGGCCCGCCCACCATAGGGCATTGTTTAGCAAATCGTGAGGCAATTGCCCACGCGAACAAACATCTGCAGGATTTGTGACAGATGGTACGTGCCTCCAGCACTCGGTCGGTACGATATCTTGAATGTGACTTACGCGGTTTGCAACGAATGTCACCCAGCGAGAAGAAGGAGCTCGCAACCAGGATAAGGTAACGGTGGAATCACACCACAGATAAGTGTCATGGACAGGAATCCGCAGCGTGTCCTTGACAAATTTGATAAGGTCTGTAAGCAAAACTGCACCACACAGCTCTAAGCGAGGTAACGATTGACGTTTTAAAGGAGCTACACGAGCCTTTGCACATACGAGAAAGACGCGAACGGAGCCGTCAGACTCGATAACACGCAGGTATATAACGGCGCCATATGCTGCTTCGGAGCTGTCACAAAATCCATGCAGTTGATATGATTGAGCGCTATCGGTAGCGTATTTACGTGGAATTTTAAGATTCCTAACTTGAGGAAGCTGTTCAGAGAACTTTTCCCATTGAGAGATAATTTCCGGTGGGGGCTTATCATCCCATGAAAGACCTAGAATCCAAAGCTTTTGAATAAGACATTTGGCATGAATTGTCAAAGGAGATAGAAAACCCAGAGGATCGAAAATTCTGGCAACCTCACTCAAAATCGTTCGCTTGGTGCACGGTTGATTAGATGGATTAACGGTAAAGACGAACGAATCCGAAGCAGGCTCCCACTTAAGGCCCAGAACCTTGATAGTTGTGTCTTCAGTTTCGGTAAAAGTGATTGCTTCTGAAAGACACGCCTCCGCGGGAAGATCGCTAAGTAGCTCGGGTCGGTTACTCACCCATTTTCGGAGCTCAAACGAGCCAAGACCGAAAAGAGCGATGAGTTGAGTTTTGATTTCTCTGGCGTCCTTCAGCGATGAGCTTCCGGATATGACGTCATCAACGTATATGTCGGAAGTTAAAACGGTTTTGGCCTTTGGGTACTTGTGACCCTCATCGTTGGCCAGTTGCTGAATAGAGCGGCACGCCAGGAATGGAGCGGAAGACACTCCGTACGTTACGGTATTTAATACGTACTCTTGAAGAGGCTCATCTGGGTGAGCTCGCCAGAGAATACGTTGATAATCACGATGTTGAGGAGCTAGGTTGATTTGACGGTACATTTGGCGCACGTCTGCCATGAAGACAATTGCGTGCTCACGGAAATGAAGAAGGATTTCTACGATATTTGATTGTAGCTTCGGTCCCGTCAGCAGCGAGTCGTTTAGCGATTTGGAAGTTGCATCTTTAGCCGAGGCGTCGAATACAACGCGAAGTTTCGTTGTAGCGCTGTCGGGACGTAGCACACAATGGTGCGGTATATAATACTTGCCTTGACCCATTTGCTTGGCAGGTACTAGAGTCATGTGACCACTGTCGATATAGTCAGTCATGAACTCCACGTATTGTTGGTTTAAATTGTGATCGCGATACAGACGCCTTTCAATGGCATGAAAGCGTCGTAAGGCTATCTCTCGAGAACCTTCAAAGACTGGCTCCTCGTCGTCCTTGAAGGGGAGACAAACTACATATCTACCTGTCTCGTCACGGTAGTGATTACTGAGAAAACTATTTTCACAGCGTTGCTCTTCTGGGGTCAATCGGGAAGATTGTGGAACGTTATCGATTTCCCAGAAACGTTGAACAATTTTGTTTAAACTATCGTCTACGGTAGAAGGGGCTACTCCTAGTAGACTGGACGATGCGAGTCTGGACTTCCCAAGAAGAAGCCAGCCGAAGACTGAGTTGAAAGCTCGCGGTTGAGAGGCGTTACCCTTCAGACGTTGTTCGAGAAGTGACTCAGCAAAGACGTCGGCACCTAACAAGACGTCGATCGGACCGGGGATGTCAAAACCAGGATCAGCTAGCGGTAGTGTTTTGACCTCCTCCCATCCTTTCGTATTTAGCCTTGCTATCGGTTGATCTCCGCAAATGCTCGGTATGACGAGCATTCCCAGACGAAACTTTACGTTACAGTTGGTGCCAATGTCGCATGTAACAAAGCCACTGACTGAGGCAGGGCTGCCCCCTAACCCATAAACGTTGATATTACCAGTTATAGGTTTTAGATTTAATCGTTGAGCGGCGTGAGCCGTGAGAAAATTGTTTTGACTGCCGGTGTCAAATAACGCGCGAAATGTATGAAATTCACCAGAAGCATCACGAATCTGGACGAGAGCTGTTGCCAGTAACACGGTTGTGGTTACGGTTGGATCAGACTGAGTTAACGAATCCTTAGCCACTAAGGTCGCCGAGCTTGCCGCCGGCTCCTTATGTAGCAAAGTGTGGTGTTTACGTCTACATTGTCGACATGAAAACATTGATGTGCACTCTCGCACTGAATGGGATGCGTTAAGACAATTGTAGCACCATTTCTTTTCAGTGGCCACAGCCATGCGCTCATCTATTGATTTTGCCAAAAAATCATTACAGGCCGAGATGTGATGTTCATTGCGACAGTAGGCACATTTACGAATCGGAGTGCTCGAATTGTGAGCAGGTTTCGCTTGTTGTTTATCACCAACATTTTTATGAGTAGTGACGGTGGGAGCGACAAGCGAATGCGTGACGTTATGTCGCTTGAACTTCTGTGAAGTTCCCGGTGTGTCCTTTGAAACGTTAGCGGTTTTATTGGTAACATTCGAAAAGTGCGTGTCGCGAATTAATGCTTCACCTTTAGAGTGTAAGAATGCCCTTAAATGGTTATACTGTGGAAGCTCAATATCGGTATGTTTTTCCTCAAACTCGCGTCTTAATTTGGTATCGAGTTTGGCCAGAACATTATAACAAAGAACAAAATCCCATTTATCGGTAGGTAATTTTAAAGTTTTTAAAATTGTTAAGTTCTCATCGATCGTGTCTAAGGCGCGTCGAAAATCTTGAGCGTTCGAAGTCTTTAAACTAACGTCCAAGATATCACGCCAGCACGTAAACGCTAATTCGCGTTTATCTTCATAACGGGACTTGAGAGCCTCGTACGCACTTAAATAATGTTCACTTGCAACAGGAAAAGTTCTAATGAACGATAAAGCATCACCACTTAAAACTGACACGAGATAGTGAAATTTCTCAATATTACATAAGGAGGTAGAATCATGTATCAACGCGTTATAAGTTGCAATGAACTCAGGCCATTCCTTGATAGCACCGGAAAAAGTTGGCAACGAAATTTTTGGTAACCGCATATTTCCACTGTGCGAACCGGTCAATGAATTATGTTTCGAAGTGTCAGCTTGTTGAGATGAACGTTGTTCAAATTTTCGTTGAATTGCCAACACTTGAAAATACAATTCGTCAAATCGATCCTGAAGTTCATCGTCCTCCTCATCGGCATCATCCTTAAGAAGGTCCAAAATAATAAAATGGGAGTCATGAAAACTATCAGCAATCGTTTTTATTTCATGACAATATGAAAGAAATAACCCTACTTGTGATTCATCGGTATTGGCTAAGGTACCTACTTCCAGAGCCTTCGTTAAGCGATTATATGCTATAGTTCGTTTACGTCGCAAACTGGGCAAATTATTAATAGTGTACGTATTTTCGATACCCTTTTTAATAGTAGGTTTAGATTTACGCCTTGATAGTAAAGACATAATTAATATCAAAACAATAAAACCTGATAGCAACAAATATTCGGATTCGATAAAAAAGTTTAGTTGCGAACGTCTTCAGCGAGACCGCGTTCACAAGAATCGACGAGAATCACTGGGGCGGTATTACACGACAACAGGTAATATTGTCACCTCGGTCACCTGAGTTTTAAATTGAAATAAATTAAATTGATAAGGATGAATTAAATGAGCGTTAGGAACACTAAAAACGGTTTGCGATATTCGTTAATGTACGGTAAATAAAAAAAATAAAAATCAGTTTTTTTGTAAAAACAAAAAACTATGATTTTTAACCTAAAACGGTAATAATGAAAATGTGAACGCACCAAAATTCGTTGAAAATATGATACGATAAACGATACAACGTCACGATAAAAAATATTTCGTAATTTGAAACGAAATAAATTTTCGATAAATAAATATCAAGAGGAAACGTTGAACGGTTGGAAAAAAGTAGTCGAGTTATAACGAACTATCAACATAAAATTATGAGAAGGTGGATTTGCAATATTGTATTATTGCGAACGGTAAAACGGTAGATAATTTTATGCTAATAAGTATAAAACGTCAAAAGAATTTATTTTCAACAAATATTCTAGAAACTGATGGAAGCCATCTTAAATCGATAAACGGTAGGTAAGGTACTCAACAAAACAAAATGGAACAAAGACTTGTTTTCCGATTAGTAATTGAAACAAAATGTTATGTTTATTCGTTTTAGCTGTACTAGTAAGTATAATAAGCGTGGAATACGGTAAATGAAGTAGCAATTACTAAATCGAATTGGTATTTGGCGGCAGACTGAAGGTAGGTATCCAAAGTTCCCGGGTTTCGGCACCAAAAAATGTGGCTAAATTGATTCGATAAGTAGAAATTAGAGTACACTATCAATCACCACATTGGATCGAATACTTATTGAAAGCATTCGCCGTTAATAAGCGTTGCTACAGACGATTTAGACAATAGGAACAATGCACAAACCACTTACCACGTAGGCAGGCTTCTAGCACGATTCCTCACGAATAGTTCTTCCTTTAGACACCTGGCCGGCCAGCCACACACGATTATAAAGTTCCAAAAACACTGTTGAGCACTTGAAGTTTTATTAAAAATAATTGAGTAAAAGGGCTGTAATGTTTGGTGCGCGCGCGCCTTCGCTTTCACGTACAGACACGGAGAGGTTTTTACTGGTTCTGCCACCAGCCTTCTGCTACCAGCCTATGGCGTTGATCTCTCAGACACCGGTAGGATCTGCGCATGCGCCAGCGGAAGTCCGGGCGCCCCATTGGCTAAATAGAACTGCAGCACAGCGAATTGTGATGATTGATAGGTGCATCGGTAAGGCGCGCGAAATTCAAATTGAAAGGTAAACAAGATTTGCGTTGAAAACGGAACAACTACTATATGAAAAAAAATAAAAACGGAAAGACATGCATTTTTATAATTTCCTTACTGTTCCGAAATGGCAATGACGTTCGGGAAAATTTTTACATCAAAATAGACACCATTTATTATACTTCAATCGCTTAGATTTTCGTTCAAATCGAGCAACATTTTTCATACTAATGTTTATAAAACAAAAATCATTCGCCCATTTTTCATAGCGGGGCTCTGTGCGGGCGACGGGCGGCAGTCTGCCACTGGCTTTCAGACGAGGAGGTCCTGTCGCTCGTTTCCGCATCTGTCAATATTCCTGTCACTTTGTTTACCATGTAGCGTAGAGAAAAACATACAGTAATCAGCCGGCTGTACCTGTAGTACTTTTGTACATTACAAGAATAAATGAAGGTCACTTTACCTCCGTCTGTTATACTTTTACTCCTCCTAAACCACGCTATGGATTTTTATGCCAGTTTTACTATTAGATAAGGAATTTTTTGTAGATGTAAATTGATATAAATTTGATTTTATTTAAAGGCAATTTTATTATTTTAAGAGCATTGCAGAAAGTCAAAAAATATATCCATAGAAATCATTTTCCTCCATTTGACGACCTCCGTGGCCCAACGGCCATCACGCCGTACTAGTACACCGGACACCGTACACCGGAGGTCCAGGGTTCGATCCCTGGTCGGGTCGAGATAGAAAATGATCTTTTTCAGATTGGCCTGGGTGTTGAATGTTTATCTATCCTAACTATCGCAATTCTAACTAATATATATTTGTTTATTCATTTATTTCTTTGTAACATCCACGCTTTATCTACTGAACCAATCTTCCTGAAATTTCGCATACACATAAGTAGTGAGAAGGACATAGGGTACGTACATTTCATCCCGGGAAAAAGCAAGGTCCTTGTGGGAAATTCACGCGGACGAAACCGCGGGTAAAAGCTTTGTTATAAAATCGGTGATCAAGGTCCATTTCGAATCGCTGCGCCGCAGCAGTAAGTTAAAATCCTAAAACAAATTACGCGGGCGAAGCCGCGGGCTAAAGCTGGTATTTAGATACCTATTAAATATGTATAATTAGTAATTTGATAAGTAATTTGATAATCGATGTACAAATTTAATAAACTAAGAAAACATGTCACTAGGTCTCATAGACGCAAGTATGGTCTGCAGAAAAAAATAGATGCAATAAAAATATTATTTTTAATTTATCTATCTTCAACAAACCAACCAATCCGGTAAAAACTAAGTAAGTTTTTTCTGATATAAAGAATGTCTAAATTACTCAACTTTGATCATGGTGCGTTGGTTGGTGGCATTTACATAGGTACCGAAATTTGAAGAATCTATTTCTTTAGTTAAAAAATATGTTCGTACGTATGTATGTATGTATGTATGTGTATAACTTCTTTTTATTTAATTAATTTAGTAGAAAACAAAATACTATAAAGAATAATTGGTAAAAATTTTAGTGATATTATTATTAATTTTCGTCGAAATATTTTTTGCACACCGTATAAAAAGTCAAAATGACATTAGCCCAAACTCTGATATCTAGCATTTTATTCTCATTAGTATGAAAATATTGTTGCACAGTCATTTCATAAAATACGATTCAAAAATTATATTTTTAAAACAGTCTTCAATACTACCTACACATAGTTATTAAATATACGATTTTACAAACACATTATCTTATACCTAAATGATTATTGTATTTTTTTTACAATGGATACGTTGCCAAGACTTAAATTTAGTAGTATTTGGTATTCTCTTCAGTCGTGTGTTTAGGGTTCCTTACCTCAAAAGGCAAAAAAGAAACCTTTACAAGATCACGTGTCCGTCCGTCTGTCAAGATTATTTTACTCAGGAACTCATGAAGGTATATATAATTGAAATTCATATCTAATACTTGGGTTAGAGATGTAAAATGACCGAATCTAACCGGTCATAATTAAAAAAAGTTGAAAACGATAAATGACCTATCAACTGTTGTCAAATTTTGCTATTTATTTTTTTACTTCTTTTATTAAGTTCAATTGTTAAGGTACATATATATGAGACTAATAGATTCTTTTATCTCAAATATCAACCGGCAAAGCCGCGGAAAAAACCTACAGAATACGCGTGAAAAACCTGACCCTTCCTTTGCAATCGGTGAAAACACTTTCGATGAAAATGACCATAAATGACCGATTTTGCCAGTCAAATTCAGTCACCTTGGTCATTTTCAACTCTACTTGGGTTTATGGTCTCTATCAGCTGTAAAATAATCAAATTTATATGTCGACTCAATCAACAAATATAACCGTGAATAATTATAGCAAATTTTCGCAAATTATGCAAATTCAGAAGACAACCAAAATCTATCGTACTTCCCGTTGACCTTTGGATTTGGTAAATTGGCTTCCCGATGAAATTTGGTAACCAAAAAGGTCTTATAGTACTTGTACAGCAATAAATCTGAAAACTGTAAATATATTGTTGGAAGTCTAAAACTTCTATTAATATATATTTAGGGATCAAAACTGCAAAGTTTCTTTTTGAAACTAGTTGGTCTTTCAGTTAGAGCTATAATGTGAGATGCTTTGCATACACGAAACCCTCGCTGCGGGAGTTTGATTCGCCCTTGGCCATTTATTTTTATGAATCGGGGGACTAGCATTTCATACCATTGTAAAAAAAACTATTTTAGCTGTGACCTTATTTGTAAAACCATGACTCTGTCAAGAGATTATTTTGGTGAAATAAAAGTTTTGTAAACTACAGGTGAAATAAATAAATAATATTATTATTTAAATATTTATCTAAATTTGCCCAATTAATGTGATATTAGCTATGAAACCACAAAAATATCTGGGGATGCGCATGAGCAAGTACATTTCTAGCGACCATCGCGTTCCGCTGCTCGTAACAAAGTGCCGTCTTTGTTTGGTTGGTCGTTTCGTTCACCACGCCTCGCCGCCGCTGCCGAGTGGGGCAAGCGTTAGCGTACACTAGGTGGCGCTAAAATCGTGGTGTAGCTGACAGTTTATTGATACCTATTTTAGTAATCCTACCTATAGGTAGGATACTATTGTATTTCCCGTGGGGGTAGGCAGAGAATACTATAGTATTCTCTGGGTATGTATGTACATGTAATCCAATTATAGTGAAAATGATTTGTAAAATTTTTGTGTGTCATACTACCATTTTTAAAATGATAGGTTAGTAGAATGCGATATTTAATGATAATTTGTGAAAGGTATTTTTGTGAAATATTAGTGAATCGTATATAAGATAATATTTTTCTTAGCTAGTGCCCGCGACTTAGTTTGCGTGTGAAATGGAGATCGCTGTGGCAAATCACTCCATTAAAATTATCAAAATAGTCGTTATGAGTGTTTCATTCCACATAATCATCCCGATCCTCAAACATGAGAAATAAGGATTAAGGAAGAAATTTTTATGCACAAATGTATTTTCTAACTAGCTTTTGCCCGCGGCTTCGCCCGCGTGAATTTCCCATGAGAATAGTGCTTTTTCCCGGGATGAAAGGTACCCTATGTCCTTCTCAGTACATCTAACTATGTGTATGTGTGTAAATTAGTGAAGAGGTAACAAACAAACGAACAAATAAACTCACTTTCTCATTAATAAAGAAAAAAAATAATGGTATCTACTTACCATTGAAATGATCAGTTTTGTATTTACAAAATCATTTATCTATACATATAATAAAACTATATATACGTATAATGAAACAGTAAAAATATTTTGTCTGTACATTTAGTACTTTGACTGAAATGGATAGAGGGACACTTAAAAAGAATAAAAGAAAGAAAAATTTTTTTTTTTAATTTTTGTCTGTATGTATGATCACGCTAATCTCCGAAAGCACTGAAACGATTTACTTAAAACTTTCACCAATTGCTTTGTTTCAGCAAAACATTTACAGTTTGTTTCATCAAAATAGGTTCATTTAAAAAAAGTTATCGTGATTTTAATGAAGTCAAGGCATGAGTTACGCGGACGAAGTCGCGGGCAACAGCTAGTACCCTATAAAAAGTTTCATTCAAATTAATTCAGTTGTTCTAATGATTAGCATGTGAAAATAAATAAACAAACATACAGACAAAGACAAACAAACTAATAAAATTCTTAAAATTATTTTCTTCATCACATAATATTTTTTTTGTTTAATATATATTCACCGTACCTACAGACATACCTACTATTTTTACTGTTGATAAAATGTTATAGATTACTCGAGCGCTCGGGTGTATTGGCGTTGTCTCTGAGAGCGCGTGATTATGCAGCGGGGGTGCGGGGTGCCCGCGTCATGCTTTGCCCACAAAAACAAAAGAATAAAGGGAATCTAACGCCTTAAGCTTAACTTTAGACTTCGCTATTTTAGATAGTTTGTTTAAGTTCAATTAATTAGGTACCTATTGAGATGAAAGGTGAAAATATTTCAGAACGTTAATATCAGTTGTTGTTTTCGCAATTTGGCTTCCATTAAAATTGAAATAAGATGAATTTGCTAGATGTCTAGACATTGAATTAGTAATTTGACTTTTAAATATTTTAATCGAAGACTTTGCAAATATAATTGAAATCGGGACTGATATTGACACTTGTATTCAAGGTCAGTATTAATTGGTTATTTCCAACACAAATAAATAAAGTATAAATAAAATCGTATATTTCTTCTCATAAACAATACAATTAAAAATAATAAAAACAAGTATAAAAAATATTACATAAAATTCATAATTTGTTGACTGATGTATTATATGAAAAATTTCATCTCACACAACATTATATCAATTCAGGTGATGGCTCATTTGAACTACGCAACTGGATCCAGACAAGGACTGATTGCTTGTCTTGTATAAAAAAGATATGAAACGCACTATTTTATGACACTGACCTACCTTTATCCCGTTGAAAAACATGGAATCGGTACGATATAAAAATTTCCACATTAAATATAAATTAACATTCAGCTGTAGTTACATCAATATTTCTCATATTTCGATCTATGGGGAAAGTAGTTCAATGTAATTAACTAAATAAACCAACCTCTTTTAGATGCGTGGAAGCTGTCCTGGGGTGAAATAGTCTCAACTTGTGCCAGTAACTTCGCTCGTGGGAGCACTGCCCTGTCAGCATTCACTCGCTCTACTGCGTAGCGGAACGCTACTTCTTGCTTGTCGTCTTCAGGGTGGAAGAGACCACCTGGTGTAGACCACAGAATAATAAGCAGGGCTTTCGAAATAATAGAATTATTTTATGGAGAATCTTACTTTTCATTCTTTTTTAAGGCAATAAGATGATGAAGACAAGCAATGTCCAAATCAATCTGTGGCTATTCGAAACTACGTCCTCCCTTGTTAGTGATATAATGGATGTAAAATTTAAAATATCTATTTAAAAAAATATTTCTCAGAATAATTTGTTTCTACCTATCAGCTATATTTTGTATCTAGAAAGTTTGATTAACTTCATAAAACACACACATTTTATGCAATTTTATTTATACCTTATAATATTTCTAAATTAAAAAATAGTTAATTATCTTAATGACAATTAACTGAATCATTAACTCAATAACTTCGTTATTTATTACCAGCCAGTATGATTAAAAAACGAATTATGAAAAATCATACTTACCTATTCTTATTGTATCTGGCAGGGCAGAAAGTCGTCCGAAAAACAAAATGAGAAAAATCGCTTCCGTCCCTCTCATTCTGAAACAACGGAGAAACTTTTACAATATAGAAAGTTTTGGCGTTTTGGTGCAGTCATCAGGCCGTTTTGTATCATCTGACCGTATACAGGCCACTGAAGTGTAATAAAGGTAGAATTTATTGGAACTTTGCGAAAAGGAGTTTATTATGAGTGGATCAATTGGTTCGGATGATAAACGAGGGAGGAACTACCTCATTATTTATCAATTGGAGGTGTATTTGTGGGTCGGTAATAGTACATTGTAACAGAGAACTCACATTTTCCAAGTTACATACGTAGTTATTGCTTTATTTATATACTTACGACAGAATCAAATAGACGAATGACCAGTAAAAAGCTGACAAGAGTCGCGAATGGCATCTTTTACCTTTTCTTTTTTATTTTCTTTGTTTTTTTATTTAAAAAAAATAGTAAGTATTCGAGGTACGTGGACGATGTTAGGGAAGGCTTTTGCCCAGCAGTGGGATAATAGGTAGGAAAAAAAAAGTATTCTCTTTAGATATCTCCTAGTATCCCCTCAAAAGATAATGTGAGAGAAGCCGCGGCCGAAAGTATGAAAATAAAAATACTTTTCTTTCAGTTTTCTTTCCTAGATTTATATTGATGAAACACTAATTTAAATGATTCAGAAATCCGCAATTATTAACAAAACAAAATCTATATCAGTGCAGTGTTCGACAACAATTCAGTAATAAGAAATACCGTTTCTAAAAGGACACTTTTATGAATAGGAATATGAACCATTTCTCATTTTCTAAATATTTTAAAATAAACCTTAAAAGTGTAATTAATATGTACCTACTATTAATTACGTATTACCCACCTAATATTAATAACGTATTAATATGTAATTAATATTAGGTGGGAATAAGGTTTACTTTTAATTATTCAGGAAAGTGGCCGTTTTAGACCCCTAGGTACTAAGTTGCTCGACAGCCATGCTTCTTCATTTCCTCAGATTTATTTGCAGCCATTTTGCAAACCGCGTAATTAATTTTCTTTGTCGCTGTGTAGGTACTAAGTTTCATAATCAATTTCGTGAAAACTGTAATCTCAGATGCAATTGTGTGTTTTAAAAGTTGATTTTATTAATTAAGTTTAATTTTAGTAATAATTTAGTAGCTATAATTAAAGCACATGATGATGAATCAGTTTTTTTAAGCCAGATATAAGCTAGACAAGAGTATCGCGATTGTAAAAGCTATTTCGTTATTGGCACATTACTGACAAATAAAAACATAATCAATATTATTACTATATAAAGTCTCTATATATATAACTCAAAGGTGACTGACTGACTGACATAGTGATCTATCAACGCACAGCCCAAACCACTGGACGGATCGGGCTGAAATTTGGCATGCAGGTAGATGTTTTGACGTAGGCATCCGCTAAGAAAGGATTAACGCGAGCGAAGCCGCGGGCGCCAGCTATAGTATCTAATAAAACTGTAACTGGTCTGTGTGTGTACATAGAAAATTTTCAAGAAAAAAACTATGAGGGTATGTCTTAATGGGGCCAATAGAAGCCAAAACCATTCTTTCTAGAGTTTTTGTGGTCAACTTTGTGGAAACTCTAGCGTAGAGTTTATATGTGTAGTATTTGCTGTAATAAATGAGAAGAGATTGTATATTTGTTGGTTCGAACGCGCTAATATCTGGAACTACCAGTCCGAAATGAAAAATTCTTTCTGCGTATGAAGCCACATCCATGAGGAAGACTATAGGCTATCCTGAATCCTGAAATTCCCACGGCAGCGACACCGTGGCACAGCTACACTCAAAAAAAGCATAACCTAACAACTTTGGCTATTTCAGGAATAACCAAATTTAGACAAAATACTAATAAAGTTAACTTGATTTTAACAAAAAAACTGTTATACCAACTGCCAACTGGGTTTGGTTACATAGGGCAAAAAGTTATGTAGTAACTTTTTGTGTAATGGGTTGACGAAAGTTTGGTTGTGAATAAGTATTTTTTTCAGTGTAGTTGTTGCGGCCGAAGCCTGGCAACACCGGACTGGATGTGGTGGAAAGAAACACAGCCATCTTAGCGAGTCCATCCTTGCTCACCTACAAACCACTCACATCTTTAACTAAGTAACCTTCACTTGTATTGAATTTTTTATTTATTTATTTATTTATCCATACTTCCATACTAATATTATAAATGCGAAAGTTTGGATGTGAGTTTGTGAGTTTGTGAATTTGTGAGTTTGTGAGTTTGTGAGGATGTTTGTTACTCAATCACGCAAAATCTACTGGACGGATTTCGATGAAATTTGGTACAGAGGTAGATAATGACCTGGAATAGCACATAGGCTACTTTTTATCCCGGGAAAAAGCACTGTTCCCGTGGGAAATTCACGCGGGCGAAGCCGCGGGCAAAAGCTAGTTTCATATAAAGTTCAAAAGTATAATAAAGTAAAGTATAATTTTTAAATAAAGTTCTTCTCCATACAGCGCCTATATAATTACAGTCTTCTCATAAAAATTACCCATTCCTCAGCGCTAACACTAGTTTAAATATAAATAAACTGTCCTAACAATGAAAAACATGAAATCGAGAGAAATAAATCTTGTGGCCTACTACAGACAGAAGGAAATAAAACATTTCTTTATACCAAGAAATTACTCACTACAATAGCCCCACGATATCGTAAGAAATAAGGATATATGGTCAAGAATTTAGGTCGGACACTTCATGACCGATAAACTTGGACAAAAATTAGGGGTGAAAGTGTCTATGTACTAATGTGGAAAATTTGTGGACATAAATAAATATTTAGCTTTTGGCCGCGGCTTCGCCCGCATGAAATTCCCACGGGAACAGTGCTTTTTCCCGGGATGGAAGGTACCCTATGTCCTTCTCCGTACTTCTAACTATGTGTATGCAAAATTTTAGGAAGATTGGTTCAGTAGATAGAGCGTGAATAGGTAACAAATAAACAAACAAACTCACTTTCGCATTTATAATATTAGATATGATTGCTGAAAGATATGAGCCTTACATTTGGGTAAATACGAAGTGTAGTTTTTCCAAAAGGAAAAACAAATGTAGAAAGAACCTTATTACTTATTTGTAGATAATGTACTTATTACATTCGTGTTTCTTATCCACCTTTATTTCTATCACATACGAAATATAAATAATACGGAACACCGGAAACTGGGAATTTTGGGCTTTACACCATTTTCCTGGACAAGTAAAAGGATAAAGATAATTGCGAATATCGTGTTAAGTATAATAATTTGGCGCTGGAAATATCAAGATATGTATTTGTAAGTAAAGTAAGTAGGTGCTTAAGACTACATATAATTTAAAACATTACTATTTAATGTACTATTTAATAATAAATTTTAATTAATTACCTGTCCAATTGTCAGTCATCGACATAAAAATTCGTAAGATAATTTGACACACACTAATTAATTTATCACTAACAAACTCTACGGAACGTACTCAAGAACACTGAGCACAACATTTTTAAACTTCGTTGTCATTAGCTCGGCAGTATTGGAGTTGTTTTTGTTTTTAACTCGATTTCGGTTAGTTGTTAAAATCTGTATCGATTTGTATTCGAGTGGAGTCGATTCGAGTCATGTGCGATGAAGACCGGTGGAGCGGCCGCCCGCGTCAGGCGT
Source organism: Ephestia elutella (assembly GCA_018467065.1). Taxonomy (NCBI): domain Eukaryota; kingdom Metazoa; phylum Arthropoda; class Insecta; order Lepidoptera; family Pyralidae; genus Ephestia; species Ephestia elutella. Next base: position 8,782,095 of record CM031586.1, read on the forward strand.
TCACAAGCTGACGACTGGGGGGCGAGGCGCAGAAGCCTTAGCGCGCCTGCGTGCATACACCCTGCCAAGCGACACCATCCACTGGGATGAAATACTGACACCAAAACTTAGCTCTGCACTCCTTAGTCATCGCTTTAATTAGAAGTCTTGAATTTCATTTATGAAATTTTATTCCTAACATATATGTAAGGAATAAATGACGCGTTTTATCGTTAATGAGTGTCACAGCTGTGGCTGCGATGCTCTACGATTCGAGTTATTTCCTACTAGCTTTTGCCTGCGGCTTCACCCACGTGAATTTCCCACGGGAACAGTGCTTTTTCCCGATATGAAAAGTAACCTATGTCCTTCTCAGTACTTCTAAGTATATGTGAAATTTCAGGAAGATTGGTTCTGTAGATAAAGCGTGAAGAGGTAACAAACAAACTCACTTTTGCATTTATATTATTAGGAAGTTAGGATAATATATATCTAAGTTAATAAAAAAAATCAATCAAATTTTTTTTTTATCACACAAACTACAATATCTTATGTCGTTGAAATTTCAGGCAAATTTCACTCACTAGAACTAACTACGAACTCAGAACTACGGAAACACAAGAGAGTACGAATTCCTTGCCTCAAAAGGGAAGAAAGCATAAATCTTGTTTGATAGTAATCCACAACGTCCTTCTCTGTACATACATAGGTACTATTGACGGAAGCTAACATGAAACTTTAGGTTGTTGAAACCGTAGAAGTAGCAAGCAAAACATCCAGTGGATGGGGGTCCATCCCAGTAGCAGCCACTTCGCACGCACCCCGCCGTCCGTTGAACTCGCGAGGATTCGCATAGTCAACGTAAATTGTCTTTTCATTATTCACACCGCGATTATTTCGCTCTTTGACATCACACTATAAGTCTGTCCAATGAGGAATTCAGAATAAGTTAGGATAAGGCCATGGAAAAAATAAGAACTGGGTAAGGTTCGTCTAACCCGTCTGTCTAAATTCACAGCTGTTACCATGATGTGATCATGGAATTAATAAAATCATAAGGGTGTGACCAGTCAAGTGATAGACAGACTGTTTCAGAATTCTTGAGAAGCATAAGGTCTATACTTTAGCCTAGTGGTTTACAATAAGTTACGCATCCTGTTGCTCATGTTATATCTAATTAAAATAATATGACAGATTTTGAAACTGAATTCTGTGCGGATGAACCCTGAAATTCCTTACTGCAAAAAACATGTTTTATAAAGATGTGTGTGAGCATGTTTGTTATCAATCAAAATCTACATGACAGATTTCGATGAAATTGAAAATATGGTACACGGGTTGAAAATACCGGCAATAGCACATTTTATTCTAAAATAAGTGTAGGTATATTGAAATTTCAGAATATGCAATTCAATATTCATTCAGTTTTAAGCTTTTTCACTGAACATTTAATAACACGGGAAAATATCAACGTTTAATAATATCCGGAAAATGTTATATGTGTAGCAAGTTAATTAAATTCTTATTGTAAACGAAAATTCTAAATTTCCTGGAAATGGCTAGTTGAGTTATTTATTTAATAATAATTTGACGATTTTGTTCGAAACGAAAATAGAAATTAATCTTACCCTGAAAATCATAATTTCAAGTATACACTGAACATAGTAATAAGTAGTAATAAGTAGTGCACTGAACAGACCTTAAGTTTGTTAAAAGGTTTTTATCCCAAAATTTACAAACAATCAAAGACCTGGGGTAAAATAAACAATAAAATAGTGAGCCAGATATCCAATAGTAGATGGAGGCTGATCCCCCATCACAAAGAGAGGATTTACAAAAAGCGATTGACAATTGTCACCGCCGCCGCTGCCGCCACCGGCATCATTTCCATGCTGGGTGCTGGAAGCCGGCCAGGGCGATGAGATTAGGTGTCTGCAAACTGAAATTTAAGACGTGGTTCAAATTATGAAGTTGTTAAGAAGAAGGAATAAATATGATTGTGTTATATGTGGTGTGTGTGAACGAGTAAAGTATGAGTGTGTAAAGTGTCTAAAAAAGATGAATTCAAGATGTTTTTTTTTTTTAAATAATATAGGGCGGTAAACGAGCAAGCGGGTCACCTGATGGTAAGCGATCACCGCTGCACGTGGACAACTGCAATACCAGGGGTATTACAAGAGTGTTGCCGGCCTTTTAAGAAGACGTAGACTAAGTAAGTAAATACTTTTCAATTTTACAATAAAGGTACTTAGTTAAAAATAGTTTTGTAACATTTTTACCAGTAGTATCTGGACGGACATAAATAGGACCAATAAATACTTATAAAGGTAAGTAATCTGTTCTGTTTTTGTTTTTTTATAAAATACATTTGGACACAAACCGAAGATTTTCTAAATTATTATAGATAGGTACCTAAATATTAAAAACTTTATGACAGAAATTATAACGTTTAGATATATTGCATGTTTGAATCCAAGCTTTCGAACGAAGTTTTCAATAGCAGAAGCACTAAGCTCGTAAGACAAGTTGATACGAGTACCAATCCTTGGCTTCCATCCAACGGTTAAGAGTCAAGTTGACCGCAGCCAGTCTGCAGAAAGAACTTCCATCATATTTACCTCAATCTGTGGCATTTTGCGAATGTCAAAATTTATTCTGGCTTTTATTATGTTTTCAAGCAACTTCTGACATAAGAGTTCACTGCATAAGAGGAAGTTATATGAAACATATTTTTGTAAAATTTTCTGTATTTCTAGATGTTCTTATATTATTATGTTCTGATCTAGATGTTCTTATAATTTTCATACTTATATGAATGGCTAGATTTTACTCCACTGACGCGAGATCTGAGCAGAAAAAGGGAGGTACATTTTCAATTTTACAAACAAGATTTGCAATCTTTTATTTACTTTTATTTAATATCCTCGTCGGTTTGTGTTGATGTCACGGTGACATTTAAATAAATCTCTTTTAAAGCGGAACAAATATCTTATATAGAAAACAACCGAGATTGAAATACAGAGGACACGATTTCCTGAAATTAAAGAGCGGAGACGTAGGCTGCGACCGATGTCAATCTGTCTGTCATTTCTGACAGGTCATATTGTTGTGGGCTGCGCGCTGCCAAACGTTGTATTGTTGAGTTTTGGTATGAAAAGTATTCCATATACAAGTATGCCGATTTCAATAAATTTCATTATTATAAATTATTCAATGGTGATTCACATTAATCAATTATTAATTTATTCTATAGCTATATATATTATTTGTAAATTTCAAACGTGCATACATTCATGACTTAAGTTAACTTAGGTCAAAAAATATCACGTCAGATAATATACCTATCTATATAGACGGAACAGTCAACATCACCACCACCACCCAAATGCATTGGAAATTCGCCCATGACATACAATTTGCTGTACAAAGAAAATTAACTACTACAATATAGTTCTTTTTTGAACAAATGAAGAATATAAGGTAATTTTTCATAGATATAAGTAGACTTGTTTCAGTTTACATTGACGAAATTTTATTAAACCTGCTTTTGTTAAAGTTCAAGCGGCAAAGTTTTGGAGACGGCCATGTTACTCTTAAGACGCGGTAACGATGTGAAAGTGTAGAAAGTACACAAACGTGACCCGGGAAGTCATGAAATAAAATCCGACTCCAAATAATGGGAAGAGGCAAGTCAAAGAAGAAGAAACAAAATCCGATATTCTCATTAAAATTTATTAATGCACATTTAACTTTATGAGAACTATTTTTTGCAATTTGTGGCGACTGCAATGCACATGTACCTTATAATATGGTTATAAGTCGTAGGAAAATTCAGAGATAATTATCTGCCGCCCGTGGCTATTTACGGATAAAATGTACCCTGTCCTATACCAAGGTTACTTAAATTCTTAGGCTTCTTGGTATCGAGCTCACGTCTAACCTTAACTTCGGCAGTTATATTGAGAGTAGGGCTAAGACTGCTTCAAAAAAGCTGGGCATCCTTTCCAAGGTCCAACGGTATTTTACTCCGGACCAACTGTTGAGTCTTTACACAGCTCAAGTCCGGTCCTGTATGGAGTATTGTTCCCATCTGTGGGATGGAGCCGCCCGGTATCAGCTCGAAGCTCTGGAGGCTATCGACAGACGTGCCAGAAGAGTCGCTTACGGCAGGACGGCTTCAGAGTCTCGATCACTGCCGACTAGTAGCAAGTCTGTGTGTATTTTACAGGCTACACTTCGGTGAGTGCGCTCAGGAATTGCACGACTTAATTTCTTGTGCACCATTCCACCATCGGACGACACGGCGCGGACAGGGATTCCATCCTTATGTGGTTGATGTTCCAGCTCATCGCACCTCTCGGTTCGCCTCCTGCTTTATCGTGCGAACCGCCAAGATATGGAATTCTCTCCCCACGTCGCTGTTTCCTGTCACTTATAATTTAGGGGTTTTCAAGGCAAGAGTTATTAGGCAATTTTGAGTTTGCGTGTACCACCATAGATCTCATCTTTGCTTCCCATCAGGCAAGATAGAGGTCAAACGCACTCAGATTAAAAAAAAAATCTAACTGTGTACCAAATTTCATCAAAATCTGTTCAATAGAATTCGTTCGGTCGTTACTGCAAAAACTAATGTAAGTATAACATAACAGTAATGAACAGTATATAGATTTTTCACCTTGCGACTAAGGTAGGTCTCTACGAGCCCTAACTTCACAAACAAGTAGAGTATGTGAAGTTAGAGCTCGTAGAGTTAGGGTGGCAGAGTTAGAAGCTTGGCTCTACGTGAGATCTGACAATTTTTTGACAGTGCGAGCCATATGGTCTCCTCTTGGTAACACTTTACAGGAAAATGTTTTTGGTGGGATCTTTTATAGTGGGATGGGATTATGAAATCAAGAAAGGGTCTTGCCAGACAGACGGACAACTAAAATCTAATAAGGGTTCCTTTTTTACCTTTTGAGATTCAGAACCCTAAAAAAGTATCTCTTCTGCATCTTTATCATTTTGCAATAACGAGTTGGTTACAGTTTCAGAGCTGCGGCGCCCATTGTTATACGGCTGCTTTATTTAGCGAAGTACGTCTTCAAAGAAATGCTGTGCTCGCTAATGGGCTAGTTAACGCAAGCCAGTGAAGCCTTCACTAACTAGCTGACTAATGGTTCAGCTCGAAATCTTAAAAACGTCGTATCTGAAAAAATTTACATGAGATGATGACATTCTAGTTAAAATAAACGGGTCATTTAACTGTAACGTCATTTGAAGCTTATGTTAATATGGTAGATATTCACATATTTGCGTGGTTAAGCTTTATTTAATAAGTACTTACGTTGAATATATAACGATATAATAAAATAAAATTAATCCTGGGGGTCTAGACGAAGTTTCATTACATCGTAGCGAAGCGATATCTAAATTCGTTATGGAATCGCAATTTATTTAGCCAATCATGGACGATCCTACGTTCATGTAGCCAATGAAACACCTTCGCGATGATCGCTGAGACGAATTCTTTTGGCTATGGATTCGAAAATTTAGCTGTCAGTGTATCGAAAATTTAACTGTCAATGTCTAATCGGAACAATCGCGCGGGACAATTTCAAAATGGTAGGGTGGGCCCATGGAAGTAATAAGTACTGTACAAAGGTACTTATTACTTCCATGGGTGGGCCACATAGAAAAGTATACCACCCGAAGTATACCATGTAGGCTTCTGATTGAGTTCTAAGTGTATGAGTATTGAAAGGCTTTTTTATTGATATAAAAACACTAGGTTTTTGAAAGTGGTAAGTAAATTGAGTGTTATCAAATAGCTAGTTATTAATCACAAAAGTTGAATTATATAGTTACATGCAGTTAAAAATATATTCCTTTTTACAAGTGATGAAAAATTTTAACAATATTGTTCATTTTTTGTGGTAAAAAATGGATTCAAGGGTGCGCACAAGCCCAGAACAATTTAATGCTTTGCTGGAGTTTATGGAAAGATAAGTTATGCAAGTTTTATACTAATACTAACATACCTACTAATATTATAAATGCGAAAGTTTGGATGTCTGTTTGTGACTTTGTGAGGATGTTTGTTACTCAATCACGCAAAATCTACTGGACGGATTTCGAAGAAATTTGGTATACGAGTGGATTGAATTCACCGGTGATTGGGCAATCTCCGATTGATTCACCGGTAATCACCGGAGAATTAAGAAAAAAATAGCTTTTAAGACCTTTAGTCACAAAATGACCACTATATTAAAATGTCCACCGTATCAAAACGTCTACTACAACAGGCAATTAGGGCTTCTTATCACCTTCTATTCTATTAATGATTTTGTGCTTTAAGTAATGCGACAGGGAATAACACACCATTCATATTATGTATAAAACTATGTTATATATGTAAGAATATGTCCTGATTAACTGGTGCATCAACGCCGAACCGAAACAACTGGACATTTAAACATGAAATTTGGAACGTAGATTCCTTTTATTAGGTAGGCTACTGATAAGAGATTTTTTGAAATTCCACCCCTAAAGAGGTAAAATGGGGGTTGTAATTTTGTATGAAAATTTGAAAAAAATCATCCGATTTGATTCAATTTTGGATTTTAATCGTATCAGTTAAATAAATTAAATACGTGTTTCAGGAATTTGTGACATTTCACCCCTAAACACATAAAAGGGGGCGGAAGTTTTTGTAAATAATAGACGATTAATCATTGCCGAATCCAAACCACTCGTGGATTAGTGTGGGCAATTAGTTTAGACTCGGAATTAAAACGTGGAATGTTAAATCCTTTTAGAACGTAGATTTATCGATATGAGATAGCCCTATTCATCCCTAAAGGAGAAAAGTGCGGGTTTTATGTTTGTCTTGATATAAAATTATCTTATTTGATTCAAACTAAAATTTTAGCCAACTATGTTATTAAAACATGTTTTTTTGTTTTTTTTTTAAATTTCACCCCTATAGGTGTAAAAATGGGTGAGGGGGTATTTGTATCCTCCAAGCCCAAACCCCTGAGCGTATAAACAAACATGAAGTTTGGGCTGTAGATATTTTTTATTACGCAGACATCTAAAGGGAAAGAAAGAAGAAATAACCCTATTTCACCTCCGAAGGGGTAAAGTGGGGGTAATTGAACAGATTTGATAAAGGGTGGCGCGATATAGCCTTAGATCGAAAGTCTTGGAAGAAGGAGAGAGAGGCCTTTGCCTAGTTCTGGGACATTGATAGCTATAAATTAATAATAAATTAGTAAAGATGAAGGGACAGATGACGGGAAACAGGTGAAATACGGGAAATGGCACGGGAGGGAGACAATATTAAATAAAATGATCAAGATTAAATAAAATGTAACCTTCAATATATTTTTTTAATTTAAGATTTTAATTTAATCGGTTTGTAGTTTTTTTACGTATGATACAATCAATTATTATTAAATTAAATAATTTTTGTATGTCAATACATTTATTGGCGCAGCTTGGGAGTAAAATCGAAATACGAATGCCGCTGATGTTTGACAATAATAATAATAATATTTGAATTTTGTTTTTAATTTTGATGATAACAGCTTTTGATCTAGGTATTTGTGTATGTTTGTGTAAGAATATAGGTATGCAAATAATGACATTTTCAAATGAAGAACTAGAAGGTTCCACAAATATTTCAAAAAGCAACAAACAGTACTTGTGACAAGAAAAAAGGAGCATATGCAATGAATTCGTAGGAAAGTTAGCAGTTAGTTAGTTAGTTAGCTAGTGTAATAAATAACATATACGGAAAAGAGCGCTTTGAGTTAATGACCGAAATCTCATTCGAAAGAAGCTAAAAAAAGTAGTAAATAGTTATTATAAATGCAGTTAATCTATAACAAAGACTGATTAGTTATGTATGTATGAGTTTTTTTATTTCTGTAATGTTAAAAAATAAGATAAATAAAAATAGATCACTGGAGATTAATCGATTGATCTTCGGTTATTTCAATCGAGTACTTTCACCGGAGAATCACCGGTACGCCCCGCCTTGGAAGCAGCGAATAAAAAATTTGTTACTTTATGGTTGCTTGCGGTCCATGCTTGCGACAACGATCGACCACGTGATTTAGCGAAGCCTTATGTCAATCCCATACATTTTATTGTTTGCGAACTTCGCTATCGCTATTAAAATCTGACTTTGTCTAAAGGTCCTGAGCAAAATCAACATTTATGTAGTAATAATTTTTGTTTCGTTTCGATAAATTTCATAAAGCGTATTTTCCTCCCGGAAATTGATTTCACATGAGTATGTTTCTATTTCATATACAATGTATGAACTTAGAAAGTAATAAATTGGGTAAAGAAATCTTACATATACTTAAATAATCCTACATTCTAACAAGACAGTTGACAGTCGAGTCAAATCTTGCAAATTCAATTATAACACAGAACTACTCGTAGTACCTAGCTCTATGATTATAACTACTTCCTCTAAAGAAATTGAAATGTTGCACGTAGCTTCAGTTGCGATGACAATGCATTATTTATTAGGTATAATAAGCTGACCTGATGGTGCACTCGATCGTCTTCCAAAGATGGAACTACTACAACAACGGTTACCCGCACGGACATGAAATTTTTGCAAGATCTTCCTGGCGACAATAAAAGCTTATTACACCACAAGAAGCGGTCTTTTCTATTTAATATCTGACACGTGTGCCAGATTAGAGACTCGCAACGTTTGTCCCTAATTACCATACGATTCATGTGAATTACAGGGATGACGCGGATAGCATAGCATTGTTGAGATAACACTAATTTGGCACGTGTCGTTGTACGTAATGGATTCTGACAAAACTTTTGGAAGTTTCAATAGAATAAAGTCATTTATCTAAGTTTGTAAACGTTATAGATTTGAAGAGCACTTGAAGAGCAAAATGAATAATCGGATTATGGCATGGGAATTTAGGCAGGTCAACTATTTATTGAAAATACCATAGCACGTTCGTTTTGATAACGTATTCTAAAAAATCTTAAATAAATATATATACGGACAAAAGACACAGATTGAGCTAGCCCTAAAGTAGATAAGTTCAAGACTTTTTTTTTTTTTCATGTGGAAAGACCCTCGTCTCGTCCATCCAGCCACGGGAAGCCGGACAGGTATGTGGGACTTGAACCCACTAAAACCACACGGTGTCAACCCCTACCGCATATAGGCCAGGACTGTGTGCTTCTCTCGCTCCACAGCGCGGTGGCCGCCACCACGGTGGCCCCAGCACGGCTCGCTCTCGAAGCACCTCTCCAGCGAGAGGGTCGGAGCGGCCAGCGGGATAGTTGCCAAAATTTCCTGCTAGTATAAAGGCGCACTTGACACGGATGCGCCTTTCCACCCGAGGGCCGTTAAGCTGGGTGACGGAATCCCGTTTCCGCCACCCAACCAGCCCTCAATTTTTTGGGACCTGAGAAGGTCAGGCCCTACCTCATCTCAGCCACAGGGGATAGGTTGTCCCTATCCACTGTGACCGAGACAGGCCCACCACACGTCGGCCGCAGAGGACAGGGAGAGCGGCGCGCCGCAATACCGACAGGCCTCTTCCCCTGCGGCCCCACCGACACCGTGCCCAGCGCCATGGCCACGCTCTGTCGCGGAGGATAGGGAGAACGGCGCACCGCAATACCGGCACTCCTCTTCCCCCGCGACCCCTACCACGGCTGTGAGAGTAGGGAGTGTGTGCCCCCTACTCTCACAGCCAGGCCACTGAAAGCGGCCGGGCGGCCTCCTCCCGGCCCGGGGTCGTCACTCCCGGGCCATGGGTTCCTATTAGCTTCCCAGCGGTCGCGCTTCCCGCTGGTACTGAGCCCCCCCATCGCTACATGATTGGAACCCGTTCGGGGGGGAGATAAGTTCAAGACTTGTGTTATGGGATACTAACTCAACGATACTATATTTATAAAAAAATCTTAATACTTTTTAACATCTCAAAAATAACATGGAATATATTCGTGTGGCACAGTCAGTACAAAACGATGTAGTTCAGTGTGGGAAATTGTCCAGTGAGCAAATACTGATTTTCAGCTGAATTTGGAATTTAGGAAAATCCGGTTTTATACGTGGAATGAAATGAAATTTATTTATCTATAAACATTATGTTGCATAATACAATGATGCTCTGTCACCCACTGTCTGTTTCCCAGTGTTATGGCTTACAGGCTCTTGTTACATAGACTTGTTACAATTCGTTACTAGATTTGTTAGCAAAAAAAAAACCTAATCTAAATTTAAGTTAGTGCCTTTTACAAACTCAGTAATTGTGGGATTGTGGCAGGTCGACAGAACGTAAAAAGCGTGGTGTGGGGTGTACAAACTCAATTATATTTTTTTGCTTACAAATTTATACATTGTGTCAATCGCGAATCTACCATTTCGTCAATATTGTTAAATGAGTGCACGAACACAATTATAATACACTTGTATATGAATGTACCCAATCCAGCTGAGCTTTTGGCGGAATCCATTATGCTAAACCTGTCTGCAATGACAGTAATCCGAACCACGCCTGAGCGGCGATATGTGCATGTGCACAGGAGCTACGAATTATTGGGCTGGGAGCATTCTCGGTTAGCATTTCAAATTGAAACTGGTCACTGATTTATATACAATTTGATTTAACCGTTACTGAGGCTGTTGTTGTGGCACAAGATTGGTCGGGGAAAATTCAAAGTCGTTGGTGAAAATCGACACGCAAAGAAAAATAACCATTTTTTTATAGTTAAATTATAGGTAGTTATTTTTTTAATCCTAACTAAAATTATTAAATGCGAAAGTGAGTTTGTTTGTTTGTTGGTTTGTTTGTTATTGATGTTCTTCACGCTTTATCTACTGAACCAATCTTCCTGAAATTTCGCATACACATAGTCGGAAGTGAAAGGAGAAGGACATAGGGTACCTTTCATCCCGGGAAGAAGCACTGTTCCCGTAGGAAATACACGCGGGCGAAGCCGCGGGCGAAACCTAGTAATTATATAATAGAAAAGTATAGGTGCTACATTTGATGTTTTTCGGACTGGATACTAAAATTGTATATTTGTATTAGTCACAACTAATTTTAGCACATATAAAATTAAAAATACACACATATCACATGTCTGTATATTCTCATATAATTATACTAGCTGTCGCCCGCGTGAGTTTCGCTTAGATGAAAAATCTTTTTGTGTTCCAAACTGTTTCAGATGTTTCGGATTTTCTATTTTTATACGTCTACAGAAAATGTTCATCAGATTAATCAAGTTTTGCTAAGGCGCCATTTCCATATAATATGTTATAGTGTAGCTGGTCTCTTGGAGTTATTCATCAGATGTTCCAGATCTTCAATTTTTATACGTCAGCAGAAAATGCTCATCAAGTTTAACTGTTCTGTTTTGGTTCTTCATCAGGTGTTCCAGTTTTCAAAATCAATTATAGCCTAAATGTTGCCTAGGTTTAAAAGCTATACAATAAAAAAAGTTTTATTCAAATGGGTTCAGTACTTTCGGAGATTAGCGTGATCATACATACAGACAGACAGAGAGATAGACAAGATTTTTTTTGCTTTCTATTATTCTTTTTAAGTGTCCCTCTATCCATTTCAGTCAAAAATACTTAATGTACAGACAAAATATTTTTACTGTTTTATTATATGTATAGATTATATTTTTATACTTATAGTATTAGAAATCGATATTTCTATGAGGGACCGCTACAATGCTCTATAAACGTACAAACATCTAAATACATACGTATCCTATTAGTTTCACTGTAAAGATATAATTTTCGCAGTAATTCTGAGCACAAAGAGAGGTTAACCTCTTGGCTCCAATAGCTGTAGCCCTAGGCTATCGCGATAATTGTTATAGGGCTCCAAAATTGAAATGACCCATTAGTAAGGCCGCTCGATCAGGAATCCAATTACGTCCTGTGTGAATGCCGATACGATATTGGTTCCGTAGAATTGAGGACTTCAAATAGTCTAAATACTCGTTGTGTTTTTTATCGTATTAATTGGCACATTATATTATCTCTTCAGATGCAACCATCCGTAGAAATATATAGGAAGCATTTTACAACATAATAATATCTTCTTTTAGCTCGATCGAATCTAATCTAAGGTACCTACAGAATAATGAAAAAGCTTTCTTGTTTTTTATAGGAGGAAAGCATTTTGCCCCTTTTAATAATTCGTATAGAATCACAGCGTCCATTAGAGTTCTCCATGTTTAATCACAGAATACCTATCTCGGCGGCCATCTTAAGTGTCCGCTGCAGTTAGAGCTTAGGTACAACTTATTTGCATTGAACATTATAGAGGTAGGTTCCAGATAGTGTTGCACGTTTGGATTAATGGTGTCCTCTAAAGGTTTGTAGAAATATTTTCTTAAAATATTTTTTTTTATTTATGACCTTAATATAACTACCTCATACTGTTTTGTTGACCTTTTTAGTTCCGGTTTGGTCATAGTTTGAAAGAAGTGGGTGGGTGGGATTGCCAGAGGGCTCAACACTCCGAAATGTAGGTACGATGGTCGCCGATGGGACCCCATGAGAAGTCATTTTCATAAAATTCCGATGAATCCACAGAACTAGGGAGAATAGACTAAGCCAGCGGAATATAAACGCTCATACTACGCGAAAACTTCTGACTTTGAATGCCAACCGCTAAGTCTAAATAAAATGTGAGCAGTGCAGTAAAATTTAGACGCTCGTACCTAAAGTTGCAATGAGTTTCGATTTCTTAAGACTTTTGTAACAGAATAAACCTACCCTCTGTACAGTATTACTATATTATTCTATGGTATTACGTCCACTTCGATTAATGGCATCTCGACCCAAGTCTAACTTCATTCTTGCGTTTAAGAGACTGACCCATAGTTTGACGAATGTCGTACCCAAATATTTATTCAGTAACTTTATTTGGTGGGGGATTGATTATGCCAAGTTTTGTTAAGACTTTATCAAGTTAAAAACAATCAATGTATATCAGCTTTAACTTTTATTATGATTAAAAATTATGTGTTGTTTGTGTTTTCATGTTATTTTCCGTGAAAGTATGTATGAAATATAATGAAATATATCCCAAAAAAAAATTACTCTTTTTTATAAAGTACACATAGTTATTATAAAATAGAGTTTAAACTGCACCTGTTACGCACTTTGAATGTTTGAAATACTTGCACTTACTTAAAACTTTGACTGTATGAAAATATCTTGAAATCATCATAAAAATCACATAACGCGCTCTTTCCTCAAAACAACCAAATAATATATCATAATATCTTTCCAAGATATATAAACAAGTTTCGCACACGTGCAAGGTAAAATATACAAGGCAAGAGTGAATGAAGAAAGCAGAGTAATGCATATGAGACTTGATAAAGTCGTATATCACCGGCGTACAGGACAATTTTCCATGCTACATAAATTCGCGGAGTCGAGAAGTAGACAAGTTAATATGAGATTTCACATCAAGAGAGGAAACAAGCGCCGCTTCGGGCTCACTGCTAATGAATAAATAACTTGGGATGTCTTCACTCCCTAGTTTACATAAGGCTGCAATTCCGTAGTTGCCTACGGAAGGTAAGTAGATATTACTAAGGACTTACACTGATCTTGTAAATGCTGGTGTGCATGACGGAGTAACCTGGCAACTGGCAAGTTGCTAAAAATTCAGAGTTAGCAAGTTTTCTTTTAACATTTACAGCAGGGTCAAAATTTATCAAAACATTAAACATACATTATCTTTATATCAAACACACACCTACCAATATCTTATTTAGTGGAAAAATAACTAATCTTTATATAGTGAATTTGTGTTGGTTAATTCCATCATCTTCTTTCTTAAACATACCTCTGCCAGTTTTCATCATTTTTAAATTCATAATGTACGTTTCTAACTACGTTTTTCTCCACACGTGTCGTGTCGTGTCCATACTATCTTGATCTACTTGTATTGTTCTGCTGTATATACGTATGACAATAGTATGACAACTAAAATGAGAGTAGCATGTTCGTGAATTGCAATGGATTCGCACCTTAAACATTTACAGGCATGACTGACGTCATGGAGCCAGCTTGGCGTAACTTTGTTCAGTGCTTGCGTGGGTGATGAGGAAGAATGAGGAACGCCTTTGATTCTTTGTTAATGTTTTAATATGTGAGTACGTACGATAACTAACATTTTTTTTCTTGATCAAAGAGAACATTCAAACGATGTTTCCCAGTAGGTTCAGATCTGACATAAATGGACGCTCTGTAGGTTGGACCTGTGTCTAGGATTTCCTAGGCCCTAATGGTCAACGAAACAAAATGGTCGCGGGGTCTCATATTCTGCCGTATGTAATTTTTGTATAAAGTTTGAGCTGAGCAGTATCATAATCTCAAAACGTCCAATAGGTAAATTAATTATACAATATTAATACATTCTTTATATATTCTATTCTAGAGAAGGTCTAAAAATGCGCCGTTAAATTGCTCGTTTAATATTATGTTGCAACCATCTAGATTTATGTTTCAGCACTTTTCGCTCTCAAAAGCAAGTTCGACTCCGTTTGACTTTATTATATAGGTATTGTGTACATTGTTTGCCGCAAGTGATATCCGCGGATGAGAGACACGTTTTCATTAACGCCCGCCAGGCACACACCTCCATGGGTTGCGGTCCAAGCCAAAAAAGCCTCTTTCAATACGACCATTCTCTATCTAACGGCTTTAAATAGGGCTGAAAAAGGACTCTTTGAAATAGCCAAACTGGGCTATTTGGGCACGCGACCTGTCGAGTCAGCTCGTCCTTTATTCGCATCACGTCTGACGTGACCCGCTATATGCTTTTAATTTCAAACCCCACCCACATTTTATATATTTTATAAAGGTCCAAGTCCAAATTAAACTCCACCCCCTTTCGGTCCAGTCGATTTGTTAACTGAATCCGCCGGGAAACCCTTTCATCGGGCATGCATTTTTTATTTCGCGTTTTTCACATGTTTTCACTGAGGATTCCACGGTTTATTTTAATGAAGTTTTTTGTGTTAGGAGAATTACGTGTACCGTTCTCGTTATAAAAAGCATAAAGGCAAACAGTGTCATAAACAAATGCGAAAGAGATTTAATTAATTCTTACTTGTTTTTATTTTACTTAATGAAAGTCGTATTTTATTTACTAAAACAAAATTATGCTTGACTTGCACAATTATAATAAGTGTGCAGTTCACCTATTAAAAATGAAAACTTTATTTTTAAATATACCTACAGGATATAATATAATATGTGAGTTCCACAAACTCTGAATATTACATTATATGACGTAGTCCACTTAGAGCACTAATCCGAATAGCACAAACGCGAACAGCACAAGGCCTAGTCCACGAACAGCACATTTCAATATTTTTGCCATGTTCTATTCGTGGACTTAATTTTTTTTTTTATTTTCGTCCACAAACAGCACATGGCAAAAATATTGAAATGTGCTGTTCGTGGACTAGGCCTTGAGCTGTTCGCGTTTGTGCTATTCGGATTAGTGCTCGAAGTGGACTACGTCCATTATATATTACCATATGGTACAGGTATAGCTCACATACCACTGTAATAAGCACAAGTCATATGTGTAAAGATTACAACTTGACAAATGAAATATTCATTTTCTCGTTGGTACGAATTCTCCTTTGATTACAGTTCTTAGTACCTAATTAATGTTATTAAAATAATCAAGTTATGGGCTTACTCTGTTTCTTCTAATTAAGCTCTTTAATGGCGTTTCAATGTTTTTCGGGGTAAGGTACTTCACTGCCGATGTTATAAATTGGTATATTCTGTTATACTTTGTCTCAAAAATAAAGATAAACATTTACAGACTATATTTATTACTTATTTTCATTCCCTTTTCTGCTTGGTTAGACATAATAATTGGGACTTTATAAGAAATATTTTAGGTCACTACGTTTGATTTAAAACTCACTCTAAAGAAATAAACAGTTTTTCTTTGGCTCTTTAATCTCTCTCCTTTAATTACATGACATACAAGTACATCAGGTATATCATAAGTTTTGAAGGATCCCGGGTTATTTACCAATTGACCACACGTGGATGACCACGCATATGCTGACAAAGTAGTACTAAAAAAAAAATCACGAAAAATTAGGTACTTTTCTATGGACATACACGGATAATTTTAAATGCGATACACATGTATTATTATTCAACGGACGAATAGACCCAAGCCGCAGCTGGTAAAAGAATATTAGAACAAAACTCCATAGACCTCGGATCCAACCAAAGCGCAATCTCGGTAAAACTTCCATTCCATCTCGTCAAATATATATTATCTCCCATTTATATGGACGATGCAGTTGCATTGTGCATGTGCATTCACGGCGAGGAACGTGCCCCGTACGAGACTGTACAGGATTCCATAATGTACTCGTACTACTTTATAATAGAAAATCATGATTACAACTGTATATATATGTACAGTCAAGAGTCAAAATTGCAGTCAGAATCTACAAGGCATTATGATCATTAAGGCTAGGCGATAAGGTCTTCGAGGTATGACTGTACTTATGACGCTTGACTGTACAATCATCTGCAGAGAACCTGACCCCCTGTGATAGGATTCGGTGAGGTTTCTATGCAGCTAACTGTACATAATATACATATACGGTAAAGAATGGCGGAAAGGCTGAAACAAGAGATGATATTTTAATTGAATGGTTACTTACCTATATGTGATTTAAAATAAGCAAGCTAATCCTAAGCGGGTTATGGAAAAATTTGTGACTTTTTAGCCTAATGTTAGAATCAATTAGAACATTGGAGAATAAGAGGTACAAGCACACTACGAAATTGATGATACACTCTGTAGCAAATCTTTATTCTTGTTCAGAGCCGCAGCTGCCTCTATAAGAATTTGAAGAATTTCTACGTTATTACCATAACTATTGAGATGTGAAACGACTCTTGAATAACAGGATTTACTTTTAGTATAAAATCGGGGGTGGCCAAGTGGTAATGACATCCGCTTCAGGTCGGATAGGACCCGGGTTGAAATCCTACCTGTGTCACATGAATGACCAATCGACTCATGTATGGTAGTTTTCTCATAGACCACCACCTGCTTCCGATGAAGGAAAACATCGTGAAGAAACCTGCACATTGGCTGACTGTTTAGTTTACTAGTGTGTATACGGCTACTGTCACTAGATGGCGCGATGGCGGTAGTCGTAAAAGTCATGTCAAATGCCTTCAGGCGATTTGAATAAAATCTGACACCAGTGTTAGTAATAACACACTCGATAAGAAGAAGTAAAAAATCAATTTCATTTTATAAATCAGTACTCAGACTTACTAAATACAATGTATTTATTAAGTCTGAGTACTGATTTATAATCCTAATCCTAACTAAAAAAATTTCATCCTTTGATACTTTTCACAAATTCTCGGGAATTTCACGGTTTACGATCCTAACTAATCATAACTAATATTATAAATGCGAAAGTGAGTTTGTTTGTTTGTTGGTTTGTTTGTTTGTTTGATACCTCTTCACGCTTTATCTACTGAACCAATCTTCCTGAAATTTCGCATACACATAGCTGGAAGTACGGAGAAAGACATAGGGTACCTTTCATCCCGGGAAAAAGCACTGTTCCCGTGGGAAATTCACGCGGGCGATAGCTAGTAAAATATATATTTATAAACTTCTTGATAAAATTGTTTTAATACACTAGACTAGTAAGTCAGTAAATCTCAGTCGCAGAATTATCAAACCATTATGATTAATATCCTGTCTCGCTCGGAAAGCGAAGCCCTTAGATTAAAATTTACCACAAAAGGATTTCGAAATCAAGGAAGAAAAGAACCTCATTTCTGTATTGTTTAACATTAATGTTTGAGGACGAAAATTTGAGGAAATTTAAGGACCGCGATGGATAACAATGAATAAAGAATTAGGTATTTATGAGAGGAGAGACCCGCCGACGCTGATTTACTTGGGTCTAGAGATGGGCGCTTGGATAAATTTTGGGAAGGTAAAAATGGGAAAGAATGGGTAGAATGGGTAAAAATTAATTTATACCCATTTATACCCGATATTTTTTATTTATACCGGGAAGAAATTAAAATTAAAGTATATTATCCTTATTTTCTTTGATACTGATAAAATAATAATTAAAGTATAAATATTAGGTGTGTTTTGATTATATGGAAGATAAATAACTAGTTGTTTTCGGTTCAAATATTAAAAAAACAAAAACAACATTTAAAATCATATGTATTTAAATAATATTTTGAAAATAATGATGCATATTTAGTATGTGGCTGTTTAAAGTAGAATTAACAAAAAAATCAAAACATCTTCAATTGTATAGGAAGATTGGTTGAGTAGATAAAGCGTGAAGAGGTAATAAACAAACTCACTTTCACATTTATAATATTAATTAGGATTTGGAGGTAACTTCGCAATATTTTTCTATCGAGAAAATTTTATGCAAGCGTGTTTTTGAGAGAGTTAGTAACTAAGTTGGCTGACATTCGTGTACGGCGGGCTTTACGATTCGATGATCGCCTAGCCGTTCAATAGAATTCCGGCATTTGGCAAATTTGTTCGTCGCCCCGGCATGACATTTATTGTCTAAAACCAGTTGGCTGCGAATGAGTCAGAATAAAGATACCTATATCTTGTCAGGTCTTTTAGTAACCAAAACGTAAATTGTACACTTTATAAGTAGTTTTTTATACAGTACTTAATTAAAAAACTAAATATGTGCTTAAACGCTCTATTTCATAATAAATCTTAACGATATATTATAAAATATCGTAATTACAAACATTTTAATTGATTTTAATTTTTACCCGGTATAAATTAAAAATTCCTGGGAAAAAATGGGTATAAATGGATAAATTTCCGAGTCTTGGAAATTTATCGGGTAAATGCCCATCTCTACTTGGGTCTCTTTCTTTATTTATAAAAGTAACGGATGTAAAAATATTCGAAAATTTTCAAAATGTTTCTCAATTTGTATCACGCAATTAACTATATAACTTTCTTGCTAACTTAGCAAGTCTGCAAGGAAGTTGGGAATGAGTGAAATAGAAATTTATTAAAGAAAAGATGTATCAGCTAGTTCATCGCCTCCCCTTTCAAGATTTATACCTCCGTATCTCTCATCTAAGGCCACAAAAATTACGTGACCTTATAACAGCTTTGAGATTATATAGAGCTTTAGGTCATTACAGCGCTAATGTGTAAAAGTTAGTAGGCTTATATAAGTAATTGGTAGATATATTCCCTAGACGGCTGTATTATGATTTGAAATCACTTTTTTAAGTTTCAGGATATTTTATAATAGGTATTCTTCGTGAGTCTAGAGACTAGTGAAAGATAAGTGCGTTTTTAGCAAATCTTCTTCAGGTTGATATAAAAATAAGTACAAAATAATTATGTAGGTGGCAAAATTAATCGAAAGAAAATTTGTACGTATATTCGTATTTAGAATGGATTTTTTCATTTCAAAATGCTGCTCTCACCAGAATAAAGTCGAAATTATCCAAATCGCCCATCTTGGTCTATCTCGTTATTTTACAAATTTACGCTCAGTTCCAATTGAAAAGGAGGAGCTTTTGGTTAGAGTGTTTGCTACACCACGCAGCTTCGCCGCCACCGTCATGACCTATTATAGGTTTGCATGAATTTGATCATGTAGGGTCAAATCAAGAGTACCAGCACAATACACTTCTGCTGCTATCCGTAATAGGGGTTCTATAAATTGGGGCTTATCTCAGGGTGCGGTAATCTGGTAGTTTATGAGTTGGTTAACAATGGCACGTGGCGGCCACCAGGATTATAAGCCAGCACTGTTGATTGGATTATCGATTACACATTTCGTGTAACATAACACTTGCTATATGGGTCAGGAGTATAATTTTAAATTTAAGAAATTATTTTCAATATTTTTTTAAAATATTGTTGCCACTTTTGTAATGTGAAATGGGGATGAAGATAAGTGTTATAAGATAATTGAATTATTTAACTGTTTAAATTTTTTTTTATCGAATTACAACGTACATTCATCCCTAGCTAATAGCTGTGCCCCACGGCTTCGCACCCGTGGGAATTTTGACATTCTAAACAGCTTTCCCCATGAATGGAGCTACTAAGTATACCTAAGATCTTTTTTATATCCATCTATTCTTTCTTTTACATAATGAGAAGCAAATTAATTTTAAATTTAAAACTTTACGATTAATAAATCATACCTATTCTACGGTTCCCAAGCGCCAAATTACAAATATTCGTACTTTCGAATAAGAAATCTCTTCCTCTTAGTACCGGCTAAACTAGTTGAGATATCCTTACTATCTTGTAAAATTTATGAAATCACTTGATATGCAGGTTGTTCGCATCTGGGGACGGCCTTGTTTTTATTTCCATAACAATTTATGCTAAACATCTGATATATTCGGGTTCAAACGATCGGCCCGAAGACATTTGTATGTAAACCAGGGCAGCATCTGTCGTGTTGACCTTTCCCATTGATTCATCAATAACGCTTCTTTCTAAATTTACGTCTTCAAATACAAAGGAACTTCGTTCTTGAAACTAAAAACTATATGATGCTTTTTTAAAAGAATGTCATTTTACTCAAAAAATCGATATTAATGCTTATCGGATGAAAATTCGCAAAATTTACGGTAATATCTTCTGATCGCATTGACATATAGTTTTGATTATTTTTCTGCTGAAAGAGACCGTGGATCCGAGTATTTGTATTAATTTCAGCTTCGTTCTTGAGAAAAAAAGTTTGACAGACAGACGGACTACAAAGTGATCATATAAGGGTTCCATTTTTGCCTTTTGTAGTACGGAACCCTAAAAAAGGCAATCATTTATTCAGAAGACCTTTTCATTCACGTTTTCGCGTCAAAAATACAGAGCAACAGGGACTCCTACTCCGCGCGCGGAAATCCTTGCTACTCGAAGAACAAAAATCATGTAAATTTACATATTAGTCAGTTTAAATGTGGAATGAGATAACTTCTAAATAACACAAGTGACATGAGATAGCTCTGTAAATAAAATAAAAAAGATAATTCCACTTTAATTACCGTAACCTCGAAAAACTTGTAGGCTCAACAATGAAGACGATTGCTGTGAAGCCATTTCTATACGAAGAAATAACAACTTAACAACCCATTTCTAGAACTGTTTACCGTGGCACTTTAACAGTTATTTCAAGACTAATAACGTGCATCCAAAGTAATAATTTCGCAGCTTGCACGTGATTTAATTAAGGACCTAACTAGCGCTACTTTGAGAAGTGCGGCTGAAACAGACAGTTTTCTATGTTAATTTAGTTGGAAATGCGGTGAGGAAAATTTCAATATAACATTGTATTAAATTTAGATCACATTGTAATGAATGTGAATGTATTACGTAAATGGCTACAAATAAGTTTTTATTTTACAAAAAAATCATTTTGGTACAATATTTTATTATCTTTTATTGGTGCATTTAATTTAATTCAGTGTGTGTCTGTGATTTATAGCCTATGTCACTCGGAGGAATGCAAGAAATCGAAAAATACCTCTCACATCAAAATATGTTAAGCCGTTCAGGACTTATGGTGGAATAAAGAAACTTACATTCATACATACATAAACCATGAAAACATAACAATCCTTTTTTGGACAGTCGTGTAAAAAGGAAAATTTATAGAATTGGAGCTTTTATTTAGACTTTACTAAATATAACGTTAAAATTACAAAATAGATTATCTTACACGTATTAAAGTTTACCTTACTAACGGAATACCTGTAGACATTTCAGGTCAATATATTCAG
Source organism: Ephestia elutella (assembly GCA_018467065.1). Lineage (NCBI taxonomy): Eukaryota > Metazoa > Arthropoda > Insecta > Lepidoptera > Pyralidae > Ephestia > Ephestia elutella. Next base: position 8,803,912 of record CM031586.1, read on the forward strand.
CAATATGAAGTCAGCTACATAAATAATACGGTCCTACACCCGACCTGATAAGGGTAGCATACCAGCTATATTTTGACACAACATACAATGTAGGGTATTTCGCGCATAAATCATGAATTTAAAAAAAAAATTCTATACAACTATTTCAGAATAAAATGATAAACGACACCAGACCTGATGATGACGATTTTACAAAAAGAATACCTACTCTTTGTACATCGGAAAGTAGGTAGAATTTGTAGAGGCTGAAAATTTCTACGACTTTCAGAGATGTGACTGTTTAAACACGTATGATATGGAAAATATTTCGGAAATTTACAATAATCTATATGCATATACATAATACAGTAAAAATATTTTGTCTGTACATTTAGTGTTTTTGACTGAAATGGATAGAGGGACACTTAAAAAGAATAATAGAAAGCAAAAAAAAAAATTTTTGGTATTTCTTGTCTGTCTGTCTGTCTGACTGTCTGTATGTTTCACGCAAAAACTACTGGACGGATTTGAATGAAACTTTTTTTGTTGTATAGCTATTAAGCATGGGCAACACATAATTGATTTTGAAAACTGGAACACCTGATGAAGAACCTTAACAGAACAGCTAAACTATAAGAAATATGGAAATGATACCTTTGCAAAATTTTATCAATCGGACGAGCATTTTATGTTGACGTACAGAAATCGAAGATCAGGATCATCTGATGAAGAATTCCAAGAGACCAACTACACCATTACATGTATGGAAATGGCTCCTTAGCAAAAGTCGTTCAACCTGGTAAGCATTTTCTGCTGACGTATAAAAATTGAAGATTATGGAACATCTGATGAAAAACTCCAAGAGGTCAGCTACTCTATAAAATAAATGGAAATGGGGCCTTAGCAAAAGTTAGCCAACCGGATGAGCATTTTCTACTGACGTATAAATAGACAGGACACGGCATAGGACAAAGAGGGACTCGGGGTGGGAGTGGTGGTAAATAAAGGGTAAATATAGATAACGAGCAGACGAAGATCGTTTATTGAATGAAATATCACTTTTGTTTCATTTTGACACCGCGACTGTACTACAAGTACCTCATATATTCCCGCGGCACACTGGATAACCAAATGGCTGAAATTTTGAGTACTGCAGTTTAGATACTACAGTTTGGAACACAAAAAGATTTTTCATCTAAGCGAAACTCACGCGGGCGAAGCCGCGGGCAACAGCTAGTGATGATAATAATCACAATTTCGAATATATTAAATATCATCTAAATTATAAAACAAAAAATGATAAAGTTAAATATCTTAGTGATAAAGTTAATCACATTTTAGCATTATATTGCCCGCTTTGTCAAAAACAAAGCAAGGGATCCTAATGGCGCGAGCCATGAAAGAAAACGGGCTAATATTATGTGAACCCGGGTTTACTGCCGGGCCAAGTCAAACGTCTGTTTGCTCCACTAAAACTGGGCATTAATCAATGTTTTTCTACCGCTCGCCAACTTGTCACTACGTTCGTAAATCAACTTCTTGCCTTGTTGTGTTTACTGTTACATTGGGTGCGAAATATTCACATGAATTGGGAGACTGATGTGAATGGACATGGGAGACATGGACAAAATAACATGTTTCCTTCACTTTTATGGAAACGTTTGTAGAGTTATAGGTATAGTATATTTTTTACTGCAGATGGAATTTAACTAGAAAGGTAACTAAATTATTAATAAAGAGAATACTTATAGGCTCGCCTAGATATATGTATTATTAATATACTTAATTTATTTCACTATATGGAACATTTGCCGAATAATTAACTAGTACCATTTTTTTTAAATATTTGAATTTTTACATTGATTGTCAGGCTTAAGAAGTTGAGGCAAGAAGTTTTATTACTTCCCTGACCAATGAATGCTAATAAGTTCCTTGGCTGATTTTACAAACACGACCATAATATACCATCATAATACAGAGGAAAAAACATTTTTTTCAGGTTTCACTCGATGTTTACACTGTTTGCAAATATTGGTTGTAGGATATTAATTTTATTTTAATTATGTATTAATATTTATTTATTTAAAACTTTATTGTACAAAATTACAAAAAATATGTAGAAATCCAGTCAACCGTTTAATTTTATTTGTCTACTTGCCGAAACAAATTAAACTGAAAGACGATCTTGTCCGGAAAAATGTTTTTCTTCTTCAGCGAGAAAACGAGCGCCCTCTGTAGTTTTCTGTGTGAAATACTACACAGCATTTTTATTAGGCGGGCGTTCAGAATGAAATGGTGAAAAGTTTGTTACCGAGAGTTTGTAGAGATGGCTCTGGGAAGTAAGTAAACAAAAACTATGATAAAAACTTTACAAAGATATTATACATTACCAATACTACCTATTTGTTTTTAAATGTTAAAATATTGTGTAACGTAAGGACAGTTATTAACTGTAGTAATGTATGTAATAAGAACAGAATACTACTAATAATACTTCTTGTAATAAGAACTTAAAAAAAACGCCCCAATGGAAGATAGTTTGCAGGTTGCAAAGTGGGTTTAGCATAAAGTATTTTCTAAAACGGATTTACCGAAATAATTCTCACATAAGCATAGCCAATCAAAGCGATTACTATAATTTATTACAAATTTGGTAGATACATAATGTTAAGACAAACATAACAAAGCTCTATACAAAACAGCATTGTATGCAGCTAATGCAATCGGGAACAGTCGAGCTATTTCTAGCCATCGCCAACAGTTACATTGCGACAAAATTACATTAAGACCGTGAATCAGCGGCGCTCTTAATAACGGTTCAAATTCTAATACCTACATTCATATCACATCGAATTTTCCAGCCCATGAACATTTCAATACGATTTCGTAGTCAAATAACACGATAACTGACATCATGGTAATGTTTTTATTTTTCTACGTGTGCCTGAAGCTTTGTTTGTTTCAAGTAAACGGAGATAAAACGATAGGTAAGTTTTATTTTAAGGATTTGCTTTTGAAAGAATCATGTGTTTGGAATATTTTATTCAAAGATGTAATTTAGAATGAAAGTTCTTTGATATAAAATGGGAATATTTGTTTTTCGTGAAAAAAATTGTAAGTGACAAAGAAGTTAGAACTCATATAAACTAAGTACGTATAAAAATAGTATAACTTCAAAAGTAGAACTTTTGTATACAAACTGACTACTACTACTTGTTTTGTGAGAACTTGTGTAATATTGTGTATTACAATTTATGGTACTCATACTCCACGTAGGTTTGTCCGGATTGTCCTTTTTTCCGATACCACAGAATACATAATAGTGCCGATACTTATGTTTTTCATTTTATATTTTCATGCAGGTGCAGTTTTTGATGATGTTGGATTTTTGCATGAAGCTGCCTTTAATGTGGTCATCACTACAGTTTCCGAAGGCCAAGAGAATCCATTTATTGCAAAAGTTTTGCGGACACCCCCCGGAGATCTAATAGAAGCAGAGGACGCAGTTTGTTCCCTCTTTGAAGTTAGTTTTTCCTAGCGTGTCCCCGTGTACTCTTACCTATTCACTTATCCCTATCTACTTATCCTAATATAGTATTATATTAATGATTTTCTTACAGTAAGGTATTAAAAGTTTATAATTTTGATGCCATTTTTATTTGTATTTCATTACATATTATAAAACGAAGAGTTAGTCAGTTTTAAATTTTCAGTTTAGAATTACTGATATTGGCAGTGTAATCATCAAAATGTAATTATTATGTTAACAGAATACGGTGTTTGGAGTCTTTGGACCGAGGAGTAAACAATTAATAGAACATGTACAAAATATTGTTGATTATTTGGAAGTGCCGCATATTGTCGTGGACCCCGTAGAATCCCAGACTACGAATTGGACTATAGTAAACTTATACCCACATCATCTTGCATATTCACAGGTAAGTTTATTAATAAGTTAATATAAGTATTAATATTTTAAGAAAACCCATAAAATTATTGTTAAATGGTAGTTCACTTCTGCTTCAGGTTTTCAGAGACATTATTGAAATTAAAAGTTGGATAGAATTTACGGTTATATACGAAGGCACAGAACTTTTGCCATTTCTAGTTAATATACTTACTATGCAAGATTTGGAATCAGGGGACCATATTGTGATAAATGTCGTTCAACTGCCAGAAGGCGACGACTTCAGGTAAGCGAGAGAGGTTACTTTGGACAATCACCATTTTTCATTTGTAAAGTAAATTGATTTTTCAGACCTCAGCTTAAAACTATCAAGGCTTCTGGGTCATTGAACTATCTTGTTATTTGTACAAACGAAAAGATGCCAGTGTTCCTAGAGCAGGCTCAGCAAGTTGGCATAATGTCAGATGAACATAGTTATATAATTATGAATCCTGACTTTCAAACTTTCGATACAGAAAGTTATAAACACGGAGGATCGAATATTACAGGTATATTTTGTTTATTTTAAGTTTTGGAAAATAGTTGTGCCTTGGGGCTCCTTTATCATGAAGTAGTTACAACTTTTAATAGTAGCTATGAAAGAAATGTCTTATCTCTCCAATTAACTGTAAAAAAGTTAATAAAATGATGAGCTGATTAAAATTTTTAGGTATACGATTTTTCGACCCAAGCACTGAAGACATCCAAAACTTTATAAAGTCAGTTAACGAAAAAGTGGTAGAATTGTCTGAAGGTCAAATTATAAATGCGATAGAAGACAATGCGTTGACACTGGACATAGCTTTGCTTCATGATTCGGTGATGTTGTTCGTCGCTGCAGTCGATGCAATGGGAATCGAAGAGGGCGCTAATGTCACGTGTGATGCTGATGATAGCTGGAACTTTGGCTCCTCCATTGTCAATATGATGAAGTCTGTAAGTGTTTATCGCAATATTGAATACACTGTCCACTAATACCTACATTTTTTTAGTTTTCGTAGTATTTGCCTAAAACAAAGTAAATTTTGCGTCTCTGCAACTTATAAATTTAAGATTACAAAGAGTCAAGTATATTATTTGAGTTAGTTACATTATTGTACTACTTAAGTGAGGCTTAAGTAGTACAATAATGATTTCAAGAAGTAAGCAATTTATATTTTAATTTGCGTAAAATGAGACGTTTCTGTTTTCTTTTTCAGTTAGAAATAGATGGACTAACTGGTCTTGTAAAATTTGATGAAGATGGCTTCAGATCAGATTTTGAAATTGATATTATGGAACTGCAAACACATGGGTTTGAAAAAGTAAGAACTGTGACTTATCTTAATAGTTTGAATGAATAATATGAAAATAATATGTTATTTTTCTTATTAGGTAGCAACATGGACTGCTGAGGATGGTTACGAAGATACAAGAATTGTGATACCACCTGTCGAGTTAGAAGGTTCTGATTCCATGAAAGGGAAACACTTCATCATACTTACTGCACTAGTAAGATTTTTTTATCGGTTTTCTATCGTTACCTTCATATTAGTAAACTTTCAGGTGGTATTTGGATTAATATATGATTTTTAAAAGAAGATTGTCAGACCTACCAGCTCTTTTAAAACAGCTCAAAATTTACCAAAGAGTTCAAAGATTTATATACAACAGCTTTATTCGTTTTCGAATAATATTTTAGCTTTTACCTTAGTAGCTTAAAGGAAAAACGAAAAGAGATAATTTTCGCAAACACAAATAATAAATCTTTAGAAGTGTGCTAAACTTAAGGGAATAAATTCACATATAACAGTTAAAGAAACATTACTTATTGTTTATACAGTTTTAGTGAGGCGGGCGCGCCCTCCAGTAAATCGCTCGTAGTTTGTGCTACGAGCGATTCACTGGAGGGCTATAAACGCTAATAGTTTCTGTAATTACAGAGTGCTCCTTATGGAATGCTCAAGGAATCGTCGAACAAACTAGAAGGGAACGACAGATACGAGGGCTTTGGAATAGAACTGATTGAGGAGCTGGCTAAAATGAATGAGTTTAACTATACCTTCGAAATACAGGAAGATGGTGTTTACGGCTCGTACGATGCCAAAACAGGTTCATGGACAGGCATGATGGAGAAAGTTATGGACGGGGTAGGTTTTTATTACAATTTTAGTAGCTAACTAATAAATATGACTTAGTTTGACTGTCTTCCAAAAGAATGGAAACAGAAAAATAATAAAGACTTAAGATTTGCTAGAACACCAATCAATTCAGTACACAAAATCTACAACTGGTTCAAATACGTAACTTTTATTGTCAGTAAAAATTTGAATACAACAATATCTTTCTTTTTCGTTTTAGAGAGCAGATTTTGCCATCACTGACTTGACCATCACTTCTGCCCGACAAAAAGCAGTAGATTTTACTAGCCCCTTTATGAACTTGGGCATAACCATATTGTACAAGAAACCTACTAAACAACCACCAGATTTGTTTTCATTTATATCACCTTTTTCACTTGAAGTGAGTATCAACTAGTAAGTATTTTAAATACGTAGTGAAATGAAAATTTTTGCCAAGTTATCTATATAAATATAAAAGGTGACTGACTGATTGACTGACTGACTGACATAGTGATCTATCAACGCACAGCCCAAACCACTGGACGGATCGGGCTGAAATTTGGCATGCAGGTAGATGTTATGACGTAGGCATCCGCTAAGAAAGGCTTAACGCGAGCGAAGCCGCGGGCGCCCGCTAGTTGATTAATAAAGTGTGTGAGGGTATGGTAATGGAGGTATTTCTCATTGTTCGCAAATACTCAATTATCAATTATAAATACATTCATTGTCTATATTTCCTAACTTAGAACTGACATTAGAAACTACCAAAAATGTTTTGTCTAAATCATGTATACCAATGCCTTAAAAAAACTTAAATATATTTTACAATAGCCTCGTAGTATTGTTTTATACACTTGTTATCATTTCAGGTATGGCAATATTTAGCTGGAGCTTACGTTGGAGTTTCAGTACTGTTGTTTGTTTTGGGGAGAATGGCGCCAGATGAATGGCAGAACCCATATCCATGTATCGAGGAACCAGAGACACTGGACAATCAGTTTTCCATGGCAAATTCGTTTTGGTTCACGCTTGGCAGTGTGCTCACTCAAGGATCGGAAATAGCCCCAATGTATGAATTTATATTTAAATTTAATGTATTTTTCTATTTTAATTTATTTATCTTGCAAATGTTGAAATATGAGGCCTGTGTCCAGAAAAGGATTTTTTGTGGCTGTGATGATGATGTATTTATAAAAATGTTGACTTGCCTTCCTTATCCACTCTTTGTTAAAAAAGCTCTAAAGATGTTAACAACAGATACCACTTAACATGTCTTGAAGTTAAATAATAATATGGCTAGCACATTCGATACTATTACGATTTATACGAAAATAAATAAATGAAGGTCATGAAAGTAATTGCACGCCTTGTGGCGAAGCATCAAAATTGCGCCAGTTTCGGAACATAATCAGTCAGTCTATTGAAACAAAAAAAAAGTATAAAACGTATTTTCATCTCAGAGCTGTATCCACCCGTATGGCAGGCAGTATGTGGTGGTTCTTTACTCTGATTATGGTGTCGTCATACACCGCCAACCTTGCCGCTTTCCTAACTGTCGAGTCCAAGTTCTACGCCATCAAGAGTGTCTCTGATCTGGCTGGCAACCCCTACTCCATCACTTATGGTGCTAAGAAGAACGGTGCTACTTTAAGTTTTTTCAAGGTAAGTTAGGTGCCTAGTACTATCGAGATATTATGTACTAATAGTACTCTCTACTTTTATTTTACTTCCAAATAATTTTGTCAATAGGATTACAATAAAAAATCATTACGACAATATTTCCAGGATTATACTCAGTTCAATCAATAATACTGATCAATTTTAATTAACATATTTTGAACAGAAAAAAACCCTCTCTTTTTTTCATTTATCACTAGAATATTGTTCTTGGAGAAAAGTTATTTTTAGAACAGAAAATAAAACTAGATCTTTCAGTTTATTAACATTTTCCAAGTAACCCCGCGAATATACTTAAGATATTGAAATTATGTTTTACAGGAATCTGATAATCTTCTTTATCAGAAAATGTTTAAATACATGGAGGACCATCCTGAACTAATGCCTCCTACTAACGATGCTGGTCTTGAAAGGTACCTACATCAATTAATTAATTTTACAATCATACATTATCGATTATTTAATATCTCAACCTTGCAACATTTTAAATATATCGATGTTAATTAAATTTTTTGCTATTTCAGAGTAAAGTCAGATGATGAAAACTATGCGTTTCTCATGGAATCTACATCAATTGAATACATGGTTGAAAGGAATTGTGACGTAGCACAAGTTGGAGGACTATTGGATAGTAAAGGATATGGAATAGCTATGAAAAAAAGTATGAACAATTTATATTACACTCACTAAAGTAGGTAATGCCAATTATAAATGACGATAGTACAGTCAACAGTTAAATTAGGTTTTCAGGTCACACAACTATATTTTTAGATTGCGTTGACACTGCATTGTTGAATGGTCTCTATCCAATCGACATTTAGCTATCGTCTGAGTACATCATATTGTGTAGCTGATGTAGTTATCATCACTAAAATATAATAACGCACATGGAAACCTATTTATGTAATTGACTGTACATATGTTATGAGACCAAACATTTACAGAATTTCCATTATACATACCCTACCGATTTACGCTATTTTTTTTCTATAAGACTCCGCATACCGCCAGCCGATGAGTGAATCAATACTCCAGCTACAAGAAGAGGGGAAGTTGACGAGGATGAAGGATAAGTGGTGGAAGGAAAAAAGAGGAGGCGGTGCATGTGCGGTAAGAAAGAAAGAAAAAATGTAATGTACTAACTAAATGATACCTAGGCACTACCTAGGTCATTTACAACGTAATGATAAGGGAGAGGCCATCGAAATACAACTATTACGTAATATCTCGATGGGAGAGACCGGAGAAAAGTAGGGAAAGTAACGCGTGGGGATATAAAATTTTGAGCAAAATCTGGATACTCCAAGAAACCGGGTGAAATGGCAAATCCATGAGGAGGCCTTTACCTAACAATGGGTAATTCCGGGCTGAAGATGAAGAATAAAATCTAAATGGACCCTTAACAATAGATAAGTACATCGAAGCAAGAACCATAATACGAGTATATCTTCTTCTTCTAATTTAATATTATTATGTGTTTTTGACGCTGGAGTTTACCACGCCTTTCTTTCATTACAGGGCAACATTTTAATTTTGTATATTTATATTTCACTTTAGCGTTTACCACTATTAATATTAATTTGATATCTTCGGGTTTATTTGGTATAAATATACCTAATTCTTGCTTTGTAACAAAGCATTCTTCCTTGAAAGCCTTCCAATTCCGTCAGATCTTAATGGACCCTTTCAAATTAATCAGCGTGCTATCAACGAGATGAACTAGAAGCAAATTGTCATCCCGACGCCATAAATCTTCCGGATTGTCCTATTTATGGAAATCCGGAGTTTTACTTGCTTAGATCTTGCAATTCATTGGATCAATCGTCATCGGATCGTCCATACATTTATTACGTGACGTGACATCATTTTGTACACGTACAATTATCTCCCAGTAATAACTGTCACATTAGGTAATTCTTATTTTAAAAGATTCAGTGGAAATTAAAAAAATATTTATATCAACAAGAATCTATCTCTTTTCCATACCAATAGCAATACAAAAATCATATAAATATCAAGAATTACCTAACAAAATTAGTCTTTTAGATCTTTTTATTGTTAATGTTATCCCTTAGGACGACGACGCAGGCAGTGGTGATGCCCAACCTTTGGTGTTGGCCAACGTTGGTGGAGTGTTCATCGTGCTAGTTGCAGGCTCTGGGCTGGCCGTCGTGTGCGCCATACTCGAGATGACGATCGATATCTGGCTCATATCTCGGAAACATGAGGTGACCTCATAATATTATTGCCATGGTTTTTTGACGCTGTTTTTTACAATTTCCTGGCAAGTCTTTTGATTTTGATAGATACTTTAGGAGTATACTTTCCGATACCTTATCCATCCATTTCATTTTTACTATTGATTTTTGTTACCATAGTTTTTCATATTTCATTGTTATAATAGATTAGGTAACTAGGTATTGTAAATAATTCATCGATTATCCTTTTTTGTACCCTTTATTTAGCAAGCATAACTTAAAATATATCCTCTGCAACCTTATGCCCTTCATTAAAAAACAATCAAATTAAATATTTAATCGAAATATGTATCTGTTTTACCTTTCCATATACCAGACCTGCATGAGAGACCCCTACAAAACTTGGCCTTGCGAGATGACGATCAAAAATTGGTACGTTTAGTACATAGTATTAAAATCAAAATAAACATTTACTATTCGTATGAGAACAAAATTTAGCTTTTACATATTGCAGGTCTCATTTAAAGAAGAGTTGATAGCCGAATTGAAATTTATCTTTACTACATCTGGAGACGTAAAGCCTGTTCGTCATCGCGAACCTTCTGGCAGCGGTTCGGGTGGTTCTAAAAAGGATGAAGCGGATAACCCCGATGAGCAAGAACCTGGTTATGAACGAATAAATGAAGAAACTCTCGAGGTGGCGTTTGATCCGGCTCCTACACCCAGGTCTGAGAGGTCAACGCATTCCCGCCACACGCTGCATAGTCGAAGACAAAGCAACGCAGTGCAGATGGCGAAAATGAGGAAGTTTAGCAATCGTAGTGCACGATTGTAAAATAAAATGATTCTTCCTGATTTTACTATATCGTTTTTCTTTGTCCTATTTCCTCTATCAGCTTACTATATCGAAATAACCTATCATTCACAAATTAATGTAATTGGAACAATAGCTAAAGTTGAATGAAATTTAAACATTTAACTAACATCTGACTGATAAGTAAATTAGGAATTTGATGATATGGTCACCTCACCACGCCCGCCCGCCACCTGGAGGCCCTGGGTTCGATTCCTGGCACGGGCAAATATTTGTTCCTTTTCACTGATTTCTCTGCGGATCTAGGTGTATTGTGCTCGGTTGTGTGTTTGTGCCCATCGGGCCCACGAGCTTAATGCTTAGTATGGGCACTATGGGCAGTTGAGTGATCAAAAAAATAATGAATTAATTAATATAAACAGGAAATTATATTATAGAAAGTATTAATCAACGAATACATTGACGTGGTCGTGTAGTGTATTTATTCTTTGACATTGTAGAGTTTAGTACTACTTTGATTGAAGTAACATAGAAAAAGTTTTTTTCGAAAATAGAACCAAAGACACAGAAATAATGGGAGTTTATTTGAAAATAGAATGTTTTAACGCAAAAGTTTTCACCCACGCAGTTCGGACAAAGAAAAAATACACCGCGCGTTTCGGATTAAATTGATACCTTTATAAATAGCAAGCTAGACATTTGATCATTTTCATAACAATTTTATCTACCCACAGGAAAGATAAGACGTTCTGTAGGTGGATTGTTGTAAAGGGCTATTAATATCACAACTAAAACTAAATAAAGGAATCAAACACTCAAGAGACTAGCTACTGAAATAAGTACCTACTTAATAAAATAATATTTTCACTTCTCATGCTCTGAAAGTCCTTATTTGTGCAGGATATAGGCTGCACAAAATCGAATTTTGTGCACAAGGGCATTAACGTATCTACTCATAAATGTATCTATATTAAGGCAAAGAAAATGAGCCATACAGCCAAAAATGATAAAAAGTTCATAGATAGAATTTGTTATTTTATAATATTTACTTTAAATTTATTTGCCTTATGTGTTTTTTAAGACAAAAAAGATATTAAAATTTAAATTCAAGTACGGTAGGTTATTTAATTAATTTAAAAAAAATATTATTACAAAATTAATTTAATAGTAGGCTGAATAGGTCTGCAGCCCAAGCCTATCAATATCGTAAGATTAAAAAAATAAAGCGGCGGGAAACAGCTCTTGTTTTTTCGTGCGTTTAATAATTTCTTCAATTTGATTTATTTCCTCGCAATCGAAGTGAAAAGCAGAGTTTATAACTCGTCCACAAAACGTTTTTTATCCTCGACATTACTATCAGCCCTCGCCTTCGGCTCGGGCTGCTAAAAGTCTCGGATAAAAATGATTCGTTTTGTGCACTTGTTGTAAAATCTACTATTTCCATTAAGCACTTGCTATTTACACTTAATTCTTTTAACATCTCTATAACATCTATACTTCTAATATGATAGATGACTGAACTTAGGCATAATTATGCAACCTAAAGTTTGTTTATAATTTGTTCTTGATTCTTTTATTTAAACCAACAAAAAAAACCATTACGTCTATAGGAGAATTGTCAAAAAGGCACGCAAATTCAATCTATTTTAAAATGAATATTTTTTTATTACCTATCAACATCTTTTCGTTTTTTTACTTTATATATATTCAAAACAATGTACTTACATCAAAATGATCGCAGTCATTAAATTTTGCATTAGAATTTTTCGATACATTGTTTAATCAAAATTAATAAAGAAAATATATTTGTACTGGTTTTTGCCCGCGGCTTCGCCCACGTGAATTTCCCACAAGAACAGTGCTTTTTCCCGGAATGAAAAGTACCCTATATCCTTCTCAGTACTTCTAACTATGTGTATGAGAAATTTCAGGAAGATTGGTTCAGTAGATAAAGCGTGAAGAGGTAACAAACAAACAAACAAACAAACTCACTTTGGCATTTATAATATTAGTTCATTCATTAGTTAGGATTAGTATTGTTGTGTCCATTTTTTGTTGCGTTTTTCTACGGGTGCTTGGCATAATAAATATGCTACTCGTGTTTCACGTTCATAACCCGAGTGGCCAGTTAATTAGAGCCACGTGAGAAATGTGCTCGTGTCGCTAGCCAATGTGTCCGGAGTGAAGAGGGTTGATTGAGTGAGTGGGATTGCGAGGTCGGAGGGCTGACCATTGACTCCTTTGTGATTTGGACGGAGGCTATTGGGTATCTTGGGTATTACTTTTATGGCGAGTTAAGGAAATGTGAGGAACTAGTCTCTGACGACATATTTAGCCGCGTTAATAAATGACTGGAAACGTATGTTGTAAAGTGACGTCTTCGGAGAAAATGTAGCAGTGGAGTTTGTTGCGCCGCCTCTTCTCCATTTGCGCTTTTGAGGCGGTGGTAACCTTTTCTTTAAGTAATGACTGATCTTATCTTAAAGTGTGACGTCAACTAACTGAAAAACAAGAATACGACGATTTAAAAGTGCTATTTTTTAGCCTGCTTAAATAAAATCATTTTCATTTTTTATTGGAACTTCTATTGTAGTTTGCTGGGATTTTCATTACTAAATGTAAGGAAGGTGTCTAAACTCAATTGAGTGTACATTAACAAGACAAAACTTCGTAAAGCTCATTTAAATACTTAGGTAGGTATTTAATTAGGTACCTATTGGAAATTTAGAAACAATTAGTAAAAGCTTTCAGGAAACAAAGGCTCTAGAAAATTTGAAACAATGCAAATGTTACTTGTTAATGAGTTTTAATGTTGATAAAATATTTTTATAAAAAACAAATTTTTTATTAAATTTTTTGTATAGAACATTTGCTGGTGTTTTCAATCGGTCACCGTCGCCATTATTTCGCTGTCCTCTGAACGGACTTTAAAAACCGCGATCAGAGCTTACATTAGCCAAACAAATTTCTGGCAAACTTACCTATAACTTGTTCGTGGAAACTACGTCCGGGAGACATAATTTTTATTGAGTTTCCACTTATTAAACTTATAATTAAGACTCAAAAAATTAATAAAACTTTAGTAAAAGTTCAGATTCTACACAGATATAAGCATCTTCTTGTTTTTCCAACTTTGATTAAATTGACGGAAAACAAGACCAAGACAGAGAGCCCAACGTAGATTGAAGAGTTTAGTAAGTAGGTGTATGTAGATACCCAATTTCTACAATGGAAAAACTCTATTTTTTTTTTTGTTTGATTTTCGTTATAAATATTTGTATATGAACAATATGTACATTCTGGAAAACTTTAATTTTGCGATTCTCTTTGCTCAGTCAAGACAGCTCATTTCATACAGACTTGTACGATTAAGGACACCTTTTAGTCTGATGAACTTGATTCCATGAAACTTTCATGAATTGTTTATTTTTGTAACATTATCAAATATCTCTGTTGAACAAAAAATAAAAGAATTAATGAGATTAGAACAAAATTGCCAATAATAAAAGATCGCGACGAATTGATAGCCTCCTCCTTTTTTTTTGAAGTCTGTTATAAATTGTACAAAATAGAGAAAAAATATCCATGGTTATAGATTCTCATGTATTTTTCAGACTCTTGATGATTCACAATGACTATAGAAAGAGACTATGTATTCTTTTCTTCCCAATATCAATGTCTCGTAACTCGTAATTCATTTCTTTACAACAGCATATTTTAAAAATATTCACATGATAAAACACGGCTCAATTTTATTTCCCAAAATTAAATTAATGAATTATTTCTGCAAAAGTGCCACTTGTTTCAACGAGCGTAAATACTTCAAAGGTTATTTAATTAGCAAAATTATGTTTGAAATAATTAATGATGTCACGTTTACTCCATATTCAGTTCACGCTCACTTCGATTCCATATTAACCTATAAAGAAGTCGATCAGTTTACATTACAAATATAATTAGGTACATTGCGAATATAAGTTGTCATTTTTGGAGGTCACTGTATTTCTTAACCATATAATGGACGCTATATGAGCTCCATTTTTATATCTCTCGCCATCTTGATAATAATCGTAAATAATTCCGTGAAGCGATGACATAAAGCGGTAAAACAAGCCATTATTCAACCGAGCTGAGCAGAAAGGGTGGCTTTTTGTCATCACTTTGTATTTCAAGAAATAAATACTAGCTCGTTTGTTAAGAATTATTTTAATATGTATAAAGAATAACAATTTCTTACTAGTTTTATGTGTATTAAATAAAATAACTATAGAAAAACACTTTGACAACGAATTATAAAATATGTAAGCTCTAGTCTAAAAATACATTTTAGAGATCAACAAGTTTGATATATATTTGATTATATTATAACTTAAGTTAATAATAATATTATTCACGCCTTGTACTGTACATATTTATTTTAACCACTAGGTAATTCAGTTACAGAATTCCTTTCAGAAAAAATATAATGTGCGCAATACACTTTAGCTACTGAGTTAAACGTTATACGAGTATCTTTATAAGCGTCATTTTTTCTATTTTTATTTTCAACATCATTATTAGGCTAAAGATTACCATCTACATGACAGAAAATTATTACAACAGCTGAAAACCTCTGTGTACACACTTTTTGTGGGGTCTTGTGTTGGAAAAATCGAGTAGTTCACTCCACACCTACGCTTAAAGTCATGGGAGATAATTTTGTTTTAAAGCATTATTAGCTTCAATCATACAGAAGATATCTTTTATCAGTACTGGCGGCGTTTAGCAAAAGCTATACTGAGAGGTGAGAGAGAGTGCCGAGAGTGACGTGAGCTATGGGAAGTGCAGGTCCTCCTGGAGGACGTTGACCTCCCCGACTTGATGGAGCGAAGTGAGTGGACCTCGTCTTTCCCTTCGGTTTCGGCGAGCACTTCAGCACTGCCTTCGATGGTTTTCTGCGGTCGCTTCACTGGTTTGACGTCACCGCTGAATTTCAACGCGAATTTCAGCTCTTCAACTAACTCGTATCTGAATGTTGTCTGTTAACAGAAAAAGTAAGATCCATAATAAATGTAACCAACAACAATTGTATTTAAAGTTTTCCTTATATCCGTAGATGCATAAGTATAAGGCAAATCAAAACTTATGATCGTGGACGTATGGTCGATACATCGTTTAATGTCAATGTCGGAACAAATTTAATGCATATCAAGCTATTTTGTCTCGACTTCTCGGCTTAGCAGTTACAACATATGTAAAGCTTCTTACATTATACTTAACGGATCTCTTGAACACTCCCCAGAGCATGTCGAGTATAGAAATGAACAGTCCGATGAGACTGCCCACGCCTAGCACCACGAACGCGCCCAACATGTTCTTCATTCCCAGCTGCTTCTGCTCCTCGTTGCTTTTTTCCTAAATTCCCAAAAAAAAAAAAAAACAGGTTAGCCACCTTTTAGATTTATGCATCGAGCAATGGAATACCGCGCGCGGACCAGAGATCCGTAGTGTTACTTTATGGTTTTATGATGTATCTTTAAAGTTCGTCGTCGTCCTCGGGTTATAAATAAACTGGTAATAATACATAGTCTGTAGTCTACAAATTACAAAACTACAGTTAGGAAAAAAATCAAAACATTAAAATGATTTTTTATAGGTATCTATGTCTTAAACCTATGGAATAGTTAACTAACCCAGATGGCGCAGAGACTCAAAGTGAGACTTGGCCTCCGATAATAAGTTTCTCCATTTTGGTTTGTCCTGCACCATCTCCTGCCAATCATTGGCGTTCAGGTTGCTTAGGTCCTTTTCATAGGATAGTTAGGAAAATTTATTAAATATACGTACGCCACATTTTCCTCCTCCCCTTTTCTCTTTCCACCAAAGGTCTCTTAACTTCTGGATGACCCCCTGTTCTTTGAGCTGTAACAGGGCTTCGTCAATATACTTCTTGTATGGGGACTCTGCATAATAACAAAAAAATGCCACTTTAGCCCATGTACTTATAATATTATAAAACAAAGTCCCCCACGACGTCTGTCTGTCAGTCTGTTCGCAATAAATTCAAAAACTAGTTAACGGAATTTCATGCAGTTTTCACCATTTACGAAATACTACGAATTATCTAAATAACGGCAATGCGCCGCGACCGCGAAGCCACCTAGCGCTAGCAAAGACGCAAGCAAGGCGCAATAGGTCGCTGAGCGGGAGCGGGCGCGTTTTCGTATGTATTTTTTTAGTAGGAGGTAAAAACGTAAATATCATACAAAAGATAAATATTGTCTACCCGATCGAAGCCGGGGCGGGCCGCTAGTGTACTTATAAAAAGGTTCCCAAATTGAACAATATCTTGAAACTAATTTAAGTGCCCAGGTTCCCGCTCCGTGGTAATTATACTACAAAATTGGGACGTGATAATATTTTAGTCCAGTGTATTCAGATAGGCTAGTAATCCAAAATTCTCGCAGAAGCTAGACGTTACTGAACAGAGTGACTTCCAACGGCCCCGGCGGGACGGCCCCGGTGACGGGGCCGTTGGAAAAAAAAAATTGCCAACGGCCCCGGCGTGTTTTTTATTTATTTATTCAAAAACAATAAACATTGTGTATGAATTCAATTACATTATTATATAATACTTACTACTACTATTCATTCAATAGATTACTATTCATTCAATAACTAATTTTAAATGGGACGGATAGCATAAAAAAATAATAGCATACGCTCCGGTAGTGTTTAAATGGGGGGAAATTGTGTATTATTTTGAAGACCTTAAATATGAAATTTAAAAAAGAGTTTCTATGTAACAATCACTTTTTATTGTTGAAAAAAAATAAATATCAACTAGGTATCAACAATCATATATATAATAAAATGCATGATGTTTGTATTATATTATGACACAGAATAAATAATAGTACAAGTATTAAGATAAGATAGATAATAGATAAGTATTTTTACTCCGTAAACAGTATTTATAACTAATTAAAGTATTATTAACTGATTGTTACATACAAACTCTTTTTTTAATTTTTTTCATATTTAAGGTCTACATAATAATACACAATTTCCCCCCTTTAAACACTACCGGAGCGTATGCTATTAATTTTTTATGCTATCCGTCCCATTTAAAAAACACGCCGGGGCCGTTGGTAATTATTTTTTCCAACGGCCCCGTCAACGCAAAATCCGGGCCCGCCGGGGCCGTTGGAATTTTTTTTTCCAACGGCCCCGTCACCGGGGCCGTCCCGCCGGGGCCGTTGGAAGTCACTCACTGAACAGCAAGTAACTTTAATAAATTGAAAAATAAATTACTTTTTTTCATT
Organism: Ephestia elutella; assembly: GCA_018467065.1. Lineage (NCBI taxonomy): Eukaryota > Metazoa > Arthropoda > Insecta > Lepidoptera > Pyralidae > Ephestia > Ephestia elutella. Next base: position 8,821,932 of record CM031586.1, read on the forward strand.
CCAATTCCGTAACTTTTCGAGTCTAATAAACCGCCAACTTGAAGCAAGTCGCAGTGTCTCTCTTTGTAGTAGTCTATAGATGATGATTCCATGAAAAAAGCCCAAGAGGAATTTTCAGTCCTGAAACATATTATTACTTTAGTAATGAAACTTACATAGGTATTAAAAAACCTTAAAAAAATGTAAGCGACATAGTGCTTAATAACGGAATAACTCGATAACAATTTTCGATTGCCATTTTAAAAAGTCATAACAAAACAGGTTTTGTAAGCTTTATTCAGATATGTACAGAAAAGGTTACTCTTTATGAGGGACAGATCTTATTATAGTTTAATAATTATCGAAATATGTACGATGCATCTTACAGTATACTCTTATACGCACATGTCTACACCTATGTCATTGTTTTCTAACAGCCAGCCTTTTGAGCTCATCTTTTGGTACATTTTCTGATATGTCGGGTTAGTTGCTTTCTGTAAAATAAAATAAAATATAATTACTAGAGGGTAGGTGTTTGGCAATATTATCAGTAATATAACGGTGCATTATATTAAAAAAAAAAGAATATCATCATATTTATATTTTGCCACAACTAGTTGGAACGGGTTTAGAATGGAGACATTTTAGATATATTTATCTCTCGAACTTCAGATTTCAGTGATCTCTTCCTACTTGCCTCAAAAAATTGTTTTGTAGACCCTTTCTTCTTCGCTCCGTAAGGAATGGACTGACGTTCATACAGTTCCTGCACGTTTTCAAACGGCATTACATTCTTCTCCACCGTGAGGAAGGCCACCAGAGTGCCCACGTATGACGCCACCATTATCATCGTGAAGAACCACCATATACTGGTTATCATACGAGGAGCTAAGGCACTGAAAAACAAAAATAATAAATATTATACTGCAGTGGCCGACAGGCATTCATAGCATGGAAATACATCTGTGAATCCGGAAATACCTACATCAAACAACTTAATAGCTAAAACATTTTACACACGATATTTTTTAAAACGGGAAATAAATTTAACGGGACTTAGCACGAACCTTATTTTATTTGTTTATAGCCGGAGTTGGTTGCCTAGTGAAGGAAAATGATCGTGTTAGTGTTTGTAAATCTGCTACCACCATCACAAGCTAACACCGAAATACTCCGGTCTGGCTGCGACCATGGGAGGTTTCAAAGTTCCCGAAACGTCAGCCGCTATAAATAAATAAAATAAGGTTCGTGCTTAGTCCTGTCAAAATAATATTAACATAATATCATAAAGACGAAGTGAAGTGTTTTGTTTGTAGAGGGTAATCTCCGGAACTTCTGAACCGATTTCAAAAATTATTTCTACATTATACATGAGTGACATAGGCTACAATTTATGTACTATCCGAGCGAAGCCGGGCTGGAGCACTAGTTTTTTATATAGTAGAAGCGGAGAAAAAAAAGAGAGATATTCATGGCGAAGGAGAGAAAAGGCTTTACCCAGCATGTTGGACATGCATCTTCTATTTAAAAAATATAAATACTTCTCTCTTTAGTCGTATTTCCTCATGACTGAGGGTCGTGGTCATTATATGGAATGAAACACACACAACTACTCTCTTGGCAATGTTAATGGAGTGGTTTGCCATTGCCTTCTCCATTTCATATACTAGCTGATAATCATCAACCAGAGTGCAGGTTTCCTCACGATGTTTTCCTTCACTGGAAGCAAGTGGTGGTCGATGAAAACTACATGAGTCAGATTGGTATACAAACTCATGTAGCTCGGGCAGGATTCGAACCTGGGAACTTTGCAGCCACAGGCCGGTGCCTTAACCACTCGGCCACCACCGCTTCATAAAATACTTACATGGGCGCAATTTCAGACCCTTGCTGCATGACAGATCCGATGATAAGCCACACGGAGTTAGCGAAACTGAACTGGTTGGTCAGCTCCTCAGGCTGTTCCACGCACGGGTTGATGTTCTGCCACTCTCGGTGGGAAATCCGACCCACAAATATCATGATGACCCCCAAGCCTAGTTGTATGAGTAACATGTAGTACCACACCTGAAACATTATAGAGAACATTTGAGAAAGAGTTTAGCTAAATCAATGTTCAAAATCCTGATCCTAACTAATATTATAAATGCGAAAGTCAGTTTGTTTGTTTGTTTGTTTGTTTGTTACCTCATCACGCTTTATCTCCTAAACCAATCTGAAATTTTGCATATACATAGTTAGAAGTACTAAGAAGAACATAGGGTACTTTTCATCCCGAGAAAAAGCATTGTTCCCGTGGGAAATTTACGCGGGCAAAAGCTAGTTACTGATAAAATAAGTACTTATTACACCACTTATTTCTTTATCCATTATAGCAAAGAAGAAATTGGAGTAGTGTATCCCGGTTATTGTTATAAAATCGGGTATTAGTTTCAAAAACAAGATACAGTAACCCCGAAATACCATTATAAAAAATCACTAAAGAAATATCTCTGTTGGATACAAGGACTAAGAAATAAAATGTCATCCGGGTAATATCACCCAGGTAGTCTACCAGGTGATTTGCTAACGGGTCAAAGTCAATTATTTTTATTTATATAGGCTTAAAAATAGCACTTATAAATCGTCACATTCTTGTTTTTTAGTTAGTTGACGTCATAAAATTACTTAAAGCTAAGGTTACCACCGCCTCCAAAGCGCAAGTGAAGAAGAGGCGGCGCAACAAGCTCCACTGTTGCATTTTCTCCAAAGACAGACGGGTGATTTGAAGTCACCTGGAGAGTGCAATTTGATAAACCATATAATATCACCCAGGTGGTTCTCAGGTGGTTTGCCAGTAGGTGATTTCAAAAAATGGAATTTGATAACCTAGGGTATATCACCTAGGTGGCCAAAGTTTTTTTTTTATAACATAGGGCGGCAAACGAGCAAGCGGGTCACCTGATGGTAAGCGATCACCGCTGCCCATGGACTACTGCAACACCAAGGGTATTACAAGAGTGTTGCCGGCCTATCAAGAAGACGTAGACTCGTTTTTTGAAGGTTCCAATGTCGTATCGGTTCGGAAACATCGCCGCAGGAAGTTGATTCCACAGATAAGTCGTACGTGGCAAGAAGTGTCTTTAGAATAAACAATCGTTCCTTTTCACGAATCAGGAGATTTTTAATATTTTACCTCTTTGGAAAACACCGCCATGAAGGAAAACATTTCCGGGGGCTGTTTGCTGGGCTGCTTGTAGAGGATGCCGATGCCTAGAGTCATGAAAGGAGTCGAGAAGTCTATGCCAGTCTGCCGCTCTGCTGTTATAGTCAGATCGCAGATGGCGAGGTCGGCTTTCTGGAATATATTGAACGCAGTCAACAACTCCATAGAAAATCATATCGAAAAACAATTGAGATTAGGTAAATCGATAGAAAAGACAGAAATAAAAATAACTTACATAAATTATTTATTTACTTGACCAACTTTAGATCATTCTTTGATGGTAACAATCTTAAAACTCAATGTTAGTGCACAAAATATACACTGTTTGTATCTACCTACATTGAACAATGTATCATTGTACACACCAAATCGACACATGACGCTGGCCCGAAGTCTGTTAGCTAGGGTTGTGTACCGTTTGCGCATAGTTGTATACCTAAATACAATCCACTTGGATCCACTTACACTTTTTGCTGATGACAGTACCATATTGTTTGTAGGTAATAAGGTTCGGAAAACACTGAATCAGAAATCATAAATACGCTGTCATTAATAATGGATTGGTTTAAGAATAATAAATTAAATATTGACAAAACTAAACAAATAAATTTTAAACAGAGACATAATAATAATACAAAATGTAACATTACATTTCTAAATCAAAATATATCTGAAACCGAAGTTACCAAATTCTTAGGATTGTACGTTGATAATAAACTAAATTGGAAGGCACATACCGATAACCTATGCAAACGTGACAATTCTCATATGCTTTATTCAGACTTAAAATATTGGCAATCTAAAATACAGTTATTACAGCCTATCACGTATACGTCAATTCAACATTGCGTTATGAAATTATGTTATGTCTGGGGTAATGCCACAGACAGAGAGCTTATTTTTAAGGCACAAAAACGTTGCATTCGATCTATCTTCCAACTCCGACAAACAGATTCATGCGTGCCATATTTAAAAAAATATAAATTGCTCACATTGCCATGCATGTTATATTTAAGTGTGCCATATTTGTGTACACACACAAAAATAAATTCACTTTTTATACACGAGCTCGTCATTCATCTAAAATAGCGGTATCTGTATACAAAACAGCTTTGATGAGAAAAAGTGTCTTTGGAAGAGCACCTGTAATATACAATAAGTTACCAATCTCCCTCAAGTCAGCAGCAAGTTTAAAAACTTTTAAAAAGGACCTTCACGAGCTACTTGTAGATAAATGTTATTACAAACTTGACGATTTTTTGGAGGACAATTTTTAGCCTTTCTGACAGTGCATTTTGTAGTACTAATTTCATTGTTATAAATTTATTTTCTTTTCATATTTGTACCCCACTTCAGCAGAATACAGAGCACATATATATTTTAACAACACCTGAAATATTTTTGTAACTTTTGTCAAAAATACAGAATAAAATAGATAAAGATCTAAGAGAGACAGAGAGAAATATGAACACGATTGGAGGCGCTGTCTTCGAACGGGGTTCTCTAAAAAAATCAGTTTTTAAGATGGTCTCATAATTAAACGTGTAAATTACTACAGTTCATCGAAATCAGTATCGACTATTCCGACGCACTATTGATACTGATAAAAACAGTTGAATACTCATAATGTGCTTGCACGCAGTAGATATTCCGTGGACGCTGGACGCACGTCCGTCCGCCTCATCCTTTTATTTCAATCGTTATTTCTATGCTGAAAATCTGTATAAGTAAATACAGTTGTTCTTTATACTGTGCAGTAAACTGAGGATAAACTTTCTTGGTTTTCCTTCGCAACAATCACCAGCACTTGTGAGTACCACAATACTCTGTATATATCTCAGATCCCCTGGGAACAACTCATCGCTTGCTGTTGGTGGAGAGGAAGAAATTGTCAATATGGCTGGGAGTTCTGGCCTTGATGAAAGTTTCAGGAAAAATTGGGAGATAATGAATAAGAAGACCCCAACAGGGAAAACAAGCAAGGAGAGATATGCTCAGGCCACTGAGTTGCTTAGTCAGTTGACCAACAAGAAAGAATGGTTCGATACATTCGGATATAGTCGAGCCAATAAATCCAAAAAAAAAGGAGTTTTCAAAAAGTCCTTGCAAACAGGACAAATCTTGAAGGTTTATTTTTTATTTTATTTTTACCTAATATAATATCAATACCTATATATAACTCTATTAATATATTTATAACAAATTATATGTAAACTTGTATAACATCAGCATTTCGGCTCATTTAAGTATATACTTTTCCTATATGTAAAAATAATACTAAACTATTCAATTAAAGCTTATAAAATATTTACAATTTGTACATTTTACAATTTGTAATTTATTTCACGCTAAACGATTTTTTTTAATTGATACTACGGTGATTCTGGTACTTTTTCAGCAGAGTTATAATTGTAATTAAATCGTATGTTTCATAAAGGTAAATTTGGACAACGGCGTGTAATAAAATGTAAGCAATTTTGTATTAGTTTGGCTATAGTTATTGTTTTTAATACGCATTTGGGATTTTATCAATAAACTTATTTTACTCAAAAAATGTATCTTTTCAATTATACATGATTTTTAACAAAAGTTATCAATTATTAATGAGTAAGTATACAACTTCATTCAAGATGCATCCAAGAGAAAGTTTATAACATTTTATTACAACAATTTACATTTTGTAATTGCATTCGGGTAAGAATCCAAACTTTTCAATTTATAATATTAGTAGGAAGTAGGATTAAAATTTATTTATAACAATGATGAAGTTATAAAATCTATGTTTCATGCAAGTTACCTCTTCTATGATTTGTAAAGACATCCCGGACCATCCCTTGACGGCGTCATAGGACCCGTAATCATCTTCTTCATCGAAATTGTAATTGAATCCTAACTTTTCTGACAGTTTTTCAATCAGATCGATAGCAAAACCCTCATAGCGATCATTTCCCTCCAGTTGCTGGGGGGAATTTTTTATGTAAGCGAAGGGTTTCGTCTGAAAAAAAAATGTGAAAATAACAAAGCGTTCGCTCATATAACGGCATGGCGCCGCCACGGCTTTGGATGTAAGCGATTTTGATTAAATATAAGAGAGGAGTAATATCAATAAAGATCAAAATTCAACGGAAAAAGAGGTGATGTTGTGCTATTAAATGACTTAACTTATTGAAAATTTTATCTCCATAAATTACCACTACTTACCAGAGCAATCAAAACTCTCAATGTTTTGTTTTTTAGTATCGATTCTTGATCATTATCAGAGCTGGGAATGTAAGTTCTGCCCAATACTAATGCATTTGAAACGCAATTTCCAATCTAGAAAATAATCAATACATATAATAAAACAGTAAAAATGTTTTGTCTGTACATTTAGTATCTTTGACTGAAATTGATAGAGGGACACTTAAAAAGAATAATAGAACGCAAAAAAAATGTTTTGGAATTTCTTGTCTGTCTGTCTGTCTGTCTGTATGTATGATCACGCTAATCTCCGAAAGTACTGAACCGATTTGAATGAAACTTTTTTTGTTGTATAGCTATTAAGCCTGGGCAACATTTAGGCTATAATTTATTTTGAAAACTGGAACACCTGATGAAGAACCTTAACAGAACAGCTAAACTATAAGAAATATGTAAATGGTGCCTTAACAAAAGTCGTTCAATCTGATGAGCATTTTCTGATGGCGTATAAAAATTGAAGATCTGGAACATCTGATGAAGAACTGCAAGAGACCAGCTACACTATAACATATATGGAAATGGCGCCTTAGTAAAAGTCGTTCAACCTGATGAGCATTTTTTGCTCACGTATAAAAATTGAAGATCTGGAACATCTGATGAAAAACTCCAAGAGAGATTTTTCATCTAAGCGAAACTCACGCGGGCGAAGCCGCGGGCGACAGCTAGTGTGAAATACAATCTATAACTTCTTATACTAAAACTGTAACTGATCCATGTCTGTGCGTACTGCGAAGGAGATATTTGAGAAAAAATGTATGAGGGCCATGAGGGGTCCTCATAAGGCCAATAGAAGCAAAAATATTTTTTCTGTACATATATCTGAATGTTTGTACGTGCATTACACAAGAACTACTTAATGATTTTTGAGCAGTTGAATTTCTTTGATCTGGCGCAAGTTTAATTGACCGAGCGAGCGAAGCGAGCGAAGCGTCTCAGTTTCCACTAGCCGAAAATTCTTTTGTCTGTCCGGATGTTATCGCCTAGAGGTCGCATTTCTGAACCGATTCTCCTGAAATTTTGTGAGCAGGTTCTGCAATTATATAGAATTTTTTAGTCGAGCCAGTTTTTTGAAATTTTAAAAAATGGCGGAAATATATCAAAAAAATCTCATATCTCAGCTATTTAAAAAAAAATCAAAAATGTCATTTGATTTTTTTGTTATTCTTATTGAGACGCAAATTTTTTGTCTGAACAACATAGTGAAATTCAATAAAACCGGTTTAATTCCATATATTTAAATTTCCATACGATAATGGTTCACAAAAAAATCAATAGATGGCGCAGCAAAGCTTTTAATATTCGTAAAACTCGCTATGGTAATTTTTTCATATGTTTACAACAGTGAGTTGATTTATTATGACTCTTTGTTGATTGTTGATTTCAAATTGAACTTTTATTGTTTGTTAGTTGTACATAATATCTAGACTTGTTTTGGGAGACGATTTAAAAGTTTTTAAAAAGTTAATTAAATTTATTCGAAGTTACGTACTTAAACTATTTAAAATTATTTTACAAAAGTTATATTGTAAATGACATACGTCCCGCGGAGTTGCACGCAAGGAACGAAGTGTAGAGACGGGAGTCTGCTCTCCTTACATTGATTCATAAGCAAACCCCTAATATGCTGAACCAGCAATAAGATGATGCAATGGTTCAGGGGTTTACGTATGTAACCCCAGAGGGTGGTTGCATGACTCCTCCCTCATCAAGAGCGAAATTATCCGAAGGACGATTTTCAGAGTTCGGATGATTTCGCATAACGAAGTTAAGGCACTTGAGCTTATATTTAAGAATTACAAATACTGACAGGCTTATAACTATGCTTATATATAACACAACTGTATATACGCTCACTGATTTCACCAAAATGCCCTATTTATTCACTTCACTAACACTGAATTTCAGCCTCTCGTTTAACCTCTCCAGGTCACTAAAGTCGGTTCCTTCCAGATTTACAGGTGAAGTTTGCAGAACATCGGTGGTTGATATCTCTGGTAGAGCTATTACCGGTATCTGTTCGTAAGTAATAGATCTCTCGCTGCGATGAAACTTAAAATGTATGTCACCCACGATGACGTCACAACCATCTGTTATAGTTAGAATGTGGGTGCCCTGTATATATTTTCTTGTAACTTCATTTTCGCAATTTTCAGTTATCAGTGTATCATATCTAGTATACAGGATGTAGCGGTTAACTTTAATCATTTCGGCTTTTATTTCTTCTAATTGAATCGGGATCTGTGTGCAAGTCGTGGGATTTGCAGTGAATTTCAACAATTCCTGGATACAAGTGTCTGTAATCAATTGGAAAGTATCCTTTTCGTGACAAAGGAAATATGTCTCATCTATCTCTAAGCATGGCTGGGCGAGCGACCTGAACTTCAAACTCTTTGAAAGGATATAAGGGTATTTAGGAATGATGATGAGGGTTTGTTTATGATAAGGATTATATATAGGTAAAGGATACAATTTATAGTATGTATACTGCTCAACACTAACGAGTGGTACTTCTAATAAAAATACTATCTTATCTAATTTTATATATGATTTTACAGTTATAGAACGCTCTATTTTAATTAAATTATATGAAGTAGGTGTATATACTAAGTTATTCGTTCTATTTATTATTTCTAGAAATTTAAGTAATTCATGTGACTCTATTACAGATTGATGTAAAATACCTAATTTACTTAAAGATAGAGCTGTCTCTATTTCATTCAATTTACTATATATCAACTGAAAGTTATGCAAATACATGTGATATATATTAGTAATCTGTGACTGTACTAAATATCTATTTTCTTTTGTCTGAAGTACCTTAAATTCACGTTCTATTTCCTTTAATTTACTAACTAATCGTACAAAATTATTATTTACTAATTTAGAAGAATTCACAAAGGTATCAATAACTTCAGAAATTATTGTTATCTTATTATTTACTTTATTTTGATTTAAAGTTAAGTCATTTAAAATAGTATCGTACCTATGTGCATCCTCGTTATCCAGATTTCCTGTGATTGCTTTAATCACGGTACCAATTGGATTCAATAGACCTCTTCTTACTCTACTATTAGGAACTATTTGCCTATACTTTCTTATAGTTACATTTTTTATAAAAATTACCGGATCTCTTAAATTGTATAAATCTTAGCTAAAATTTTTATAAAATTGAGTAGAAATCAATTTGTTAACATTTTCAAAACCAATAACATTTTCATTTAAATCCTTATATACTAAACTTAAATTCTGGGTCTTAGCAATTATCCACTTATCATATTCGATTACAGCTGTTCCTTCCTTAAGGGTAAGTAAACCTGGATTTCTCTCAACCTTTTGGAGCAGAAGGCCCTGGCTGGTTTTCATCAGGGTCATCAGCATCACAACGTATCTGTGGGGGACGTTTAACGTTTTTAATTGGAGTTTTAGTTAATCGTGAACCAATTGCAATAGGTAATATATTACGTTCGGGTTTTCCTTTTACTACTGCTTTTTTGAAACGAGGCTTATCCTTTGATTTTCTTATATTTATATCTTTAACAAATACTGTATTTCCTTCATTAAAATCTTTATCCGATTCTCCTCCTCTCTTCTTTCTTTCCTTTTCTTTTATCTCTATCATTTTACTAGATATGTATTTATATAAGTATTTAGTACGTTTAGCATGATCTTTAAGTAATTCACCCATATATTGTTTTTCAAAATCTATATTAAATATACTCGTACTATTAGATGAGGTATGACCGAACACTACTTCGAATGGGGTAAGACCTGTAGTAGTATGAATTGTGTGATTATAGGACATTATAGAGTAGGTCATAATAGAAGCTGCGTCTGTACATTTCTGCTCGTACTTAGCTAAACGGTATATTTCAATTAAAGTTGAATGAAACCTCTCTACAATTCCAGTCGAATTAGGATTATTAGGGGTAGTTATGTGTAGATCTATTTTATATAAGGACATTAGCTCTCTCATGAGACTATTATTAAATTCTAGACCAGGGTCGCTAGTTATTTTACGAGGTGTACCATATAAGGAAAAGTATTGAATTAATGCACGTATTACTTCGGGTGTAGAGCGATTCTCTATTTTAATCGCCTGGCCTAATTTGCTGAAGGCATCAACTATAGTTAGGTAATATACACTATCTATAGTAAAGAGATCTATGAAAAGTTCCTGAAATGGAGAATCTTGGGTTTGAGTTAACTGCAAAATGGGTTTAATGGGTTTTCTGTCATATTTCATTTTACGGCAGGCTTCGCAAGAATTTATGACAGCTGATACTGTAGTTTGCATATTATGCCAAAAATAAGTCCTACGTATTCTAACCATGGTTTCTTTTATACCTCGATGGCAAGTCTTGCCTTCGTGGTGTTGTAATATAATGGACTTCTGTTCTTTTTCATCTTCTACGAAGACTACTCTTTCGGTACATTCATAGAAGTTAACAGTATCTTTTTTAAACAGGCTATTTATTATATAGGAAAAATCTTTTCTATGCTGTTCATTTTCAAAATATATGAAATATTTAATATTAGGTCTAATGTATTCTTTTAAAAATGATTTAATAAGTTCTAAGTTATTAATAGGAATAAATACTTCTAAAATCTTTTGTTTTTCCCTTGAAATATCTTTAACATTTAATTCATTTCGTAGCCACGTAAAAATGAGTATTTGGTTAGGCTTAGTATCTATAGCTTCACGTAAGATTGGTATTCCAAAGGATTCTAGATCATCTGCTGAATGAGCAGTTTCTGTACTGCTGGAAGCAGGTCGAAGAGGGTAATTTTCTTCAATAGAATTAGATGATGAGTCAGATATAAGTATAGTCTCTCGGTCAGATTTGTTAGTAGATAGTTTTGTAATTTGTTCTGTAACCTCGTCTAGGTATTCCTGTAATCTATGTTCTTTGTTATCTATATTTACTCTCATAGAAGTTGAGTCATCGTCAGGGTCTAGAGCGTTAACTTTAATTCGTGATAGAGCATCTGAAATTTGATTTAGTTTTTCTTCGTTAGTTTGATTTAATTTTATATCACCTGAGTATTGGTCAGTGGGTAATTCTACACGTTGTTCAGTACGTGGTGCTAGAGTCCTAACTAATTTTTGGCAACAGTGCACTATAGGTATATATGTAGTCGTAGTCTTTAGTATATTATTTTTAAAATCAATTACTGCACCTAGTTGTTGCAATAAATCGTTACCTACTAGTCCATCGTAACGTGAATCAACACAGTATATATAAAATTTATGTATAGCTCTAGTATTTAATGTAGGAAATAAGGGAATTTGCATTGCTTGATCATGAGCGCTAGTAGCATGTGTGCTAATGACCTCAAAGGGTTCATAATAAATGTAATCTGAAAAATACTGATTTGCTTTAGCAGGACTTATAAATGAGCGGGTACTACCAGTGTCTATCATGAGTTTAGCGTCAATTTCCGGTATATATATGTATGGTAAGCCACTATTTCTATCACAATTTAATATTATGGTTTCTTTATTGTTTTTCAAAGCTATGTGAAAATTTTCAGATTGTTGAGGTGATTGCTCTACATCGGCATTGGGGTAAAATGTAGAGTCATGTATGTTTTCAGAATCATTGTTTTCCTCGGGGTTGGTTTCATTAAATTCTAACATATGTTCATTATTATAATCATAATACGAATCATAATTATCAGGGAATTGGTTGTCGTAATATTCTTCAAGAGTCAGCTCATTAATTCCAAATTTTTGCTGCGGCTTAGGAGGCAACGTACGCATCGTAACATCCGTCGATGTATTAGGATGGGGTTTTATGGGTGCATTCCCTTTAGGGATGAATCCGAACTGCTGATTTTGTGCATTGGGTAGTTGGGGTTTATAACCAAACTGAGAAGTTGGCAATTGGGGTCTGTAACCAAACTGAGAAGTTGGCAATTGGGGTCTATAACCAAACTGAGAAGTTGGCAGTTGGGGTCTGTAACCGAACTGCTGGGGTTGAAAACCAGATAACTGTGGTTTGTATCCGAAAGGTTTGGGTACTCTAAACTGTTGTTGGTTATGGGGTATACCGAAGTTAAATTTTGGAGGAAAATTATTTTTCTGTGCTAAACCAGATGAAGGGGTTGGTATTGACGTATTTAATTTATTACCAAAATTAAAATTTTGCTTATTAAGCGGATTATTATTATATAATTTATTTCGCGAATTATACTGTTCAAGAAAGTTCACTTCCTCTAAAACAATGCTTAACGCATCCTCTAAAGACTGAGGCGCTTTTAATCTCACTATTCTTACTAAATTTTCGGGTAAATTGTAGAGAAAAACATTTAAAGATGTGTTATCATAAATAGTTTTTTTACTTTGTTATACCTGTACGTCCTGAATTTTATTTACTTTCGACATTAATATAGATCTTACTGACTGAATTCTATTACAAAAGTCTAAATAGTTTTCCCCTGTTTTAATTTTAAGTGATTCTAATTCTATAGAAATACATTCCTCACTACGAGGGTCTCCGAAATGCTGCTCTAACAATTCCTTGAATTCTATCCAAGTCATAACATCCTCGCGCTCGCTGATAAGCGCGGCAGCGTCGTCCGCTAACCTACTGGTAATCGTATGTATGATGTAAACATTTTGAATCTCGGACCCTTTATATCTATTAATAATATATTCACATTTTCTTAAAAATAACCCTAACTGTCTTTTATCACCCTTAAAAATAGGAATAAGTTTAATCATTTCATTAGGAATAATATTAATTTGCTCCATTTTATTTAATTATTACAATTATATACTTAATTTTTATAAAAATAACTCAGAATTTTATTTATTTATTTATTTATTTATTTAGTTTTTTTGGGGGTCTTACAGCTAAATAACAACTATGTATTAAGTACAACTACATTAAAGCTATGCTAATAACAAGACTCCGCCTATTAAATGTTATAGTTGAAGAACAACTTTGTATTACAAAATATATAAAAGAAAACTATTTAAGTCACGGTTGCGGTATACGGTTGAAGAAAGCGTCTGCAAAACGTGTCTTTATGGATGCGCTACTGGTACAAAACAGGTCAAAGTCAATTACGGTGTTGTTTATTAAATCCGCTGTTCTAGGCAAGAAAGAGTTGCGTCTATAATTGGTAGAACAAGTGGGAACGTTCAAATTAAATCGTTTCCTGAGACGGGGGCTGCTGAGGAGTAGTCCAATTTTCGACAGTAGTTCGCTGCAGTCAATGGAGCCCCTAGCTATATTCGCGAAATAGCACACATCAGCCACTTGGCGTCTAATGTTCAGAGGGAGAAAGTGGTAGACTTTGCACCGGTCCTCATAGCGATTACATCTCCTACGAGCTTTGAAATCTAGGTATCGTAAAAACTTGGCTTGGATACGTTCTAACCTATCCCGATACACCTCATACTGCGGGTTCCATACCTGAGATGCATACTCCAGGTGGCTGCGCACATAAGAGCAGTACAATATTTTAATACATTTAAGATTACGAAATTCGGCCGATGTTCTTATAATGAAACCTAAAGATTTTGTCGCTTTCTTGACTACATGATCGATATGTCTATCGAATGAGAGTTGACAATCAAATAACACGCCCAGATCCTTCATAGCAGATACTTTACATATATTAGTATTTTTCAAGATATATCCTTTATCAAAAACTGTTAGTTTCCTGGTATATGAAATATAAAAACATTTAGAAATATTTAAGTCAAGTTTATTGATACTACAGTAGGACTCGAATCTATGCAAATCTGCTTGTAGGTCGTCGATGTCAGAGATAGTTTTGATAGATTTTAGTATTTTCATGTCATCAGCGAACATTAATATTTTTGAATTTACGAAACATCTACCTACATCGTTTATAAATATGGAGAATAATAAAGGCCCAAGAAGTGAGCCCTGGGGGAGGCCCGATGGGACACTGACCCAGCTAGACATAAATCCATTCAGTACTACAGCCTGAGTGCGGTTATCAATATAAGAGCATAACCACCTATACAAATCGCCGTGTATGCCGGCAGCCCTCAGCTTTTGTAACAGCAACAAATGATCGATACGGTCGAAACACTTGCTGTAGTCCGTATAGATAACATCGACCTGACCAGCGCCATCCATACCCTCCGAGATGATGTCATGCGCCAGAACCAGATTTGACACAGTGGAGCGATTTTTGAGGAAGCCATGCTGCTCACCGACAAACAGGCCATTGCACGCCGCGTAAAGCTGCTTATGCACAATTTTTTCTAAGATCTTGGCGAAGATACAGAGCTTAGATATAGGACGATAATTTTGAACATCCGATTTGTCACCTTTTTTGTGAACTGGCGTAACAAAGGCCGACTTCCATACAGTAGGCATGACTCCCTCAGAAATGCACCTTTTAAAGAGTATGCATAAAGGTTTTACCAGGCTGGACGTACATTGGACAATGAATATTGGAGGTATACCATCCGGACCTCCACCCTTAGTAAGATCCAAACCCTTCAGCAGGTTGTATATCTCCTCGGGCGCGATCTCGATAGTGCCTATATCACAAACAGTCAGCTGAGGTTCCCGCTCGTTTGCACTGAAAGATGCACCGGGGCAATTAAGACCTCTCGGAAGAAAGGTAGAATGAAAATAATCTGAGAAAAGGCTACTTATTGACTCACCAGAATTAGCAGTAATATTACCGTATTTCATGACGCTAGGGTAACTATTTGTTTTATTTCGATTTTTATGAGTAACTAGTTAATTAATTTGCAATTTTTTTTTTTTTTTATGTTATTTAATTTATATATTTGCTTTTATTTAATATATTTAATACACTTTCACTTATTCTACACTTAACTATGCAAGATTTAATTGCTCGTTTGGAATTGGAAAAGATAGGAAAATGAGGGAAAGTAAAGAGTTCTACTTACAAGCCACTCGACACCATCTCTTGCCGTTTTTGTGAAGACACTATTCACTCACTCCCGTAAGCCGTATTTATTTGTTTGGTTCGAAAGATCATTTACCGCTTTTATGACCAAAAATTCTACGCTGGTACAAATTTGAGTCCAAATGTAGAGGTCTCGGATTTATGATCCTACCGGCTGCGCCAGACTTGTTTTGGGAGACGATTTAAAAGTTTTTAAAAAGTTAATTAAATTTATTCGAAGTTACGTACTTAAACTATTTAAAATTATTTTACAAAAGTTATATTGTAAATGACATACGTCCCGCGGAGTTGCACGCAAGGAACGAAGTGTAGAGACGGGAGTCTGCTCTCCTTACATTGATTCATAAGCAAACCCCTAATATGCTGAACCAGCAATAAGATGATGCAATGGTTCAGGGGTTTACGTATGTAACCCCAGAGGGTGGTTGCATGACTATCTCGATCGATGTTTATTATTAGGTGATTAATTTTGTTGCGCAAATTACAAATAACCTAAACCTAACCTATAGTCCTGTGCATTTCGAGGCAACAAAGGGAGGTTTCAGTAAGCGTTGCAGGTTGCAGGAATATCGATAGTTTGACTATAGATAGTTGACCTTAAAAATTGTCATACAATCAATAGGTCTATCGATAGTATCGATAGCCAATGGTTTGCAAAACTATTGATGATAACCAAAACTATCGATAGGTAGTATTGATTTTCAATTCTATTGATAGTATCTATACTATTGATGTTTTCTAATCAATACTATCGATACTATTGAATTACAATACTATTGAATTTTTACAAGATATCGATAGTGCAATAGTATCGATTGTTTGTTGAAATATAAATGTCAAGGTCACAATACTATTGACAATACTATCGATAGTCAACACTATTGCTGCAACACTAGCTTATGGGTATAGTATGGGTCTTTTTAGGGTTCCGTACCTCAAAAGGCAAAAACGGAACCCTTATAAGATCACTTTGTTGTCCGTCTGTCTGTCAAACTTTTTTTCTCAGAACGCTTAAAAGTATCAAGTTGAAATAAATATCCAATACCTACTCGCATCCAAGGTCTCTTTCAGCAAAAAAATAATCAAAATTATACGTCATCTCAAGAGATATTACCGTAAATGTTGCGAATTTTCGCATATTTTGCGATTTTAGGCAGCAATCAAAACCATGGGGGCATTGGATACTTCCAGTTGACCTAAAATGATGAAATTTTGCAAAAACCAAGGTCTAACAGTACTTATACAGGAATAAATCTGAAAATTCAAAATATGTTGTTGGAAGTCTAAAAAAAGTGTCAAAAGCTTATTTTTGCGCTGAATTCAGTATGAGTCTTAGGGATCGATTGCAAAGATAAGTTTGTTTTCGAATTTAGTAGGTCTTTTAGTGAGATCTATAATGTGAGAAGCTTTGAGTGTATGGAACCCTCAGTGCGCGAGTTTGACTCTTACTTGGCCGGTTTTTTTGGCTTTTAATAGCACCCAAGATGCAGTTAGTGTTCTACCCCGTGTGGTTCCCGGATTAGAATAGGACCACTCCATCTCATTCCATGGATGTCGTAAGAGGCGACTAAGGGAAATTCTTCCGATGGGCAGCAGCGTCGGAAGCTCACAAAGCAAAAAAAAACTGCGCTCGCCAACCCGCCTGCCAAGCGTGGTGAGTATGGCAAATCCCCCCAAAATCTTGGGGGAGACCTTTATCCAGCAGTGGATATTTTGCGGTTGTAATGATGAAGATGCAGTTAGTACTAAAGTCCCTTATTAAATACAGAATTGTTTAATATTCTCACTTAATAATTTGAAATGATGACAAAATTCCATGCGAGCAGGACATTGTATAAGTACAATATCATCATCATATTTTTATCAAATCTAATTTCTATATTAAATAAAAGAATGGATCTTTTTACTTTCTTTCCAGCATTGGTAGCTTGGTTGCAAAACTGGCTTTGTTAAGCCAGGAACGATAAAATATCGGTTATTTCGTAGTTATAAGGACTCGCGAGGTCTACTGTTCTCGCAGAACCACTAGTCTAGATACGTCGCTTAGGACCATCGTGTGGCCATGGCCAAATTCGCTAGCATAAGGTAGTACCTAATTTATAATTGTATTTGTACGTATGCCCCTGTATTTTAAGGTATATCAATCAACCAATAAATAAGCCTTGAAAATTTTCCAAGAAATTAATTAATTTTGATCGCGCTGGGCCTATGACATCTATAACAATTTGGGCAAAATTTGGATGCGATCTGCAAGAAACCGGGTAAATCGATGAGAAGGCCTATACCCAACAATGAGTAGTCCCGGGCTATTCTACGTGTATCCATTTCCAGTTAGCTAAATGAATATGTTCATTACCGTTTGGTTACCCGCAGAAGTCAACTCCAGAATATCAAATTTGATATCAGTTCTGCGTCCGAAACCATCGAATGCTAGCGTTCGAGTGAGGCCTTCTATTTGATTCTGCAATTTGAAAAATAATAGGGATTAGTTTCTACCAATATAGAATACTAGCTGTTACCCACGGCTCCGCCCGTGGCAAAAAGCAGTATTCTATATTTCACTGCCGTACTACGAGTAAACGGCGACGGCGACGGCGGCGGCGGCTGCGGGCGGCGCCCAGTTAAAGCTAATGCTATTTTTTGTGTTTATTTTTTTTCCTCAAAGAGTAAGTAATATAACTTCAATTTCATCACTTACTGTTCTCATAAAATTCAACAATGAAGAGCCATGTTCCCAGGCATTCGAATCACCACAGTTTAGTTTACTGGAAGTGACATTGACTTTATTCAAGGAGGCGTTGAACACGAGCACAGCATCGTGAATCAACAGCACGTTTGTCTTTATCTCTTCAGCTAGGACTTCATTTCCTGTATTGTTATTCAAGCTGTCTGTGAATTCCCAGAGCATGTCGTTGGTTGACAAATCCAATAATCGAAATCCTGGAGAAATAACCGTCAGTATAGATAAACTTTGTACACACTGTTCCGTGACTAAGTCACCCCGGGGCTCCGCTCCCGTGGGAATTTAGAGATAAAAGAACCCGTAGTATGTGCTATTCCCGGTGCTTTTTACCCGTATACAAAATTTCATCAAAATTCGTCCAGTGGATTTTGGGTGATTAACTAGATACTCACAAACTTTCGCATTTATAATACCTATTATTATGATATACTTATATGGTATGATAGGAAGTAAAATAAAATTATTTTTAATCCCGGTTCTTGTCAATTAAATTATTTATCTTCTAGTACTTTGGTAGAAAATTAATTAATTCATTAAAAATACGAGATCTAATTGATAATGATATTTTCTCAAAAATGCTCGGAAATGTAGACATTATTGTAAACATTAAAAAGTTAAGTAAATGTAGACATTAAAAAGTTGACAGGACGTTTGTGATTCCTGGCTCGTGCATTACTTCCTGGCCTAAGCCAGGAAATTTGTATGAAAATTCATTCCTGGCCGCCGCTCAAAACTTTTAATTCATCTGTCATCTGTCAACGTCACATTAGTTTATAATCATACAGCCAAATTCAATTTCATTATAAAAAATGCAATCTTCGAGCATATTTATCACAGATGTTTTTTAAAATACCTATTAAGAGTATTTAAGTCTGTAATATTAATGCATTTTCGTTGTGAGAGAAAAAAACAAAATCTATGCTACATTTTTTGCGTAAAATATGCTGTATGGACTATGTTTCCTTGTTATACTAATTGACAATTAAATATTTAAAAATGTCCGAATATAACAAATATTACCGACATTATTAATAATTTTTTTATTCATTTATTTATTTGGCATCTCTTTTTTATATTTTTAATTATAAAGTATTATAAAAAATAAAAGACAGATTAAAAAGTAATCCATCGGCTGCGGGGCTCCAGCGAAAGAAATCTCCTTACAATGCGGGCCGTGTCCAGGAGTACCGCCCGAGTTTTCATATTATTTTTATATTAATTTGTTTATTTCTTTATTTCCTCGCATTTATTGAGAAAAGCATTATACATGCCTCGGCGAGAACTAGAATTTGCTGGACTCGTAATTATTCAAGGCCTCGCTAGCGCTCGGCCTTGAAACCTACTCGTCCAGCAAATTCTAACTTCTCGGCCTCTGCAGTAATGCAGTAATGATTACCGCGCTAAGGTAAGGTAATTTTGTTTTAGTCGAAGGGTTTTGTGGCTGACGCGAATACCATACATGTGTAGGTCAAGCGTATATTATGACGATAAGATAATGTAAGATTACTGTACTGTAGTATACTGTAGTCGGGCTAAACGAAAGAGGTTTCGCCATTTTAGCCCGACTACAGTACACTATGAAGTGAATATGGCCGATGCGACTTACCAGTCATATTAACCCCACCATATCTGTACCGGCTTAAGTCCAAAGTGAATAGATCTGGCGACATAATGATGTAAGAGTGCTCATCCGCCATCAGCCCGACCTGCTGCGCGTGTTTGAGGAGCTGTTCCAGGTACTTTGAGGGACAGTCCACTACGAAGTTCACATAGCCATTCTTTTTTGCGTTTATAAGCACATCCCTGAAAAAAATGGAATAGTACCACGATAGGTCTTACTCTACTCGTTTATTTATTAATTTTGTACACAACAAACACAGAGAATGGTGGATAGAGCAGTTGGACTGGACCACTGCCCCGGATTGCTCATAGATATACCAAAGCATTTTTGGCCAAGCTGAAAAGGAGTCAACTAATCACGACGCGCTCGCTGGCCTCACATTTACTTGATGTCAATGAAAGAACTTTCCTAGAAATAAATAAAATCTACCTATAGTCTCTCCCTCCGAGTTCCCTGACGCTGACAGTGTATGTCTCACTGTGGTTGCCCATCATCATCAGGTTAGCCATCCTCATCAGACTGTGCCCTCTCACGTACAACAACGTGAAGTTGTTCCAATCTTTCAGTTTCACCATTTCTTCTAATACCTGAAATATTCTATGATTATGACTCTATGTCCTCTATGAACTCTATGTCCATACATTAAGACAATTTTTAGATTTGGCATTATATTTTTATAACCGGCCGCCTGCCTGACGTCAACGAAGGTATTGGGAGTGGATGTAAGTATGGTTGAAGATAGAAAATTGTGAAGAGAAAAGACATTTTACGCCGGCCTCAGATGATGGGAAAAGGTAAGACGATGACTAAGATACTCTATGTTATTTTTCGTGTATAAAAAAAAACTAAACCGTAATTTGTTTAATACTTAGAAATTTTCTTTTTAGTCAAATACCTCATTGGTCATTGTCAATAAGAGCATGTAGAATGAAAACAAGACTCGTTTGCATTCTAAACATTCTACGTATAACTCTTTAGCGTCAACTAAGTGTATGTACATTTCTTTCGATGTTTGCTTCACCAGTGCGGTGGCCTAAACATCTGCTTTAAAAACTCACTTCGCCCGCATCTTGTAGATGTAATGCTACCACTTGGAAATAAGTAAGCTAAAATCTGAATAGTATAAAAACATTTTGCATAATTTAACAAAATCTCCATTCCATCAGGGAGCCCAGTACTCAGCTAAGCGTGGTCTTCGAGTCTCATGACTCTTGGCTCTGTATGTATGTATGTTACAGAAACTAGGTAT
The DNA here is from genome assembly GCA_018467065.1 of Ephestia elutella. Taxonomy (NCBI): domain Eukaryota; kingdom Metazoa; phylum Arthropoda; class Insecta; order Lepidoptera; family Pyralidae; genus Ephestia; species Ephestia elutella. Next base: position 8,842,894 of record CM031586.1, read on the forward strand.
GTATAGACAACCAAAAAAAATAAAGTCATATCGAACCATATTATAACTGTCCGGGCTCGGATACATGTTGAGCATGAACCAGCTCTTGCTGTACCAGTCGTTGTGTTGCACGACCACGTGAGGCAACTCCATCAGGTCACAAAGCGCCTGGATATTCTCGCTGGCGCGGCCGCCGATGCCGTCTATGATTCCTACCACACCTTCCTGAAAAACAACGATCGAAATAGTTTTAATGGAAGATTTTGAACTTTAAGATAAACCTTAAAAAGTTCAATTCGGACGTTGTTTTACGAAACAAACAAATATCGCGTTTGTTTGATTCGCAAAACAATGCAACTACTGAGTGACAATCTAAAAGTTTTTGCGATAACACTATCACAATTAGGGCACTATTTAGTCATTCGGATAACCGGACTCTTATTTGATAAAAACAATAGTACTTTTGTACTAAGTAAGTAAATTATTCACTGGTTATCTTCTTTCAACAATCAAATGAATGTACACATTGTCAAAGATACAATCTTCTTATTTTATTTAGCACTGTTTCTTAAATTAAAAACCGACTTTTATCAATATTAATACCAACTGATAAACCTTACTTGCTCTTTCTTACCTCGGCAAGTTCGCAGACATATTTCGTAACTTGAAGAATATCGCCTCTCCGCGACACTTCCTTTATGGAATATTCCAAGTTATACTTTTCTGCGCTTACGGCGAATGCAGCTTTCATGTCCACTGCATCTTCGTAAAGTATTGCTCCTAGATGGAAAATAATATCTTTTGATAGTTTTATCACAATGGGGACATCAGAGCATGTAGTTTAAAATTTTCTACCAGTCAAACATCGGAAAAAAATAGAGTTGACTAATTATTGCGATACTTGGGTGAATCAAAAATGGGAATGGTTTTGCTTAATACATCCCATGTAGATTCCCATACCTACTGATGTTATCCCATGTGAACCATGACCTATTCACTCACTTCTTATCTGAAACCTATGTTTTATTTTTTAATATAAGGTCACTCACTAGGACCGTAAATAAATATGATTAAGTGTAATCATAACAAACTTACCAATCTTCTGGCCCTCGTACGTTGCAACACATTTCGCTAACGCGACAAGCACCAATGCTAACAATGTCATTATTTATTTCTAACTTCGAACACAAACACGTCTAAAATCACCACAGAGTCTATAGCATTTTTACAGTCACTAAACGTTAATTAGTTTACGTTACCAGCATTGTAATTATCTGTTTTATAATGTTTTTAGACGTAAACGTTGAACGTAATAAACGTCCAGACTAGCCCGATTACGCTGTTTAGTTTGGTTTAGATAGGAATCGCGATGGCGGCACGCGCGACACCGCGTCAGAAATAATCCCGTCCTAAATTTAGGACGAGTTTTCCTGAAAACGACATACCTACTGTGAAATACCATCTGTCTCGCTGCTGTCTCCGTAGACGATGGAGCGATATTATGGAAACCCGTAGCAGATAAAAAAATCTCTTTGCTACGTAAATATTGAGAAGAAGACAGGAATACATGGAAATTACTCCACCGACAAGAACGAAGTTCTTAAATTTATTGATTGACGTAAATATTGTGCTGTTATTTTTTCTTTGTTTTAAACGGAAACTGTAGCGTAAAGTCTACTACTTGACATAGGTTATTAGAAAATTTTCAAACAAGCTATCATTTCAATGCTCTATGTGCTTTTGAAATACACTTTTGAGTTAGATAAACCAACGATTAACACATCTCTAAGTGGTAGGTACATTTTAAAAGATCATTATACGACTAATCTGATGTCAAGGACTTTCCGTTCGCACAAAGTAAAAGAAAGTTTTACACACAATTTACCAAGAGATTATAAAGTTTGTCTAATCCAATATGTCCACGAATATCCTTATAAAATTGGCTCTTGGAAATTTCCAATAGAAGCTCAATAAAATCTTTACGATCCACATTTCGCAAGATTTGTTTACGATCGGAGTGCATCTATTATTTAGCATTTATTTTCTGAACCTGGCCTACACTTCAAAGTGCGCTTCAGAATTTTAAATAGTGGCTTCACTTTTTAACATGATGTTTCATCATGCATATGTACCTACTTAAATTTGCGATTGGATAAGTTTATTCTGACCACAAATTTGAGAACGCAGGCAAAATTTTAAAGGTTGTCAGAGCGAGATAAAGCTTGTTCGTGTATCAAAGTAACACGTATCAAGGTGTCGTGGATATTACTACCGCACCGCTCCGGATGGTAGTTGATTCAAAGGCTATCGAAGACGAAACGTGGTAAGCAAGCATGATGGATACCTTTGAACCGGGTACAATCCAGAGTGGCAGTTTTGACTTTTCTTTTGTAGATGATATAAGCTCGTTTTAAATTACTTAGGTTGTATTTTTTGAATAAATGACCTTTATTTATACACGTATTTTCTATATAAAACTTCCACGTATATAAATTATCATATTAAATAATGAATCATACATACCAATATAGTCCAGTTTTTGAGCGAGGTAAGAGTATGATAATTATTAACGCATTTTTTATTTCCACGTGAAAATTCAATCCTCTCTACGCATTATTATAAAATTTGACGAAAAGTAACAAACACGAATTAGGTGCTATGACGACCAAAATGATTTATATGATTCTTGACTTTAAAAAGAATCACAGAAGTCATTATTGCTGTTAATACAGCTGTTCAGGATAATAAACCTTCGGAGAAAATGTGGTCGCAAGATGCGACATCTCTGAGTGGCCAATAAAAATCTGAGCTAAGTCCTTGTGTGAGATGTTTCGAAAGTACTGCGTCCGTATTAGTACTAATATAATGATACAGCTAATACGTACCTAGTACTAGGATACTTTAAAAAAGTATGGTCATACAGGGCCACTGAAAGTCAACATTATTTTTATATTAGTAAATCCACTCGGATGAAGTCGCGGACAAAAGTTAGTATCTTAATAAAACTGTTTAATTTCAGTTTATGTTTCGTTTTTATTCACAATTTATACAGTAAACATCAATATTGGACTATACTTTATTAAGTAAGTATTTTTATTTTGAAAGGAAAATCAACTAAGTTTGTTTTGGCTTTTATTGGAACATATTCAATGCGCGAATTTTTCAAATAGTAACGCAAAGAATTTTATTATCATAGCAATTTCAGATGAAAGAAGTTATTAGCAGGCAGGAAGAAAGATAAATTTATCTTGTTTATTTATATTTCCACTTGGCCAAAGAAAAAATACACTACGCGACTTGGCTGAAGAAAGAATGCTAGGCATAGGCGCGTGGGAAATCGAAAGTGATAATCTTTATCATTATTTTTATTACGTCTACAATATTACGTATATACGTATTTTTATTACGTTTGCAATATTTTCGCGTTGCACTTTATCGCACCACCATACTACTCTCTGTTTGGTCTAATGGTTGACTGGTAGAGAATGCCATATGGCATTAAGTCCACCTTTTGTACATAATTTTTATAATTTGTGCATTAAAGTTTTAAATAAATAAAAATAATCTTCATTTCAGCTATTCTCAGCCAATGCTATTACTTTTCAAAAAAGTCATGGGTCTCTTCTAAGGTACAGACAGACTGTTTAGTTGAACAAAAATCTATTCAAATAAATGCGATGTCAATCAATTTAAAACTTTTTAGCCATTTATTTTAACATCAATTGTTTCCTCTACATTTCTAAATAACAACTCGTTCCTATGCATACAAAAAGATCTGACAAAAAGATTATTTAAATATTTGGAATCCAAAATAACTTTAGCAGTTAAAATACTTTCCTTGACCACCAAATGTAAAGAATAATAAACCGTGCGCCAGCTGTTGAGATGAGAACACATTAGCAATTGTGAAACCACGCAATTTGGTCGAGTAATAACAGTGTTGCCAGCGCTAACCGTACCAATCTGCAGGGTTATCAATGTGAGTTTGTAACTAGAGCATTTTTGTACAGTTCCATTGTAGCGTTGTTAACGTGACATACCCTTTATTAAATTGCAGGATATATTATTTATTCATATTAGCCGGAAAAAAATTCACATAAATCTTCGTGTGAAAGTGGATGCGGTGTCCCATCATCGTAGATTGGGACACTGCATCCACTCTTTATAAAGATCTTGACTTATTGATTTTAACTAGGATTTTTCTATTTATTAATCGTATATTGAACGTCTTTAATTTCGACTGTTTATTTGGAACGATTTCATTTTTATTTTCACATTTCATCATTTTCATTAGGTGACCTGTAAAAACAAGAAAACCTTAAAATAATTGTTTATAATGTAAACAAAAGTAACTATTAAACAATATTGACAACTGTCCACTATTGTTTACGTTACACCCCCGTCCATCTTTGGCATATTTTTTTACTAATAAACTAGGCCTAAAGTTAATCACGTAACTTTGACTAAACTTGACTGCATTTCAAGGGTCTAGATGGAAAATGATCTTTTTCAGATTGGCCTGGGTCTTGGATGTTTATCTATTATGTATTTGTTATAAAATATAGTATCGTTGAGTTAGCATCCCATAACACAAGTCTCGAACTTACTTTGGGGCTAACTCAATCTGTGTGATTTGTCCGTATATATTTATTATTATTATTATTTATTATTTCAAATACACCGTGTCCGTGTGTTCTACCCTGCGGAGATTTCAATTCCTATGTAAGTGTACTTGATAGACTAACCGTCATGTGCAGTGTTGCAATTTTGCAATCGCGTAGCAAACCTACGCTCAAGCTAATTGGATAGCTACATTAGCAACTTTTTTGTTTTAATCTGTTTTAGTAAGGAAATAATTAACACAGAACAAATGACACAAGGGCGTATCTATAAAAGGTGATGTATTTTACACCGATCCAATGTAAATGAAAAACATTTTTTTTGAGCACTGATCAGCATTATAAGCATCGCAGTAGACGTGCTAAACCTGGAATAAACAAAGCTTTAAATCTACATTTTATTTCAAAATAAAGATACTATCATAAACAATTTATATTCCAACGATTTATCAGTCGTGGTTTTCAATGAAGGCATAAAGTTTATGCGGTGCGGAGTAAAACCTAATATCAGAAGTGCATCAAGTGGGATTATCCATAATATCAATTTATCCAAATCCCGCAAATATCACGATACCACAGATATACATAAATTGACAGCAAATACTGTCAGTGACCCGCGTCTGACAAACAACTGCAAATAAATCACATGCTATTTATGTATTGATATTGATGGATGATCTGATCACCTTTTATCAAAATTATTTATAGTACCTATACCTACGCGTATGAAATCGAATCTCTATTTGGGAAAGGTAAAGCATTATATGTGAAAATTTAATCAATAATCTGTATATAATGATAGATTATAAACATATATAAACTTTGAATTAATTCAAATTTGTGAAGGTAAATTCTTTATTAAAAAATTAAAATACGAAATTATTATTTTTTCTCAAATCTTATGGATTTTGTCGGGAAGAATAAACTTATATTTAACTTATTCCAAAGTAAAATCCTAAATTTAAATAATAAAACTTAAGTATTTTGGTTTTAGCAAACTACCAAGACCGAAAAAGGGTTTGCGTCATTAATTCCTCAAAATACTGGATGTGAGTCCAAAATATACTTACGTAAAATATTTACACTTCACTGTCTTACTATTTTGTTCAAATGCTTATTGTCATGGACTTTGTTCAATAATCCCGTCACATCAAAAAATATTTTGGTTTAGAAAGTTAAAAAATGCAAAAAAAAAAGAAGACAAACTAATAGCGTGCCCTCAATTATTAATTTACAAAATTTTACAACGAACAAGAATTTAATTGATTTCCTATGAGATTATCCTCTAAATATGTCATATTTTCTAAACACTAATTTACAAAGTATGTATCGCTATTTTCTGTGGGGTAATAAAAATAACAAACATAGATACGTTTAAAAATTACTTAACAGATGCACTAATATCATCTGCACTAGTTCAATATTTAAAAACCAAGGAATGCACATGTATGCGATAAAGTGGATAACACATATAGTACTGCAATTAACAAAATCTTTACTGCAATTTAAAGCCAGCCTTTGAGTAACGTCAGTGGGACTTTACTTCGAAATATTCGGAAAGATAGATAATAAAATAATGTTTACGTAAAGTATCACTTTGAACGTTTCGCCTGAATTAATATAAAGTTGCATTTCAATTTGAATTTAATACCCCTGCATTTCGACAAATTCATTAGTTAAGTGTACCTTTAATTTCAGTTGGTTAAAAGGCTAATTTGGTGGGATGAGTATAAAATTTACGAGTGACATCAAAATAAACCCCACACAGCGTAGTATACGAGTTTAACGAGTACCAATAACGTACAGATAGGTTTCATTTAACACTTTATGTGAAAGATAAATAAGATTAAGTATATAAATTTCAACATTCCCTAAAGAATTACTATTCTTAACACAACAAGACCGATTCGTCCCAATCATACCTACCAATCGCTAGTCGATGCCTCCACGGGAAAAAGGCGTGATAAAATGTATGTTTGTGGATACCTATCATTTAAGAAGCTGATGGAACAATCGTAGAGGTACACAAGCTAATTATTAAAAAATAAAAAACACGACTGACTACTTACACAAGGAATCTAACAATACCTCTTACATCAAAATCTGTTAAGCCGTTCAGGACTTATGGTAGAATAAAGAAACTTACATACATTTTTATTTTATTTATTTATTTATTTAACTTTATTACACAAGTAAAAGGCGGACTTAAAGCCTGGGGCTTTTTCTACCAGTCAACCAACTGGGTGATGTAGAAATAGTAACATGTAGCAGGTAGTGCAAAAAGTTTGATTGGAGAATTAAAGAATTAAGAGTTCACAAAAATACGGTACACGTAATTTATATAATATACTAGCTGTTGCCCGCGGCTTCGCCCGCGTGAGTTTCCTTAGATGAAAAATCTTTTTGTGTTCCAAACTGTAGTAACCTAAACTCCAGTACTCAAAATTTCAGCTATTTGGTTATCCCGTGTCCCGCGGGAATATATTAGGTACTCGTAGTACAGTCGCGGTGTTAAAATGAATCAAAAGTGATATTTCATTCAATAAACGATCTTCGTCTGCTCGTTATCTACAATTTCCCGTGTACCACCACCACCACCCAGAGTCCCTCTTTATCCTATCCCGTGTCCTGTCTATTTATACGTCAGTAGAAAATGCTCATCAGGTTGAACGACTTTTGCTAAGGCCCCATTTCCATTTTTTATAGAGTAGCTGGTCTCTTGGAGTTCTTCATCAGATGTTGCATAAACTTAAATTTTTATACGTCAGCAGAAAATGCTCATCAGGTTAAATGACTTTTGCTAAGGCGCCATTTCCATATATGTAATAGTGTAGCTGGTCCCTTGGAATTCTTAATCAGATGATCCTGATCTTCGATTTTTATACGTCAACAGAAAATGCTCGTCAGATTGATAAACTTTTCCAAAGGTACCATTTCCATATTTCTTATAGTTTAGCTGTTATTGGCTGTTTTCTATAAGCTGCTGTTTAAAGAATTGAAGAGTTTTCGCCCTGAAATTTCTGATTATTGTAGAACGTATGTTTAAAGGGAGGACTGTTTCCAAAACACGATGGGAAAAATTTTGCTCGATAGAAAAAAATCGTGAAGTTACCTCTAAAATTTCATATGAATACAGATAACATCCGTGTTTTATAATAAAAAAATGTTTTAAAATCACCAACACAAAGGTATTTTACCTTTTCGATTTCGTGACTGATTTAAATTTTTGAAAAACTAAACATTTCTATTAACTTTTTGATAAAAAGAAAAATGTGAATGGCGCGCAACCGGGACGTCCCCCCCCCGCCTCAGCCGCTTCATATGAATTTTCGCTGACCGCCTAACCCCCCTTAAGGTTCTTCATCAGGTGTTCCAGTTTTCAAAATCACTTATAGCCTATATGTTGCCCAGGCTTAATAGCTATACAACAAAAAAAGTTCTATCAAATCCGTCCAGCAGATATTGCGTGAAACTCGTACATACATATACAGATGGACAGACAGACAGACAGACAGACAAAAAATTCCAAAAAAATGTTTTTGCTTTCTGTTATTCTTTTTAAGTGTCCCTCTATCCATTTTAGTCAAAAATACTAAATGTACTGTACAGACAAAATATCTTTACTGTTTTATTATTATACCCACGACCCCTAAGCGCGAAGTAGAAATCACCAAAATTGCGCAGCGCCATCTATTGAAAATATTGAGAAATAATTTCAGCTTACATTTCTCATTTTATCAACGCCATCTATTGGATATTATTTTGCTTGGCACAATCAGTAGATGACCGGAAATAAATTTGCAAATGAATTTATTCGTTTCTTTTCAAAATTAAAAACAAAGTAAGAAATTAATTCTAGAAAACAAATAAAAACGAAAACAGAAAATTATTGTTAGTGGCAGGATTCGATCCAGCTACTTCCAGTTACTTTCTTGAAATATTTATTTACTAAAATATTTAAAAAAATATAGAATTCTAAAAAACTAATACAAAACGCAAAAAAATTTGGAAAAAAAAGTCACATCTGGCAGGATTCGAACCCTGTACTTAAAAAAATAATCCGCGGCCTCTACCAATAGGCCAACATGCACTGCTTGTAACTGGCGAAATTTCAAATGGGATTTGTCTAAAGGTAGGTACGCAAATTCACCCCTTTTTTTGGACTGCAAGGGTTGAAATTGTGAACAACCCTTTTTTATGTGGGCAGTATATTGTATAATGAAGACACTTACCAAATTTCACGTTTATAGCTTTTATAGTTTCGGTTTTGTGATGATAAATTAGTTTATATCCCGTTTTTTACCCCTTTAGAGGTTGAATTTCAAAAAACGCTGAAACACGCCATTGGTTATTTTTGTTGAGAAACATTCTTGCCAAGTTTCAAGTAAATCAGTGAAGATTTTTTTTTTTTTTCATACAAACTTTGCCCTCAATTTTAACCCCCTTAGGGGTCTAATTTTGAAAAATCCTTTCTTATCTGAGCACTACGTATTAACATAAAACTTCGGTCCAAATTTCAAGTTTATAGCTTTTATGGTTTAGGCTGGGCGTTGATTTATCAGACACCCTTGTTCTTTTATATATAATATATAAATATATAAATAACAAGTCATAAACTACATTTAAAGTTACATATATCTAATACTAGCTGCTGCCCGCGGCTTCGCCCGCGTGAGTTTCCTTAGATGAAAAATCTTTTTGTGTTCCAAACTGTAGTAACCTAAACTCCAGTACTCAAAATTTCAGCTATTTGGTTATCCCGTGTCCCGCGGGAATATATTAGGTACTCGTAGTACAGTCGCGGTGTTAAAATGAATCAAAAGTGATATTTCATTCAATAAACGATCTTCGTCTGCTCGTTATCTACAATTTCCCGTGTACCACCACTACCACCCAGAGTCCCTCTTTATCCTATCCCGTGTCCTGTCTATTTATACGTCAGTAGAAAATGCTCATCAGGTTGAACGTCTTTTGCTAAGGGCCCATTTCCATGTTTTATAGAGTAGCTGGTCTCTTGGAGTTCTTCATCAGATGTTGCATAAACTTAAATTTTTATACTTCAGCAGAAAATGCTCATCAGGTTAAACGACTTTTGCTAAGGCGCCATTTCCATATACATATGTAATAGTGTAGCTGGTCCCTTGGAATTCTTCATCAGATGATCCTGATCTTCGATTTCTATACGTCAACAGAAAATGCTCGTCAGATTGATAAACTTTTCCAAAGGTACCATTTCCATATTTCTTATAGTTTAGCTGTTCTGTTAAGGTTCTTCATCAGGTGTTCCAGTTTTCAAAATCACTTATAGCCTATATGTTGCCCAGGCTTAATAGCTATACAACAAAAAAGTTCTATCAAATCCGTCCAGCAGATATTGCGTGAAACGCGTACATACATATACAGATGGACAGACAGACAGACAAAAAATTCCAAAAAAATGTTTTTGCTTTCTGTTATTCTTTTTAAGTGTCCCTCTATCCATTTCAGTCAAAAATACTAAATGTACTGTACAGACAAAATATCTTTACTGTTTTATTATTATCCCACGACCCCTAAGCGCGAAGTAGAAATCACCAAAATTGCGCAGCGCCATCTATTGAAAATATTGAGAAATAATTTCAGCTTACATTTCTCATTTTATCAACGCCATCTATTGGATATTATTTTGCTTGGCACAATCAGTAGATGACCGGAAATAAATTTGCAAATGAATTTATTCGTTTCTTTTCAAAATTAAAAAAAAAGTAAGAAATTAATTCTAGAAAACAAATCAAAAACGAAAACAGAAAATTATTGTTAGTGGCAGGATTCGATCCAGCTACTTCCAGCTACTTTTTACACGACTGACCAAAAAAGGAGTGTTATGTTTTCAGCGTTCATGTATGTATGTATGTATGTAAGTTTCTTTATTCCAACATAAGTCCTGAACGGCTTAACAGATTTTGATGTGAGAGGTATTGTTGGATTCACGAAGTGTGGTTGGATTCCTTCGATTCCTTGCATTCGCCCGAGTGACATAGGCTATGTGACGTCATCATAAAAACAAAATGGCGGATTATATACGCGTTAAACAGCTGACCGAAAAAAATAAATTTGATCAATCTTATCGAGTGGGGTATCAAATTGAAGGGCTTTAAAAAGCGATTTCAAAAATGTATATTAACTTATATGTTTGTATGTACTTTTTGAGTAAAAACATGTCAGTCGTGTTTTTTATTTTTAATAATTAGCTTGTTTGAAATATTTCTTTACTAAAATATTTAAAAAAATATAGAATTCAAAAATAGAAATAAAAAAAAAAACATATATAAAAAATATTAAAATATATCCATACTTCCATACTAATATTATAAATGCGAAAGTTTGGATGTGAGTTTGTGAATTTGTGAGTTTGTGAGGATGTTTGTTACTCAATCACGCAAAATCTACTGGACGGATTTCGATGAAATTTGGTACAGAGGTAGATAATGACCTGGAATAGCACATAGGCTACTTTTTATCCCGGGAAAAAGCACTTTTCCCGTGAGAAATTCACGCGGGCGAAGCCGCGGGCAAAAGCTAGTTATAAAATATATATAAAAATATAAAAAACTAATAAAAAACGCAAAAAAAAGTCACATCTGGCTGGATTCGAACCCTGTACTTAAAAATATAATCCGCGGCCTCTACCAATAGGCCAACACGTATTGCTTGTGACTGGCGAAATTTCAAATGGGATTTGTCTAAAGGTACGCAAATTCACCCCTTTTTTGGACTGTAGGGTTGAAATTGTGAACAACCCTTTCTTATGTGGGCAGTATATTGTATAATGAAGACACTAACCAAATTTCACGTTTATAGCTTTTATAGTTTCGGTTTTGTGATGATAAATTAGTTTAGTTCCCCTTTTTTACCCCTTTAGAGGTTGAATTTCAAAAAACGCTGAAACACGCCATTGGTTATTTTTGTTGAGAAGCATTCTTGCCAAGTTTCAAGTAAATCAGTGAAGATTTTAATTTTTTTTCATACAAACTTTGCCCTCAATTTTAACCCCCTTAGAGGTCTAATTTTGAAAAATCCTTTCTTATCTGAGCACTACGTATTAACATAAAACTTCAGTCCAAATTTCAAGTTTATAGCTTTTATGGTTTAGGCTGGGCGTTGATTTATCAAACACCCTTGTTCTTTTATATATATAGATTGTATACAACGATAAACTATACATAGACTACATAGACTACTTAACTTATCAACTATCTGACAGACATTTAAGATAATGAGCGCGAACTTTATTTTTAAATGTTAAGCGAGTTTGAGCCTTCCTGATATCAATTGGTAGGGAGTTCCAGAGGTAAGATGCTTGAACGGTAAATGAGTGTTTAAAGAACACACTCCGGTGAGTAGGTATACGAAGACGGAGATTATTGGATGAACGAAGATTTCTACTATGGGAATCACACAGAAATTGGAAGTTAGATTTGAGATACGAAGGAGACATATGACATAGGTACCTACATACATGAACCATGAAAACATAACACTCCTTTTTGGTCAGTCGTGTAAAAAAGTGTCACTCACGGAAACATAACAGCCACTAACGAGACAACTCATTTCCACAATAAAATCTCAAAAGTGCCAGCAAACGTTGAATTATTCAAGAAAAATTGAAAATGAAGGGATCGTGAAACTAGTTGCGGACCACACGTCGAGACATGTACGAATTATAATAAAATATTGAATCTTCTCTCTGAACAAATCTGACGAGGCACTCGTATAATTTGTTTCTTATTTGTTTATTTGTATAAACGAAACTGAAACTAAGAGACAAACAAACACAACTTGATAAGTTCAACATCCAGATTAAAGCAAAGATTAGATTGTAAAGAAGAACATTTACACTGTAAAGAATCCATACTAATATTATAAATGCGAAAGTTTGGATGTGAGTTTGTGAATTTGTGAGTTTGTGAGGATGTTTGTTACTCAATCACGCAAAATCTACTGGACGGATTTCGATGAAATTGTACTGGTACAGAGGTAGATAATGACCTGGAATAGCACATAGGCTACTTTTTATCCCGGGAAAAAGCACTGTTCCCGTGGGAAATTCACGCGGGCGAAGCCGCGGGCAAAAGCTAGTTAAAATATATATTAATCATAAGCGTTAAAATGCACGGAAAAAAAAGCTCGCGGAATTATTTTTGCTTCAAGAATATTTTTATTCTCAGAAATGAATGTGTGCTTGAGTTAACAAGAATATCTCAGCTCAACAAATATGATATTCTCCATGAAAAACAGTATTATTTTTAGTAAATTTACTAAAAATAAAACAATAATTTTTAATTCAAGTGTTTTAAAGCGTTGGCTGAATAAAAATTACTGTCTTAAATTAAGATTTTCATGTGTTTTAATACGAGGGGAAGTTGTTTGAGTTCAAGAGCCTTACAGTTTTGAACCAAAAGTTGCACTTGTTGACTTAAAGCTAAACATCAAAATTTGTTAACTGAAGAATATATTCTTTAAATAAAATCTATATTTTCTCTGATTTAATAAATTTACGTTGCTTTTATCCCAAAATTAGGAAAGTTTTCAAACAAGAAAACATTTTTTTGTTGAAGAAAGTTAGTTTTTGTAACCAAGAAAAAAATATTTTAGTGTTAGTAAGGTTAGCATTAGCGTAAGAATCCAAATTATTTTGACTGAAGTTGTTCAATGTTTTTAAACAAGACTTTTTCGTTTTCTAAGAATACATTATAGTGTTCAACTAATAATATTGATATTTCAAAATTAAGAAAAATTATGGTTCTTTATAAGAAGTTGTAAAGTTTGCATTAAGAAAAAAGTATTTTAGATTAAGTACGGTTAGCATTGGCTTGAGAATCCAAATTGTTTGAACTGAAATAATTCAATGTTTTCACACAAAACGTTTTCGTTTTGTGAGAACAAAATATGATAAGCAACTAAGAATATTATTTTTTCTAAATAAGAAAATATAACGGTTCTTCATAAGACGTTTAATTGTTTGGGACAAGAAAAAAATATTTTAGTGTAAGTAAGGTTAGCATTAGCGTAAGAATCCAAATTATTTTGAATAAAATCATTCAATGTTTTTATATAAGACTTTTTCGTTTTCCGATAATTAATTATATTGTTCAACTAATAATATCAATATTTCAAAATGAAGATAAATTATGTTTCTTTATAAGTTGTTGTGAAGTTTGGATTAAGAAAATAGTATTTTAGAATAATTACGATTAGCATTAGATTGAGAATCCAAATTGTTTGAACTGAAATAATTCAATGTTTTCACACAAGACGTTTTCGTTTTGTGAGAACAAAATATGATATGCAGCTAAGAATATTATTTTTTCTAAATAAGAAAGAATAACGATTCTTCATAATACGTTCAATTGTTTAGACCAAGAAAAACATATTTTAGGGTAAGTAAGGTTAGCATTCGCGTAAGAATCCTAATTATTTTGACTGAAATCATCCAATGTTTTCAAACAAGACTTTTTCTTTTTCTGGGAATAAATTATATTATTCAACTAAGAATATTGATATTTTGAAATTAAGAAAAATAATGTTCCTTTATAAGTTGTTGAAAAGTTTTGCATTAAGAAAAACGTATTTTAAATTTAGTAAGGTTAGCATTCGCGTAAGAATCCAAATTATTTTTACTGAAATCGTTCAATGTTTTCACACAAGACGTTTTCGTTTTGTGAGAACAAAATATGATATCCAATTAGGAATATATATTTTTTTAATAAGAAAGAATAACAATTCGTCATAATACGTTTAATTGTTAGGACCAAGAAAAATATTTTAGGGTAAGTAAAGTTAGCATTAGCGTAAGCATCCAAATTATTTTGACTGAAATCGTTAAATTTTTTTACACAAGACTTTTTCGTTTTCCGTTAAGTAAGTAATTATATTGTTCAATTAATAATATAAATATTTCAAAATTAAGAAAAATTCTGTTTCTTTATATAAGTTGTTGTAAAGTTTGCAATAAGAAAAAGTATTTTAGATTAAGTACGGTTAGCATTGGCTTGAGAATCCAAATTGTTTTAAATTAAATAATTTAATGTTTTCACACAAGACGTTTTCGTTTTGTGAGAACAAAATATGATATGCAACTAAGAATATTATTTTTTCTAAATAAGAAAGAATAACGATTCTTCATAATACGTTTAATTGTTTGGACCAAGAAAAAAAATATTTTAGGGTAAGTAAGGTAAATTCGCGTAAGAATCCTAATTATTTTTACTGAAATCGTTCAATGTTTTTATTTTTACACAAGACTTTTTCGTTTTCTGATAATTAATTTAGTATATTATTCAACTAATAACATCAATATAAGATGGTTTTTTTTATTAGTATGTTATTGTTAAGTATGGATCAAGAAAAAAGTGTTTAAAGTTAAGTACGGTCAGCATTGTCTTGAGAATTCAAATTATTTTAATTGAAATAGTTAAATGTTTGAACACAATACCTTCTCGTTTTCTGAGAATAATTAATACTTAGTTTCAACTAAGTAATTTGTAAAGATTAGATAAAAAAAAAATATTTCAGTATTATTATACTTTATAGACATATATTAAAAATATGTTTGAGTGTAAGTTCGTACTTAACATTGACGTAAGAATAGTATATCCCATAACACAAGTCTCGAACTTACTTTGGGGCTAACTCAGTCTGTGTGATTTGTCCCTTTATATTTATTTTCCACTCTCCTGCGAATTAAATCGGATTTATTAGTGGGGTACTCAATTCTCATAAAGTAATAGTGCGCGAAGTGTTCGTATCGTATCCTGCCACCTCGGCGCAGTAGCAAGCACTTATAAACCATCAAAGAGTAAAATTAAATGCAATGATACAGAGTGAGCTGTGAAAAAAAGGCACTTCCGATGTGCAAGAAATACACCCCAATAAAAGAAAAAGATAATGTTTGTTATCTACGTTAACCTACATACTTATACCTACCTATTTTCTGGCGATTTTGCAGGCTACAGAAACCATTTTCAGCCTTTACCAATTTTTAAAAACTAATACAGTGGGAGTCGTATTTGGTAGCTATTTTACTTACGTAGGTAGGAACACTGAATATGCGTAATACTCTTTTTACATTATAAGTAGATAGGTACCTAGCAATTTTAGTTTAGCATAGGCATGTAGTAGTTCGCGGTTCGCCTAGCTAGAACCGATCTCATGATATGAAACGTTTGAAATAGCTAGTAGCTAGCTAGGTACTTATTAGCTTATTTCTAATTTGTAGTAGGTAATTTAAAAGTAAGAAGGTAGATACGTACTTAAATACCTACTTAGCTCTCTTAATAGAGATACCTACTTACCTATACAATACGTACTTAAATACCTACTTAGCTCTCTTAATAGAGATACCTACTTACCTATACATAAAAATTCCGTTCGTATGTTCTTGATACCTATATGATCCTATGCTGAATTGCTGAGTACAAAAAAATACCTAAAAAAAGTAAAAGTACCTACCTACCCTAAAAAAAGTTCTGTCCTATGCTGTCAAGAAACAAATTTTTAATATAAGATAACGAAAACTCTTGAATCAAAATTGTGTTTGTTGACTGTTAGTCAATAATTGCAATTTTAATCTAAGAAAACTTTTTTTTAAAACATTACTATCCAAGAATTTAAGTTTTAGATTAAAATTACTTTTCTTGACTGACGTTGGATCGTCATTGGTTGGTTAGACGCCGAGCAAACGGAAACGGAAGAAACGACTGACATTGAGTGTTACCATAAGTGCACAGCGGGCGATGACGTCAGCTGGTATGAGATTACCTTAGGGTTCACCCAATGAAGTAAAATACAAAAATGTTTTATAAATGATTTAATTTTATAAAATGGTCAATTTGTTTTTTTATAAATGATTTAATTTTATAAAATCGTCAATTTGTTTTTTACCTTCACACGACTTTGCATTTGTTTTGAGAACAGCAAATATTCTGAATCTAATAAAAAATTTGATCAAATAAGTACTTAATCATGTGGAAAGCATGGACACAAAGAATTAAATGATATTTATTCTAATATATCACCGTACAATGTTTTAAAACGCTGAAGAAACACGTTTCTTGCATGACGACCCCCTGTAACGTTTTATTTTATCTTATTTTTAGTACTTGTGTGATAGCGGCCATATTAATACATAATCGGTGAAAATTTTAAGTGTCTAGCTATTACGGTTCAAAACATAGTGCCCTGTGATAGACGGACAGACAGCGGAGTCTCTGTGTCCCGTTTGCACCCTTTGGGTACGGAATCCTAAAAACTACAAAAAACTGACGTGACACATAATTATAAAATGAAATTTTAATAAAAGGATCTGTAGATGATTTGACTTGAAAAGACTTTTTACATTATATATAAGTAGGTACCTAGCAGTTTTAGCTTCGCATAGGCATAGGTACCTAAATACTTACTAGATCGGACTTAGGTTAGAAGGTACTTACCGTAGTAGTTCGCGGTTCACCTAGAACCGATCTCATGATATGATACGTTTGAAATAGCTAGTAGCTAGCTAGGTACTTATTAGCTTATTTCGAGTGACTTCCAACGGCCCCGGCGGTCCTGCCCCGGTGACGGGGCCGTTGGAAAAAAAATTTCCAACGGGCCCGGCGGGCCCGGATTTTGCGTTGACGGGGCCGTTGGGAAAAAAAATTACCAACGGCCCCGGCGTGTTTTTTAAATGGGACGGATAGCATAAAAAATTTAAAGCATACGCTCCGGTAGTGTTTAAAGGGATATATACATAATAGTACAAGTATTAAGATAACAATAATATTTATTTTATTTATTTAACCTTTATTGTACAAACACAATGTATGGCACAATAGGTGGACTTAATGCAGAAGCATTATCTAACAGTCGACCTAAATAATACATACAAACTCTTTTTTAATTTTTTTTCATATTAAAAGTCTATAAAATAATACACAATTTCCCCCCCTTTAAACACTACCGGAGCGTATGCTATAATTTTTTTATGCTATCGGTCCCATTTAAAAAACACACCGGGGCCGTTGGTATTTTTTTTTTCCATCGGCCCCGTCAACGCAAAATCCGGGCCCGCCGGGGCCGTTGGAAATTTTTTTTCCAACGGCCCCGTCACCGGGGCAGGCCCGCCGGGGCCGTTGAAAGTCACTCCTTATTTCTAATTTGTGGTAGGTAGTAGGTATTTAAAAGTAAGAAGGTAGGTACTTAAATACCTACTTAGCTCTCTTAAGAGAGAGTACATACCTACCTATCCTAAAAAAAGTTCTCTCCTATGCTGTCAAGAAACAAATTCTTAGTATAAGATAACGAAAACTCTTGAATCAAAATTGTGTTTGTTGACTGTTAGTCAAGAAATGCAATTTTAATCTAAGAAAACTTTTTTTTAAAACATTACTATCCAAGAATTTAAGTTTTAGATTAAAATTACTTTTCTTGACTGACGTTCGATCGTCATTGGTTGGTTAGACGCCGAGCATACGGAAACGGAAGAAACGACTGACATTGAGTGTTACCATCTCAAAACTCCTCGATTTTGGGGATGTTTCAATGTTTGTAACGACGACTAAGTAATGCTGCGCGACCATTACATCGGAATCGGAGCGAACGATGCGTACGGATCTTTTGCTTGTATGGATTTCTATGGCTATAGCTATAACTATATCACACACAAATCCAAATGACAAATCCGTTAGCATCGTACGCTCCCATTCCGATGCAGTGAGGGCGCAGATTTAAGGAATACCAAGTAATTAGGTTGGAATGGCAGTAATGTTTCTTAAATGGATATTAAGGGGAAAATAATTTTGAGGGATTTCATTTAGCGGAAAGTAATAAAAATAAGTAACTGCGTGTATCCAAACGTAACTTGCTTTGCCGTTATGTGTTTTTCTGTGTTCGATTTTTTACCTATACGGTACATAGATGCGGTCATGTAATTTTGCTGCGCGTATTAATTTTTTTTTTGGGAAAGAATTTTGAAACGGGAAAATTTTAGGGGAGAAAAGGCAAAGCAAATTACAGATGGCTCGCAATCGTTGGTAACCGTATCCCGTACAAACAGTTTTAGGTTATGTACAAATAACTTGTTGTGATTGTGTTTTGTTTTGTTTTGATCGCATTTAACACAAAAAGTGATTTGTCAGTATTAATACAAAAAGTATTTCAAATAAAAGATTCGGATAGTTTGTTTGAGGCAGAAAGGTACCAAAGACAAGATGCCACCTTTTCCTCCCAATCACGAGGAGTCCGGGGAAAATCCAAATCATGGGGTGGCAACACTGCGACATCCAACCGTTGTTTGTTGTTTTGTGTTGTGTTGGTCTGGTCATAGGGACACGATATCGAAAAGAAAGTATCGATACTTTACTCATGAGTAGTATCGAAAAAAAAGTATCGTACTCGTAAAAGTATCGATACCTTAGGGTAACGAGTACTTTTTCTTATATATTTTTTTATTTGAATTAAATAAACAAAAACATTATATACTTGACAAATCAGCATAAATTTCTTTAAACAACATTATAAACCATAGATTGACGACTGATTCCGCACCGCGGAATTCGTATATGTACGTCACACTCACTCCTTAGAGCAGTTGATAAGTATCTCTCTCTCGCTCGAAATTGCGGTGCGAGCGAATCGCGCGTAAATTCGCCAGCGTCAGCGCACACTATTCGAGAGCCTAACAGTCAGCGCACACCTAGCTGCAAAATGCTTGCGCAGCGCAGTGTGTGTAATATTTAAAAAAGAACCTTGGGTACGATTAATACAATGTTCAGAATCGATACAATGCTGTAATTGCTCTCGTTACTAAGTTTGCAACCTACTCTGAACTTGAGAGCCAAAAAAAATACGTACGTTATGAATATAATACTACAATAAGAATTTCGGCAGACAGCCAATTATGTATGTACACATAGTGCAGGTAGGTACCTACCTAAATTCTAAACAAAGATTTTTTTTTTGATAATTCTAACACATTACATATATTGTGTTGCACAGCCAGTTGGCGAACCTAATAAATATAAAATAAAAAAAATATTCGATACGATATCTCTGAAAAAGTACTCATTGAGTAAAAGTATCGAATACAAAGTATCGAGTACAAAAGTATCGGTATCGAAAGGAAAAGTACTCGATACCACAAAGTATCGATACTTTTTTCGTGTCCCTATCTGGTCACTCTCGGCTACAACGCAACGCGTGTGCTACGTGGTTGGTTTGGTTACAGTTATTTCGTTGAAACAGGAACACAAGAGTGAGTGTAATATTAAAGAAATTATTTTATTGAATTGAAATATGTTAATTAATTAAACATTATATTGATTGTTATTAGATGAACGAAGAACTGTTTGATGAAGGCGCCGGCGCCTCCGGTGAACACGTGCAAACTCGTTTAAGCCCAGATCATCATCGGGACGAAATTGCTTCTTTACTGAAGGCCTGGCAGGTTCCAGAATCAGTAATTCTTCGGTTCCAAGGTAAATAGGTACCGACTTTCTATTTACGTACGCCACCTTCTACTGTAAGTTAATTTAAAGTGTACTTACTAGGTAGGTATTAATATTATTACCTCTCTTTTCCAGAACATGAAATCAAACCAAATCAACTAAGGCACCTACTTAAGTGAAAAACTTCTTAAGGAACTTTGCCCGGTAATAGGCCACCGAATTCTCATAAAATCAGGATGAATATTTCATTGGCCATGTAAGTACCTACTACCTACTATTAAAATATGTAAATTTTATATTCCTTGGAGTGTTTTCATCTGTGCACCAAACAGTTAGCGAGGCTACAGGCTAATAAACTAATAGGTTTTGGGTTATTTGTAGAAGAGGAAGTGTTTTTTGCCTAGAACGTTGCATACATGGTGAAAGAATTTTTGAAATTGGTCTAGTAGTTTTAGTTTATTCGTTACAAACATACAAAAATACAAATCTTTCCTCTTTATTAATTTATTAGTGTAAAGTATGATAGTGTGACAAACATAAATTAAATTATTTTTTTTTCAGACTGACACCGATTCTACACTGACAACAAAGTCTGTAACGAGTGACACTCACGATGAACTAGAAGATTTTGAAAATACTATATCAATGGAGAATATATTTTTCCCAGACTTTGATTTAAGAACGATAATAAGAAGATAAATAACCTACTTTTCATTATTTTTACTTTTGTGATAGTTGTGTTCACTGGCAAGGCCATAAATTTTTGATATAATTTAATAAATTATGTGTCAACATTACTATTATTTGGTTTAATTTCACAGATTATGGACATCCCAGAAAGCAGATTGTTACGGTGAGTATATTAATACTCTTACTTTAAATAGCTAGTGGTTTCTTACTAAAACGGCATGTATATAGTACTCGTATAACGGTGTTAAGTTTAAGTACTTTTTGTGGATATCATTTGCTTAGTTCAAGTTTTTAATAATAAGATTGTTAGTGTACAAGATTTTTTTGACAATTACACTTTTTAGGTAAAACTATATTTTTTTTAATTTAAAAATCCAGTAATGGTAGTTTTCAGTTGAGAAAGAAGATTTTTAAGGAAAGTATATTAAAATTCTTTATTCAAGTAACCAGAGGTTTCATAGGTACAAACCAGCTTTATCTTATGTTTACTTTCTGTGCGTTGTGTAGATAATTTGCTTAGCAAGTATTTGTTTTTTGAAGTAACAATGTATGAGATTAAAATTGAGAATTCCACTTTAGTTGAAACTGATATATTACTTAATTTGAAAATCCGGTAGACGGATGAGCATGACAATTATTTTGACGTAGTTCAAATTTGTCGATTTTGATTGATTTTGTAATGCCCAATTTTTCATGCATTTTCCTACTAATGGTTTTGCTTCCCGGATTTTCAAATTAATAAAAATAATATTTTGAACTGAAGTGGAATTCAAATCTCATATATTCTTACTTCAAAAAATAAATACTTAAGCTAAGCAAATTATATTATCTACACAACGCACAGAAAGTATTCACCTAAGATAAATCTGGTTTTAGTATGAAACCTCTGGTTATTTGAATTAAGAATATTACTATACTAACCCTAAAAATGTGCTTCTCTACTGAAAACTATTATTACTCTCCACTTAAGATTTAAGATGCTTGAGTTAAGCGAATTATAATATCTACACAACGCACGGAAAGTATTCACCTAAAATAAATCTTGTTTTAGTATGAAACCTCTGGTTATTTGAATTAAGAATATTACTATACTAACCCTAAAAATGTGCTTCTCTACTGAAAACTATTATTACTCTCCACTTAAGATTTAAGATGCTTGAGTTAAGCAAATTATAATATCTACACAACGCACGGAAAGTATTCACCTAAAATAAATCTTGTTTTAGTATGAAACCTCTGGTTATTTGAATTGAGAATATTAATATACTTATCTTTAAAATTTTCTTTCTCGACTAAAAACTATAATTACTCTCCACTTAAGATTTAAAATGCTTGAGTTAAGCAAATTATATTATCTACACAACGCACGGAAAGTATCCACTTAAGATAAATCTGGTTTTACTATGAAACCTCTGGTTATTTGAATTAAGAATATTAATATCTTACCCTAAAAATGTGCTTCTCAACTGAAAGCTATCATTACTCTCCACTTAAGAATTAAGATGCTTGAGTTAAGCAAATTATATTATCTACTCAACGCACAGAAAGTATCCACCTAAGATTAATCTGGTTTTAGTATGAAAACTTTGTTTATTTGAATTAAGAATATTTATATACTTACCCTAAAAATGTGCTTCTCTAATCAAAAACATTATTACTCTCTACTTAAGATCAAAATTCTTGAGTTACGCAAATTATACTCTCCAAAGAACGCTCAGAAAGTATCTACTTAAAATAAATCTAGTTTTAAAATAGAATATTATGTTAATCCGATGAAGAAGTTGTATTGCTTTTAGGAGATGCCTTATTTTTTAACTGAAAGCAATAGTATTTCCGTAAACAAAACTAAGCCAAAATTTGTCTTCTACCAACTCAAACAAATCTTCGGTTAAGATTCGGCGGTCTTGGTTCAAAGTGACAAATCTTCGTTCAATGATGCAAGTCTTAGATGTAAACAGCACCAATGTCGCATATGCCCCTGGTGCAGACGCGACATTTTCATTCCAAGAGGTCGAATTGTCGAGCTAAGACTTATATCATTTGTGAACAAGACAAATGCATTCTCTTACAAAATAATTATACTCTTGGCTAAAATAAACAAAAGTTCTACAATGAATATTTAATTTTTTTCTGTTCAAGAAAATCGTATATTTTGAATTCAAGAAACTTGACACTGTTGCATGGAGACATTGCTTTTTTCTCCTATCCAGAATATATCCTCTCAATTTGAGATAATAATGTGTTGAAAAATAAAACAATAAAATTCTAAATTTAAGAAAATAATATTTTGCTTATATATGAAACTATATTATTCTTGACCAATAAATATATTCTTGTTTGAAGAGATCTTTTCTTTCCGTGTGGCATAATGAATATACCAAAGGTTTCAATTTAATTTTAAAAACACTTCTTAGCTTATACAATGTAAAATATTTCGTGATAAACAACAATGTCTGTCCATCATTTAGCGAATCAAATCCAGAGTTTGGCCCTAATCGACTACGAACCCAATAACCAATAATTTTAATAAATTCAACAATCAAGAGCTTACTTCTCAATAAACTTATTGAAGTTACGACCACTTCGCCCCAGCTGATACTGTTTATTAAATAATAAATTCATAATTTAACAGATAAATATAACATATGGATAATAAACAAGCTGTAAAAAAATTTAAAATCTTCTTTTTGTTACAAATTGTTCGCATACTAAACCTAATTTTAACACTTTATTTCGGATTAAAAAAAATATTTCCTATTATTTGAAACCTTCTAATTAAAAAAAATAAGTAAAGCTGTCTCAGTTCTTGGTCAATGGTCTAGTTTAACTAGATCGGCCTAAAGTATTTTCGTGGATTTGCGCCAAATCTTTCTTGCACTAAACTTATATTTACGATGTCAATTTGCCCATTGGACGCTTGAATTGTTACGTAATATTATTTATATTACGTAGCAAACTGTTTTATTGCTAAAGCTATGGGTGTTCGGTAATATGGTTTTAAATTCATCGAAATATCGATTTGACAGATATTCAGTAACCAGGGTTCAGTTGTTAAAATGGTATATCTCATTCTTTATTGCATCATTTCATTCGGAAATATAAACAAGAATATTGCAATCAACGCAATACAATTTAAATATTGCATTATACCAAAGTTTATATTCCTAGTATTTGATTATGCAGTGACGTAAAAAAAAATTGCTGTCTATATTTTTAATTCTATATTCTATCCTCAAGCAACAAAGACTTCCGCGCGCGTAGCGGAAGAGTCCGTGTTGCTCTATGCTTCTGTTTGATAAAAAAAAAATCTTCAATACATGGATTTTTAAAAAATTTAATATCTTAACATCGATTTAGCTTAGAATGTTTAGTTCACCACCACTAAACAAACAGTTTGATTCAAAAATATTAAAAAAAAAATATGATCCTAAATATATCTATATTACATTTAATTAAAAATAAAGAGAAAAGTAAACTGGTTGGTGGCACCAGAAATTAATCAGTAAATAATTAAAATCAACCACTAAAAGCTGTAACAAAGGCACTATGTCGAGAGCACTCGAAAGCTTTTGAATAAACTCATTACTATAAGAGTATTTAACACGGTGATCTTTTAGAAAGGTAAAATATAGCATTTTATTTAATCTAGTCAAATTAGTTGTTTATTCCAGTGAAATTTTAAATTAATTAATTTGATCTTGAATTTGAAAATCTTAACAAGAGAGAGATATCAAATAGTGAGTAATGTAAACACAAGTTCATAACTTATAGCATTTTTATTGTCATTGATTCTGGCCTGCGGAGTTCCAATTCGAATGGAAAATCTAAGGGATTCCCATGTACGAGGGCTGAATAAAAATCAGTTTTTCATGAATATAGATTATCGCAAACGATACCGTGGTATCCGTCAGTCCGCATTAAGCCGGTACTGCAAATGACTCGCACTGATTCGATTACTTCGCGTCACTTAGTGTTAACGGTAAACTGCTCTTTTTACTTGCTTTTTGCCATATTTTCCGCTACATCCATATTCATGAATTAACGCGTTTTTGATTACAGGTAAAATAAATTATAGGTACTGCAAATTGAACGGTTTTAGAGAAACACTTTAGTAAGTTAGTGAGGAAGTGTGGACACATAGTATATACTGACGGATGCTGACTGATTGATATATAAACGCAGAGCCGAAACCAAAAAACAAACTTGAAATTTTCAAGGTCCTTCAGGCGCACTAAAAAAGGAATTTTGAAGATTCTTGGTAAAAAAGGAAGTCCACGCAGGCAAAGCCGCTGCCAAAAAGTGGTTACACATAAATGGGCAAATCACGTTAATATTATTGTAGTTTCAGTACCTAATTTAACTACCTAGTGTACATTTCTATCAGTTTTAAATTCAGTACCCGAGGTCCACCTGATAAGTTCACCTTTTGGCCATGCATCGGTAACCTATCGGACCATTATTATCCAAGTATTTGTAACTATGAATTATAAACGGGCTAATTGGCTATCGATCTACCAAGAAGGAAATATTTAATGTAACCTAATAGCCAAGGGACCACAGACCAATCATTCGATCGATTGTTAATCCTCGCATCCATTAGAATCATTGAACAAGCTAATTATTAAAATAAAAAACACGACTGACGAGTTTTTACTCAAGAAGTACATACAAACATATAAGTTATATACATTTTTGAAATCGCCTTTTAAAGCCCTTCAATTAGATACCCCACTCGATAAGATTGATCAAATTTTATTTTTTTGGTCTGCTATTTATCGCATATATAATCCGCCATTTTGTTTTTATGGTGACGTCATATAGCCTATGTCACTCGGAGGAATGCAAGGAATCTAAAAATACCGCTCACATCAAAATCGGTTAAGCCGTTCAGGACTTATGGTGGAATAAAGAAACTTACATACATACATACATACATGAACCCTGAAAACATAACACTCCTTTTTTGGTCAGTCGTGTAAAAAGTTCTTTGTTTCTACACTTTGTTATAGGCATTAGTATTATTTTTCTAGTGTTTTGTATTATTTTTGTATTTTATACTAAAGTGTTTATTGTATTGTGTTATTTTTGTATTTTACACTCAAATGTTTTAAAGTAATGACGAGATAACTACGAATACAATAAAATTGAAGAGTTTGTCTACCAATATAATTAAAACATTGCTTGGCGAGCTGCAACCGAAATTATTAAGAAAGACTAATGCAATAAATTAAAACAATTCACAATTAAATCCAGAGACAAAAGCCTGATTAAACACCAATACTCTCGGTACTTTCATTTCGCAAGTGCATTTCTATTTAAGGAATATATATTGCATAACTTAATTAAGAGTTCGGCAACTTGATAAACGGCATAACTTGAAACTTCTGATCTGCTCCCACTCGCGGAACAGGTAACACACAAACCGATACAAGTGTAATCGATCTTAACTTTTTAAGTTAAATCTCTTTTTAACGATTTCAAGAAATCGATTTTTAACACCGTTCCGATCCAATCAAAGTGAAATTTTGTTCCAACCGACCGAACTGTCTCAGGTTCCTGCGTAGTTTTTGACTTGGTAAAGTATTATTGTTGCCAAGTTTTTAGGGTTCCGTACCTTCAAAGGCAAAAACGGAACCCTTATAAGATCACTTTGTTGTCTCTTGTTTTTTTTTTCTCCGGAATGCTTAAAGATATAAAGTTAAAATTTATATCAAATACTCGTATCCACGGTCTCTTTCAGCCAGCAATAAAATAATCAAAATTATACTTCAACGCTATCAGGCGATATATTGAGAATTTTCGCATATTTTGCGATTTCAGACGGGAATCAAAACTTACTTCCCGTTGTTCCTTAATTTAAAAATTTGGGAAGAAACAAGGTCTAAGAGTACTTGTACGTACATGTACAGGAATAAATCTGGAAATTGTAAATATGTTGTTGCAAGTTTAAAATAATTGGTCAAGTGCGTGTCGGGCCACGCGCAATGCAGGGTTCCGAAGGTACCTATTCTGTAAAAATGAACCTGTACAATGAACACATGAACCTGTATTTACTTCCAGTTTTATATAACTAATGGAAATAACTTAAGTGTATACCTACTAGGTATCATAATCATAAGAATGAAAATTGTTCCTACGAATATTTTTGATACTAAAATCAATTTTGTAAGTTTATCGTCTATTACTCATCAGCGTGTAAAGTCTACATAACCGTGATAATTTTCCTTTTTAAATTAATTACATTTGCTAGTTATTATAATTTTTTCATGTATCCACCCTCCGCCGTTTTCCTGTTTGAGGGGGGGGGGGGGACATGGTATAATCAAAAGAAAAAAAAAACATTTCCACTATAGGTGTATGGGACGCCCCCTAAAAAATTTTTTCTCGTAATTTTATTCTACAGTTAACTCCGCGTAATAAATATGTACCTATACAAATTACAGTTTTCTAGTACTAGTAAGTACTAGTAAAAGTGTTACAGTTACAAACTTATTTTTGCGCTCCGTGCTGTATGAATACAAGGGATCAAACTGCAAAGTTAAGTTGGTTTTTGAAACTTCTAGTTAGAGCTTTAATGTAAGATGCTTTGCATGTAACCCTCGGTGTGCGAGTTTGAATCGCACTTGGCCGGTTTTTTTATCAATATGTTAAAATGCAAGTTTTTATGATGTGACATTTGTTCTAAAATACAGAAGGGAAGATTAACATAACTTCTCATCTAGGCCGTTCTGATTAACGCAATTCTTCTACTTTGCCGATAGAATTATGCATACACGTAGTCAGAAATACACAAAAAAAAAAATATCTGAAAAAAGGTACGCAGATTTCATTAAGAAGAAGAGACAACTAAAGTCAAAGTTATTATAGATCTCGGCCCGCGTAACACTTCTACAGATATAGTATCACGTCTTTATCCCTTACGGGGTAGACAGTGCCAAGAGTCGTGAGATTCAAAAGTCACGTTTAATTAGATATTGGGCTTAGATATCCCCTATGGTAGAAATCTACAGTTTAAAGCCCTTTCTTGACTTTCATAGTCTGCACTGCGCGTGACGAGAGACGTAGCTGGCACAATCCATGTTTTTTCGACTCTTCAAGACCAGCATGGTAGTATTCTCATCATCATGGCAGTATTATCCTATCATATAGTATATGATAAACACGTTCAAAAAGAGATAGTGAAAGATGTAGGAGATTTGTACAAACTACTAGCGTCGTGTAACTTCTACTTTACATGACAGATGGACAGCAATCAGGTTTATCACCCTATATGATATTATTTAATGTGAAACTCGAACGTACAATATTCCTCACTGTAACAATTGGATGTGACGTGTAGGGCTAGGGCTGTTACGGCGGAAAATTTGTAAAATACAATCCGATATAAATGATGGTAAGTCGAACATCATGTACAATTTATTTACTTAATAAGAAGACAGTAAGTTACACTCAATGCAAAAAGTACTAGTAGTAGGCACGTAGTCCTTTTTGTTTACTTTTAAATTGTTTACTGTTTGGAGGTTGATTGCATTTTGGATAAGAACATACGCTAATGAAATGCAGATGACAACTTCTAATCAATAGACTACAGTGCTGGTGCATCTAACATGATAACCTAGGTGAATTTGAGTTACTCTTCTCAATACAGCGATAACAAATAGATACTGTCATGGTCAAGTCATATACGAACTAATATACAGTAAAGATTGTAATAAGATCCACCCTTCGGATACAAAACTCTAGAATTATTAGTGAATAAGATTGAAAGAAGTCATCCCCGCAAGATTCGGGAATCGCCTTATCACTTGACGTGTCTGATTGATTTGTCGGTAAAAAATGTGCACAACCCTCACCGAAGTTAGAAGTTTTCTATTTTCCGTTAGCGGCAACCCTGTTGGTGCGGCTATCACGGTGTTTATCAGACAGTGCTTGTCCGCGCGTGGCGTGATAAAGACGTCTGCGGGAACCCGGTGCAGCCCGCGTTCGCGGCAACTTTCCCGTACACGGTAAGTGTCATAATTTTATGTTTGATTTTATTTTATTGAATAGGAAAATTAATTTTAAGAATTGATCACGTCTTTACATTTTTAAATGGCGGTTTTAATAGTCAACGGAACTATTTTGTCCAAAAATTCAGATCCTTTGGAGTTTAGACTTTTTTTAAATTACGGCATTGTAGATTTTGTAATTTGTGATCATCTTCTTGAAATTTCATCCCGCAAATATTAGTTATTTGGAAAAATTGATAGCCCGTATAAACACCATACATTATTTTTCCGCAATTAAGTATATTCCTTCAGCCACACTCCGTTTTTCATTAGGTAAATTAAGGACTCAAAATTTCTATTCAAAAATAATATTTTCGTTCAGAAATTAAAAGTGAATTAATTACAAGGTAACATGTCATAATATTCATTTAATAAGAAAACCAGGATAACTTTGTACTGTATCTCGATTCAACAGGTATTCAAATCATTAGTAACATTATTTTCCTCATTCTTGTGGGCGAAAGTGACGACCTCCGTGGCCTAACGGTTATCACGCCAGACTGCCACACCGGAGGTCCCGGGTTCGATCCCCGGTCAGGTCAAGATGGAAAATGATCTTTTTCAGATTGGCCTGGGTCTTGGATGTGTATCTATATATGTATTTGTCATAAAATATAGTATCGTTGAGTTAGTATCCCATAACACAAGTCCCGAACTTACTTTGGGGCTAACTCAATTTGTGTGATTTGTCCGTATATATTTATTTATTTATAAATTGACCTCTCATCGTTTTATCTAATAAACCAAACTTACTATTAATCATATAAAATATCCTATCAGTGACTCTTGAAAGTTTGTAGAACTGCTGAAATAAGTCGAGCAATTAATTATAATTATGGCCGCAATCTGAAAAACTTTTGGCATTAGTCTCGAAATAGTCCAGTCAACAAATCATTTTGCTTAGCTTTTTGCTGAACTTGCCGACAACTTTCAACATCATTAAATTATTTTTTGATCGCTTTAAGTAAACAATATTCAAACAACTGCCTATTTTACCGGACAACCAAAATTGTTCGTGTATATACCTACTGTCTGTTACATGGTACGCTTGCAGTTAACCTCTCATTCATGATATGCACATTATGTACACACATATATACTTACATAATGTATGAGAGATTAACAGCTAGCGTGCCACGCAACCAATTACGAGTACTTATTAAAAGCACATCGATAGCAATGATATATGGCGTGGGCATTTGGATATGGAATTATAATGGCTTATAATCGTTAGAAAACGCTTGTTGGGATAAGCTTTCAGAAACTTTATGATACAGGCCCGAGACTTCGTTCCCGTGGGAATTTCGGAAAATCCTCCCTTAGTGCTTTTCCATACTTACCATGAAATTTGGTATGCATCCTACGCCCAGTAGTTTTGGCTGTGCGTTGTCTATCAGCAGTTTGTCAGTAACGAAATAATTTTATATAAGTATAGGTACATATGATTGATGATTGATAAGGATAACCTATCATCAGGGTCAATCATTTTTTATTTTACAATTTTATAATTTTCTTATAATAAAGATTACCATCGTTTCCTAAACGCAAAAAGGAAATAAGAAGAAAAAAAGCACTTCAGAATTTTCTCTAGATAGGTTCAATCAAATCATCATCCAATACCCTAAACCATAAAACCATACGCGGTTATCCTGCTGTTTTTGAAAAACTTTACCTGGAAAAATCAGCAACATTGTTTTTCACTGAATAATTTCTTCACAGTTCTTACAAGTTTCAGCTTTCGCTATTTCGCTTCATCTGACAAAAGTTTTAAATTTGTTATACGCATAGTTTACAACTAATCTACAGTCTAATCTTATAATGTTAGTTAAAATGGCCGCGTTCCCATTACTTCTATATTTGCTGTCTCACAGCTTTCGAATTACATTAAAAGTTCGGGAACTTATGGCAGGTTTGGATACGAGTTTTGGTTTCTGCTAAATAAACTGGCTGATGTACAAACAATCGGAGGTTTTCGATTAGATAGTTTTGCAAATTTAAGGGTAGCAAGTAATTGAACGTTTTAAATCTCGTTTTATTGAAAAGCTATTGTTAAAATCATGATTAATATTTTTATATCACACTAAATCTACTGGAAGGATTTCGAAAAAACTTTATATCCTAATCTATACATATCTTCTATAAATATAATAAAACAGTAAAAATATTTTGTCTGGTATATTTAGTATTTTTGACTAAAATGGATAGAGGGACACCTAAAAAAGAATAATAGAAAGCAAAAAATATTTTTGGAACTTCTGTCTTTCTGTCTGTATGTACGCGTTTCACGCAAAAACTACTGGACGGATTTGAATGAAACTTTTTTGTTGTATAGCTATTAAGCCTGGGCAACTTATAGGCTATAACTGATTTTGAAAACAGGAACGCCTGACGAAGAATCATAACAGAACAACTAAACTATAAGAAATTTGGAAATGGTACCTTTACAAAAGTTTATCAATCGGACGAGCATTTTTTGTTGACGTATAAAAATCGAAGATCAGGATCATCTGATGAAGAACTCCAAGAGACCAGCTACGCTATTACATATATGGAAATGGCGCCTTAGCAAAAGTCGTTCAACCTGATGAGCATTTTTTACTGACGTATAAATATTGAAGATCTGGAACATCTGCTCCCGTTCATCAACATATATTCCTGTGGGACACAGGATAACCAAATGGCTGAAATTTTGAGTAGGTACTGGAGTTTAGGTTACTACAGTTTGGAACACAAAAAGATTTTTCATCTAAGCAAAACGCACGCGGGCAAAGCCGCGGGTAACAGCTAGTAATATTATAAATGCGAAAGTTTGGATGTGAGTTTGTGAGTTTGTGAGGATGTTTGATACTCAATCACGCAAAATCTACTAAACGGATTTCGATGAAATTTGGTACACGGGTAGAAAAATACCGGGAAATTTCTATCCCGAAATTCCCACGGGAGCGAAGCCCCGGGGCGTGGCTAGTATAGGATAATTTTATTATCCTAAAAATCCCTTGGGAGCGGAGCCATGGTGCGCAGCCAGTTTTTTTTTATGAAAATCCATTTTTCCTGTTAAGCCTAGATGAAGTAAGTGTAAACTGGTGCATATCGTTACACGGAATACAGGTTATTCCTGTATTCAAAATTCCATGTATATTGATGAAGCAGTTAAAGCCTGAAGGAATTCTATTGTAGACTTTTCCAATTCCACAAATCGTTACGAATTCACATCATCCTACTTAACTTTCAAGAAAATAATAAAATGACAACGATTTTTAATTTGCTGAATAATAAAAAAAAATAAAAAAAAAGTAAAACAAAATCACCTACTAAAATCAGGTGCCTATTAAAAGATGTGACATAATCAATACAGATGCATATTTTTATGAATGACTAGCTGCGCCCCGGGGCTTCGCTCCTGTGAGAATTTCGGGATAAAAAGTACCCTATGTGCTATTCCCGGTATTTTTCTATCCGTATACCAATTTCATCGAAATCCGTCCAGTAGATTTTGCGTGATTGAGTAACTAACATCCTCACAAACTCATAAAGTCACAAACTCACATCCAAACTTTCGCATTTATAATATTAGTAGGATTTATTTAGTAGGAAGTAGGATGTCAAATACACGAGATCCATATCGTGACAACGATCAACGTAGGCGTAATACGTCGATATACGGCCCTAAATAGTGTTTGCATGTACCGTTTGTTTAGGTCTGCTTTGGGACTGATCCGACATAAACCACGTTCATGTCCTCGTGTGAGTGTCTGTACCCTAACACAGTAATCCTCATGTGGGATGTGATTGTCGCTACAGGAGACCATATTGTGTCTACCGTCTTTTATACTGGAACATGTAGGTGGTTAGGAATACAATTTTCCTGTATACACTACCTGAATCATTGTTATGCCAGGGTACCGGGGTTTCATTTATTCTTCACCACAGCTTCACCCGCGTGAATTTCGTTTCCACCTATTTCATCTTCCTGGGAGTGGAACTGCTACGTTGTGTTAAGAGCCTCTCTAATTTTAACTTCGTTCAGCAGTTTCAGCTTTGCGTTAATAAGTCAATCAATCAGCCAGTCAGTAACATCCTCTTTTACAAATATAGTATATAGATGATAGCATAGGTAAGCCCTAGAGACGAGACGTTTCAAAAAGGCACGGGCAGAATGCATATAAGTACATATCAAATGGCTTTTAGATTCGCTCCGCTGCATAAACTGCGTCATACTGTGCGTTGCTCTGTATTATTTCACTTGATGCTAATAAGCTATTTTTATGTCATATTAATACAAATGAAGTCAGATCGCATCTCTAGCTTGATTTAATCACAAATTAAAAAACTAATAAGTAACTTAAGACGGAAAAGTCAACATGTTCAATAAATAATCTCGGCAAGTCACAAGAGCCGGTTTATTTTATTTTCCCGCAAAGTGTGCGCCTCGTTGAAAAATGAGGCTGTTGAGTAGGTGGCTCTTATGGCAGAGGCAACGAGCTACATACAGATCTACCTAAATGGACCACAAATAAAATACCGCCTGATAAGCTTACTTAGCTCGCAGCCAATTTACGTATACATTTACATATCAAATCCATGTTTATAAATACGTAAATGTTAAAGTTGAGAAATATCAAAGTCGGAAAATGTCATTTTTCTGAATGTACCTACCTAACTCTACGAGTATGGTCTTTATTTTACACTATGTGTTGATATTGGCCATTTAAAATATTTGAAAATATTGCCAACAATTGAAATTCACACTATGTTTATGTCTAATGCATAAAAGCAAACAACTTTTGACACCTCTCTCTCTATACGATGTATCTATGTATGTGCCAACTCTACAAATGTGAATTTGAACCGAAGCGGTGCGGTGTTCCGATCGACTCCTCAGCTCTTTGATAGAACATTGCGGTTTCAAATTTCATTTATTTCATTGTACAAAGCGATCTCATGTCAATGAATGGGGTCAGTAGTACCACAAAGAGGGACCATCGTCCATTTTACGATTTCAATAACTAATTCACGCGGTCCGTTCGGCGAATTGAGTCGACAATGAAACCATACGTGTCCAATCATACTGAATGTGCGATGCCTCTGTGGTTTTGTGCAATTTTCGGGCAGATTATATTAGTTCAAAATAAAAATCACAATTCTTTATTGTACCAACGGCAACGTACAGAAGGTTCAATGTCAAACAAAAATTACAGAAAATTAAAACGTATCACGAGCGTTCGTAATCCATAGGTAAATTAGTAGCATTTAAGCAAGATTATTAAAATCAGTTGGCGCCTCGATCTGTCACTACGGCGGAAAGTAAGGAATTGACCCCACCTGGGGTCCGACTGCCAACATACTTAAACATAAGAATGATGGCTAACTATACGTGACTTGACCATCTATACTGAATGAATATGTAACGCTGTGGTTTTGTACGAGTATCGGGGGCAATTAGTGGCCTAGTGTTTTCTTGGAATAAAACATCGGTATTTGGTAAAAGTGTTATGCTACGTCAAGAAAAAGGAAACAAGTTTTCCGAAAATCGAGTT
Organism: Ephestia elutella; assembly: GCA_018467065.1. Lineage (NCBI taxonomy): Eukaryota > Metazoa > Arthropoda > Insecta > Lepidoptera > Pyralidae > Ephestia > Ephestia elutella. The sequence continues at coordinate 8,877,231 of CM031586.1, forward strand.
ATACTTTAGTAAGTCTTTTTCCAGCTTATTCATGTCCCTGTTTGGGTCATACTATGTATGTCCTTGACCCAAACAGATTTCAACTTAATAGAGTATATGCAGAGCAAATTGGCTGCGACCGAAAGACGAAGAGATATACACACGAATGATAAATCTTTCGATCCTTAGAAGGGGTGTCCCCTTCCAGCTACGTATTCCATTTTTATGATTTCACAAATACCTATATTATTTGATTTAGTAGAATAATTCATATTGCGTCTAGCTTCAAATTTCAGCTAGACAAAGACCCCTATAATGTTAATTATTTTAGAAAATTAAATTCCACAGACTACCTAATCCTAACTAATATTATAAATGCGAAAGTGAGTTTTTTTAGTTTGTTTGTTTATTTATTTGTTTGTTTGTTTGCTACCTCTTCACGCTCTATCTACTGAACCAATCTCTTGAAATTCGCATACACATAGACAGAAGTACTGAGAAGGACATAGGATACTTTTCATCCCGGGAAAAGGCACTGTTCCCGTGGGAAATTCACGCGGGCGAAGCCGCGGGCAAAATCTAGTTAGAAATAAAATACTTACCTACTTAAAATTAAAATCCTAATTTCCGCTATTTTAATTAAATCATCTCATTGACTGAAGTATCCTTAATTCCAGTCTCCATAATTTATTTCGTTTTTTTATTTGACCGCGAAAAGGAAGGTTAAGGTTAAAATAAACAAGAAAGCTAATTTCGCCAAAATAATGGCCCGGAAATCTGTTTAATCGAATTGTTTGAACAAAAATTGTTTCGCCAAGTTTCGGTGTTTCCCTTGATTGATGTGTTGGTTTTGTATTTATTTTCTCTCTCTTCTGTAAAGTATTATTTTATGCAAGTAAGCCGAAAAATAAGAATTATGGCTCGCCTAATGTGAAGCAATTACCGTAACCTACGGATGCACTCTGCACGGGCATTAGATAAATAAAATGCTTATACTATCTAGTTAAGTTAGACTAAGTATTAATTTTAAGACGTTCGCCTGGCTTGCATGGTGATGACTGAAAATCAGTGTTTGCTCCGATAAGGGCAATTTAACCACTGAGTACCAATTTGTATCACTGCGGTACATTAATGTCAAGAAAGTTGTTATTTTTACTATTGTACTATATACTTTTTACTAGGCAAGTGCTAGTTAGACCTAGATTATAGTGCACTAAAAATTCCGAATAAAACTACTAGGACATTTTTCGTTGACCTAGAATCTAGAAATTTGGCAAGATGCGAGAGAGGTCATTTCAGTATCAAAAAGAAAAAAAACATATCTTGAATTTCAGACTAATCAATTTTGTGGTTGGCTGAGTATATATAGTAACATCGCTTACTATACCATTTTGCTTTTTCATTTTATTCCTTGATTATGTACCTTGTAAGATTATATGCGTTTGTGAATTCAAAAGTAAAAGCTTCGGCTCCTACTTTATAAAGCTTTTCCATAAAAATAATTTTGGAGCTTTTTAGGATGTAGGTAGATTTACAAAATATATTCAAATAATAGAATGAGAACGGAGCTTAACCTTAAGTTGGAATCTGTAAATGTTCCGTTTTTCCATTCCGGTCTGACCCTAAACCCTAAACATTATTTCGTCGTCCGACACTAATGTATACATCAGTGTCACAGCGTGTATCTTTTTGTCCGAGTGATCTATCAATTCTGTAGTGCCCTGCGCTACATGAGTTTCATATCCGGAATATTTCTATGTTGTGTTATGTTATGTTGTGTCGTTCTATGTTGTGTTAATACATCTTATAAAGGGTAGCGTTTTTTTTCATACTTTCACGTGATGCCATTATATGAAGCTGATAATGAATACTCATAAGTACTAATTCCAGTAGTTAATCAAGTCTTGGACAATTATCAATTACGCGAATTAGTTCCATCCCATCGAATAAAAACCTACTCCAAATTTTATTATGGTATGTCCCTACGTAGGTACCTTATATTATTTGCTAGGGATTTCAATTAATTCTAACGAACATGAGGCGACTGCTCCAATTATATATGCGAATTCAATTTACTACATTACTACATTGCGCCATGACACATTTTATCCAAAAAAGATTTTTTTTTATACACGAGTATAAAAGAGAGCATTCAAATAATTATAAGGAGATCTGATTGAAAAATTTCAAGAGTAGGTACTGTAATGTTCTAGCTTGTTTCACTATAACCCCTCTTGTCGGCCTATTATAATAATAACAAATATATTCGCCTGTTATGTTGATTTATGACGTTCTTTCAGTATTTGAAGCTCATCTTTTTGCCTAAGATCTTTCAAAACACAAACTCTGCGTCTCGTATCTGCTGAAATGAACCTGGCTGTTGAATTTTTCGAGTAAGTATAAAATAAATTTCCGATGTATTCATTAAAATTACAGAATAAATCAGCAACACGCCTCATCAAAATCAAAACAGCCAAAATAACCACAAAAGGCATCCTCACAATCGGTTACTGCAATAATCAATAGTACATAACACATAATTTGATATGCACTATTATGGAATTTCAGTAGGTACACAAAGAACAGTCTGGGGGGGCACGTTTCTGTTATTTCTTAATTTGATATGCACTTTCATGGAATCTCCCTCCACAGTAGGTACACAAAAAATCAAATGCCCCCGTGCCCCCGACCCCCTAAATCCGCTAATGCTAAGAGTAAATATATCCGCCACAAGCTTCGTCAAATTGTAACAGTCTAAATATCCGCAGGTAGATTCGGCATAGTCTATACAAAATTATTTTTCGATTTCTTCTAAAACGTTGTCCAACTGATTGCTAACTTTTAAAATAATATTACAGGGCTGTCTATTAAAAAAATATGGGGTATAGCGTAAAAATAAGTTTATACGTGTATAATACAGAACAATAGACCAATACGAGAAGAATGCATTTACAAAGACCAGCGCCCAGGGCGATGCGATGGGTAAAGTGGAGTATGGAACTAGTGTGCAATTCGAGGAATGTCCTCTCACAATAGCTTCCCGCTGAATTCTAAAACCGGGTCTGAAATTACTTACTTCAATGAGCGTTCAATATTCAGCTCAGGGCAGGTTGGAAATTCTAAACCGCAATTTAATCGTTAAAACTCATTGTTACGTTATAATAACTGTTTGTAATTGTTCTTTATAAATGAGATATTACTTAACGTGAATAAAACGTTGTTTTCTTAGGTCTTCTTATCAATTTGTGAACTGTAGACTGACAAGAAAAAGATAGATTTTTAGAGCTTCCAAGAGCAAGCAGAAATACGCAATGGCGTCTCAACAATAGCTCGAATGATTTGATCACTATTTATTTTCACTTTGAAGAATATATTTTTAAATACTTAGCTGCATTCCAGCGGGCTTCGACTTCATGGGAATTTGGGGAATAGAATAGTTTATTCACATAAAATATGGTATAAATTATGTTAAATAATAATAAAGTCATATTTACAACGAAGTATCACATATTTTATCAACAGTGGCATGTAAATGGAAAATAATGAATTTAAAAAAAAAGGATATGTATAGAATGTTTCATTACTGGTTTTACTCCATAAAATACAAAAAATCAGCCCATTGGTTGAGTTGAGGCTTGCTTGATTAACATCTATGCATTCCGCTATCAATACTTTCGCATAATTTTAGGAAATTGAACCTTAAGTAAGTAAAAGAAAACTGATATTCTTTTTTAACATTAATATTCTCCTCATTTGCAGGTATTTAGTAAGAGAAAGACAAAGATTTATTTATTTGTTTTTCGGGGTACTTACAGCTAAATAACATCTATAATATAAGATGCATTGGAATATTGATGTCAGAGAATTTATTGGACTATCCAATGCATGGCATGTAATGTTGAAAATGTTCCAAAAGTAGGGAGATCTTTGCCCAGATGTGGATGGAGTGGTGTGTGCGATTATTGACCAAAAGGAAGGCTTATGGAATTAATTTTGTACATTATTTCTTATAGTGACTTCAATTACAAATTTGGGATAACACCTTCATTTTTACGACATTTTGCAATTTTAGATGAGCAAGAGTATTTCAAAAGTGAACAAACTTGGGTATATGCAAACAGAAGCGGGTCAACACTGCAAACAGACCTGCAAAATTTGCTTCGTTTAAAATTACCTACTAGTGGTGACACTGCCCGCCCTATTGTTCTCTATGTGCAGCTTTTGTGTTGCCAACATTTTAGTGTCAGCTTTATTGTCATAGTAGAATTAGAACAAATTGTAGCATAAAAATGTATATCTATTTATATTTTAATCAGAAAAAGTTAAAAAAATATGTAGGAGGAAAAGATATCACTTCGATGAATAATAAATTAATCACTCTGAGTGAAAATATAATGATATTATTCTTCATCAATAAATTTTGCGTAAGTTTTGTCTATTTTGACATACATACATAGAATCACGTCTTTATCCCTTACGGGGTAGACAGAGCCAAGAGTCGCGAAGGCCACGCTTAGCTGAACAGTGGGCTCTATGATAGAATGGAGATTCAGGTATAGTGACAGGTTGCTAGCCGATCGCCTATGAGTGGAGGAATCCCCAGTTTAAAGCCCTTTCCCTCGATTGACTTTTACAATCTGCGCGGGAAGAGAAGCAGCTGGCACATTCTATTTTTTTTTCTTCGCTCCCAGACCAGCATGGAAGTAAAGTAAAGTCTATTATGATTACTCTTATAATTCATAGACTACTCATGAAAACATACACTCTATTATAGACAGTCACGTAAAAGGTACCCAATGCAAATTAAACGCGGATTCCTTCTCTCCTCTCTGAATCATACATATGAATGGAAACCATATTAACGCGCTGTTGGTCTTCGTGCAATATTATTCTGCGCAAATAAATGCACATCGCAAAGTTGCATTCACTTGATCTCATTGTCATAACAATATTGCGTGCCCACAATATCAGAAACTTCTGCCCACACACTGAATCTAAATAATTTCAATATACTTAGATAGTTGCTCCATAAAATGATATGTTCTTGTGTTTTCGAAGCGAAAGTAACAATGTATGTGATCATAATCAAGTCCTACTTTTATTTCTTTAAGATACGTATTAGTAAAATATTCACTTTTTCAGGTTTAAACTCGAGTCAGGTCAAGATTTCCTTATTTGTTCCTTTGTTTTATAATATAGGGGTATCTGTTCGACGCGTCTTCGTCAAGTTGATTTTCCATACTTACTCACAGTTTTCGCTACACATCTAAGTATCATTAGAAACAGAGGAATGAAAACTTTCAATACCTTGGTTCATAAATTTTGTGCAGTATGCACTAATATTATTTATTTTCCTCTTGGCACAGTTAATCCTACGAATACGTACATGCTTCCTGAGATAACACAAGTTCAGAATTTCTGCAGAGCTCACAAATCAGGAATATCACGGGAATGCGCGTCTTATCGAAAATTTCTGCTCTTGTCAAACTTTAGACAAGCGGAAATAATAACGTTGCGTTCCTGACATTCCTTGCTCATCTCTCCTTTTAATTTAATCTGGGTTTTCTGATTTATCTTCGAATGTTCGACCTTATTTAAAAATTTATCTGTAAGCATTTTTCGGTGCCAGTAGATAAATGGCCAAAATTCATTTTGATACTAGTGATACCTTTCTGCCAATCTATTTGAAGTATTCTTTGTTGGGAACAGTTTTTTACTCTTAACTTTCGAGGCTGTTTAATACTATTGTATAGGTCGATATAATTTATTGAATACCGCTGCACGCACACTAGATTGAACAGTAGAATGAATGTCGCATATTTAATTTAAATTGATGGTACACAAAATGTAATTTTATGCATGGCAAACGAATAAAATTTCGGGAATCAGGCTACAATTAGGTATTGGGAACTGCAGTTGGATCAAACGAGTCTGTATTACATACACCCAATGAATTACACCCCACATTACACGGCATGGAGCTGAATTGTTTGTAATCATGTTTGACCGAATAAACAGCAGGATGAAGTATTGTCGACGGTTGCAGACCACTGCTCCATGTGATAAATATTGATAAGTTCGCAGGTATTAACTGCTTCAGTTTAAAATCAGAGTTAAAATTATACGGGTTCGACATATACAGTTATACTTAACTTAATTGGATTATGAAGAAATTCCTTTTCTTTTTCATTTCACTCCCTATATTCAAATTCTGGATTAAAATTTTTCGATTGTTATAAATTTCCTTGTTCACTTGTTTTTTCGAGTTTTAACTTGTTTGTTTAGAACTATTCGTACTCGTAATATACACTGGTAACAGATTTTCTAATTACCTAAAATAATGTGAAACGGTTTTTTTCAATTTCTCTCTCTCTTATCTGCGCGTTTTCCCGGTTGCATCCTCAGCGTACGCGTCGGATCCCAGGGTCCGCTTTCCTACCAGTTCTTCTCCACTTCGCACGATCTTTCGCATAATTGTGAGACCATTGACACGGTTTTCTTTCATTTCATTGGTTGTTTAAGTATGATTGATTTAAGAATGATCATTAAAATGCAAATAAAGTAAATTGCGCCAATTTAAATATCCTTCATAAGTACTACATCAAAGAAAAACGCCAGTGAAACATCGTTTCCAATATTGGTTGTTCATCGGACAACTAATCCTAGTGATTGTTGTACCTAAGCCACAAATAAAGAGCGCAGTCACGCCTGGTTTGTTATGATTTGATCGTGACTGCTGGGTTCGTCTATAAGTCACGCAGGACACATTTCCAAAAAAAAAATGAGGATCGATTCGTTACTTTCATACCTATGAATACGAAAACTTAATTTCCACAAATTCACTCACATAAGCAAAGAATATACCAATAAAGTGTTGATCTATCTATACCTACATAAGTACGTATATTATTTTCAAATGAACATTCTTCTTCGGTTTAATTATATTGGCATTGGGAATTGATGCGAAGCCAATAGCGTACAAGTTTTTGAGAATAAACAGCACCCTGAGTTTGTAAAGTTGTTGTAAGTAATTTATAGACTTATTAGGAGGCGAGAGCTAAGACAAATTGGCTTATTTAGCCATGAACCCTGCTGTTGTAATAAGTCGTCTATGTAGTCTGTGTTAGCAACAATAATAAATTCTATTGTTTCTTAGCTGGCTAATTTTTCAAAACAAAAAAAAAAGAATTTTTCTCTGTGTTTAGTCTGTCTGTATGTTTGTGTGTACTACACCCAAAAATAATGCTTAAAATTTTATGAGGGTTTTACAGCTATATTGTTCAATCAATCAATGGAGATCTAACTTAAAAACCAGCGCATGTTTAATCTAAAACACGGCTTAGAACCTGAGATATTAACAATACTAACTACACTTATCAACCACCGTACGATTTAAAAGACACTTCTTGCCACGTGCGACCAAACTGTGGAACCAACTTCCTGCGGCGGTGTTCCCATACCAATACGAAATTGGAACCTTCAAAAAGCGAGTCTACATCTTCTTGAAAGGCCGGCAACACTCTTGTGATACCCCTGGTGTTGCAGTAGTCCATGGGCAGCGGTGATCGCTTACCATCAGTTGACGAGCTTGCTCGTTTGTCGCCCTATGTTATAAAAAAAAACTAAATTCTATAGAAATAGATACAATCCATTTAAAAGTACATGCATAAACATACAATGTACTTCATATATAGGTGTCATTCATAGTGAAGATAGGAAACACTGTCAGCTTAAAATGTAAGCGCGAAGAGACATTTTATGAAGTTGCAAACATAGTTACCTAAGTAACAATATCTCTCTCGCAATTTCGTAATAAGGACGTTATACTATTACATTAAGTTTCCAAGTATTTCTTCTTTAATGGTAAGAGCAGCTTTGGGCCCACAGAGCTACTTAAATAGCGTTTTACTTGGAAGGTAATCATACTTAAGGAAAAACTATTTCCAGTTAAAGAACACCCTGACCACGGGAAAAACGATGAATAAATTATTATTCTGTTTCTCTTATTTTGCTGGATTACATTAGGAAAAGTTTAGAGGACTTTATCACACTTCAAAAATTCAAACTTTCATCTAAATACAAAACCTTTAGATGTATCTATCTATGTAAATATTCACATATTTTTTTTATTTCTGAGGCTGTAGTTCTTCTTCAGTTTTTGAATAGCCCAAGATTGCTTGTCGTGTCGTTTATAGGATGTTTATCGTTTAATTTTATATAGCGAGTGTCAGCTACACCACGATTTTAGCGCCATCTAGTGAGCGATGACGTCAACGCTTGCCCCACTTGGCTACAAAAACGACCGAGATAAGACGGCACTTTGTTACGAGAAGCGAAACGAGACGGTCGCAAAGAATGTGCTTACTCATACCCAGCCCTAGATATTTTTGTGGTTTAATAGCTAATATCAAACTAATATCAAATTAATTGGGTAATTGAATTTAGATAAATATTTAAATAATAATAATAATAATAGGTATTTATATATTTCACCCGTAGTTTACATGAGTTCGTTTTGTGATAGATAATTTGTTATACCATGTTGCAAACTTAAGTTATTATCTTAATCAATATGTGGGCTCAGTTGTTCAGTGTGCCTTCCATATTAATTGACTTAAAATACAAATATCTGTGTACTGTACCACACATTCGTTAAATAAGAAATAGAATACTGTTTAGACAGAGATCAGTGACCAGCTGAGAATTTTAATAAATTGAAAACAAAAATCAGTTCATCAACGATGTATCACTTGTGTTATTTTTGTTTCAGTGACAAAGAAATTTTGGAAAACATCACATGCTAGAAACAATAAAAATAGATCGAGTCAATGTCTGGCCTCACTGATACTTGATGAGGTTTATGACTTTGGATGTTTTCGAAAATAGGCACATCATTTATTTTGTAAATAAATACAAGACATGTATAGATAATTATTTAATTTCAACTTCTTAATTAAACTTACAAAAAAAATTGACGTTTAATTTTAAAGAAAGTTTCTAATCAATTTACTCATAGCTACTTATAGCCAACAGCATCAATTTTGGAAAATTAATAAGCAAGCAGAGTAATTTTTCACCTAGTTTCCAACCAGGAAACGTGTTTGATATTTTTCACAAAGGTCAGAAAGCGTCCCCAATGTAATTTGAATTTCAAAATTAATGACGGACAAAACGCCACTGGAGGAAGGTCGGTTTTCCTCCGAATAACAAACAGACACTAATCTTAAAACCACTTCGTGAGAAATGGACTCAGATTTGGTTATTGCTATTAACAGCTAAGCGAGCAGTTGATTGATAGTTATCATTAAATACAGTGACTGACTAAAAGTTAAACGGTTCCGTTTAAGCTTTTAAAAAAAATATTTTCTTTCTTTTTTTTTTTTGTAGACTGAACACGTGAAACATTTAGGTCAAATAACCCTGCTTAGATCTTACGACTAGATCGCGAATTTGAAACAATGGTACATTTAGTAGCATACACACTCAAAGAGTATTTAGTAGCATACACACACATAAAAATTGCCTCTAAAAATTTACCATTTTTTTAAATAAAAGAATACTTTAACACACACAAACGTTATCCAAAAAGTCCCAAAGTAGTATAGTAACGAGTTTTTTTACGACAGCTGACAATCAAATAAATATACATCGCTCTCTTCGTGAGAAGCATCAAATTAAAACCAAATAAAAAGAAAATGTTTTAATTTAAAAGAAAATGCGAATGCTTTATTTCTTTGTATAGAATTTTCAGTACCTACTTAACTCCTAGGAGTAGTTTACTTTTATGGGCACTCGTTTTATTCTTCATGCATTGTTTTATTCTGTGCTCGCAATACGCCACGGCTTTGTACAACGTTTACTAAATAAGCGAGGCGCTTTAAAAAAAATATTATCATTTTCGACAGAATTTAACTTTTATTATCACAGCAATCCTTTGCTTAAGGTTGAGAGTTTGATTGTTTGTTTATTTTAACGCCCTAATCTCTGGAAGTTACTCATGAAAAGGTTATACGCTAACAGGAATCCTGAAGGAAACAATGTGTCGTACGTAGCTATAAATAAAAAAAAATTGATGGCGATTCCAATGTTCGGAAAAACCAAAACTGGTTTATGTAACATAGTATAGGTACTGCTAAATTGTATATATTTTAAAGTGAATGAATGAATGAAATTTACTCGGGAGCAAAGCATTTTAAAATAACCTGTGTGTGAGTCAAGGTAATGTTCTGGTAGGCTGTAAGCGTAGCCATAGTTTGGCTTCACCATCGGAATCACAAACTTAATTTTTGTGACGAATTAATACTTACTCGTACAAGCTAATCTTCAAATATACCTGCAAGCAGGTTTTTTGAAAGTTGTTTGTAACTTTAACAATCTTGCCACATTCGTGTCACCTAATATCTTTATTTAATCTTTACCTACGTGAGGCGAGCGAACCCAGATGATACATCTCGCCAACTTTTAAATTAGTTTTCGTCGTCTGACTGACAGACAACATCATTACTCTGGCATCAAGTAACACATATTGTTGCATTAGAGAAGCGTTATCTAATTTGGAAAATACCTGAGGCGCCTTAGTTCAGGAAAGGGTAAACAAAAAACATATTGGATGGTGACTGGTTAAAAAATAAAATATATGATGCTATTTAAATAATGAAACATAATAATTGAACGCCACTTTAATTGATCAATTTTATTTATAACATGGTTTAATATGTTTTACTTCTAATTAAAGTATATTGGGAATGCTTTTTTACTCCATTAAAAGTGACGTCACCGTTGAGTACCATCATACAAGTCCCATATAAATTATTGTTTTCGACATTAAGAAAAAAGTATCTAATTTGACTTGTTGTCATCTACCCTATTTTAGTGAATTATTTTTTAATACCGTCGCAGAGTTTCAACTAAACAAAATTACAAGTAAAATAAAAACACTTAAGCTTAGCTAATATGAATAGAAACCAGAATACTTTCGATGGGATGTGACAGCCATTCTCACAAAAGAAAAGCTATGGATAATTAAGGTAAACGAATAAATATTTAATTACTTATATCTTACAATACTCATGTATGCATAGTCTTGACTACTTAAACCTACTGCAACATTATCTTAATAAGATTACAGAAGTAGAGGCTACTTACTGACAGACAGCTAGACTATAAAATACACTGCGCCTTTCAGAAGAATTGAAGATGGGAATGAGTCTAGGTCTAGTGTGACTGAAAGAGATTTGAAATTCAAACGCTAACAAGAAATGAGGCTACAAAAGAAGCGTGCAGAAGATTAACTTCACGTCTTCTCAAACTTAAATATACTTAAATTCCATGTAATAATAAATTGCTAGGAGAACGATGAGACATTTGATTCTCAACCATTTATGTTATCTTTTGATTGAAATAATGATATAAATCTTGTATTGTCAGATCAGATAGGATCGCGAAATGTTTGCAATTAATTGAAATTTGAAATTTTATAGTAGAGCAGCGACATTTTTTTAGGTATAGATACTCGGTACCTACCAACGACAAAAATGCAGATTCCATTGAATTTATTTATACTGACTGACTTTCAGTTATTTTCTAGCAAAATAACTGAAAGTTAGTAATAGGAAAGAAGAAAAAAGACCGGAAACACAACGAATGGATCTGCACGAAAACGAAAGTGAGCGATGTGATACTATACTATAGCACGTAAGAAGTGGACATGGGCGGGAAACATTGCTCGAAGTTTGGCATTGGAGTCGAGCCAATAGACCAGGTGAATCCTTGAATGGAGACCCAGGGTGGACACCCGTGGGAGAGGCCGACCACCACAACGATGGGTTGATGACATCCGAAGACACGGAGGCCACGATTGGATGAGACGGGCAAAAGACCGCCACGAATGGAAGGAGAGGAAAGAGACCTATATCCAAGAATGGATTCAACAAAGGCCCCCATGATGGTGATGACGAGGAAAGAAGAAACTGAAAGTTACCTTATAGGGAAATACAAAATATTTACATATAAAACTGGTCTATTCTGTAATTCGTTAATTTATGGATGAGGAACAAAAGAATCCGCGCATGTAATTACCGACACTGAATGCCCCTAGGGATGAAATGACGTCTGCAAACTTCGCCCTGCTTTCTTCACTGAGAATATCGTAGTTTCCATTCAATTGCCAGATTATTTCTTTTTTTGTCTTCACCCATTTACTTTTAATCATTTGTAAAGTTAGTCAAAAAAGTTTATTTTTCAATTCGATTTGAAATCTCTGCTCAAAATAGTTTTCGTAATGTGTTTTTCTCAAAATTAATTCCTTTTGTGGACGTTACATTTGTTAATATAATTTAATTTAATAGAGTAAGTATCTATTATTTAATTTTTAAAAGTTATATAGAGTAGTATTTTGGTAAACTTAAACAACTTTAGTCTTTTGAATTTGTCCAACAATAAAATTAACAATAATTCACCAAAAGTAGCCTAACAATGTCCTCTGCATTTCAAAATTAAACGACCGATTGTCCTAATTTCATTTTCAATATTATATTTTATTTTTAATCAAATTAAATTATAACAAAGAGTCCAAAGTCTAGATATTTCATAGTAATTAGGCAATTCGTAGTATTTGGGAAAGAATCTTGAAGCAAAATCAGCAATTATACTCCCTGGAACCGAATCCTGGATCTATTTGTTCGAAAGACTGTTAAGAATACGGGTTAATAGTATATTAGATGGCTATCGTATCTAAGCAATTGCCTGAAACTTAGGGTATGTTTCTTGCTTACAAAGTAAGATCCAGTGATATCCTGAGCCCAAAATTTATGTACTTTCTTACCCACCCGTTTATCTGATTTGATAAATAATTAAATCAAAACTAATAGCTTTATTGTCAAACTGGTCCTGCGTGTCTCCGTAGGTATCACTATGTATTGGTAGTCTATTAAACTCAATTAATTTGCAATTTGTTGACAATATTTATTTGCATAGACATCAAACCTATTTTTTTTTTAAGTTTTGTTCCATGATATTCAGTTTGTATTTTTTTTTATTTGTATACTTCTAATACAAACTATTGAAACGGAATATTTTAGGTGGTTGTATTATACAAATAAATTCTCGATTACAATAATATAAATGGTACGGTTTCCTGCGTCTCCGGCCTAAATCTCACTATTTACATAAGTTTACCCTGAATATTTCATCCGAATAATAACTTTGTTTTGCATAATACGAAAATGATCGATTTATACCTTCCGCGTAAAACATTTTTTGTGCTACAATTTTTTTTGCTATTGAGTTTATAACACTCCAAAGTGGCAAATTGTTTTTTTTTTTATTTGAGGCTATAAATAAAGGGATCATAATTTAATCACATTTTAAATATTTACTCGCTACTTTTTATAATTCATGTAAGTTCTCTTATGATATAAAATCCACTTCTAGACGTCTCTTCTTATGATAAATATGTAATGTAACACTAGCCTTTGGCTGCGGCTTCGCCCGCTCGAATTTCCCCCAGGAATAGTGCTTTTTCCCAGGATGAAAGGTACTCTATATTCTTCTCAGTCCTTCTAAGTATGTGTATGCGAAATTTCAGCAAGATTGGTTCAGTAGATAAAGCCTGAAAATGTAAAAAAATAAATAAACAAACTTACTTTCGCATTTAAAATATTAGTTAGGATTAGGATAAACACCACGGATGGAAAGCATTTATTGATATATAAAATTATTGACTTCTATCTTTCTTATAGAGTGTGTTATCCATAGATAAACACTGCACTGGTGTAAGATTTTTCTCAAGTCCCCTAAAGGCATCTGACATGACTTACAAGATTAGCAAGATGAAGAATATCTAACTCAAGATGAAATTCAGAACAGCAAGTAAAAAGTTATAGCAGTATTTAGAAAGTTTGCACCGCAGAGCGTCGGTTATGGCCGGGTGCAGCCTGTGCACAGTTTCAATATTCATATTGAAAGCACGCGTGGCCAACTTGCAATTGTAAAACTATCTAATTTGTTTTATTAATAAAAGCTATTAATTTGCCAATTACCAGCACCTGCTGCTATTTCACATTAAGAGACAGTTTGAATTTAAACTATAGGTATTTCTTTTAAGAATAGCATCTTAGTTAATTTTATAAGATTAATAACATAAATTGTCTTTTTTTCAGGTTAAACATTGAAATTAGTGAAATGTGAGCGAGAAAAAAAACATATTGTATATAAAAATGATACCACCAAATGGTATTGACGATGACGCTGCGCCGATGTGATAGCCTACCTTCTCGTCTCAGGGAGGCGCCTGTCCCCGCAGAGCCCAAACCCAATAATTCGCCTATCAAAATACCTGACTCGAGCACTGTCCCAAATTTTAACTGCAGTGCTGACAAAAATCAAATTATCGCCACCTGGAAAACTCTTCACTCTGAAGTCAAGAATATAAAAAATGGCTTCCCCACACAAATTGACGAGACAGACAAAGTGGACAATAAAGAAACATCGTCCACTACACATAATTTTATTACCGATTTCAAATGTAACAAGAGTGACGTGCGGAGGAAAATCACTTATGATATACGGCAGGCCGGAGTCAGCTCGCAGGATGCGTCACTCCTCGCTGACGGCCAGGCCACGGTCGAAAGTGGAACTAATATGGCAAAACGACGGACTTTGCTGCAACGCTTGCTCCCTTGGAAAACACAGGAATGCGACTGTCAGGAACGGTACATTCCGAAATATCGGGCAGCACCGAAACTGCGCGCGGAGGACTTGTTATGTACGTGTGGTGCCAGTGCGAACAGATTCAGACCCCCGAACAAGAACAAACCTTATGCGGAAAGGGGGCGTTCTAAAAGTGTAGGATACGAGGCAGCTCGGGAAGTGACACGGTTTCGCCGGTTAGTGTTTTAAATGTAGTGGTTTGAGGACTTGCCTCTTGGTATTCTGATACGAGTATCAATAGTCAAGTCTTCATGTTGATTAAAGTGTGTGTGGTGTGTTAGGTGCGCTAGTGCAGGTGCGACGGTGGGTGCCGAGACGGCTGCCGCGTTGCGAGCTCGCGCGGCTCTCACGCTGGCCCGCCGGTACTACCCTGAGGGAGGCTGGGGGTGGACCATCACCGTCGTGGGGACCATCGTCCAAGTGCTCTCGCATGGGCTGCAGCTAGGAGGAGGGACGGGCGCGATAGCTTGTACTGCAGCTGTTAAATATCGAGTATCACCTCTTTATACTCATGGTAAGTTGATACTCTATTCAAGATATTTTTTTCACATTTTTTATTATCAGTGACCTAGATTTATTATGTGCGGATTTTAAACCACACTGTCTGAGTTTAGCTCAGGTTTATATCATAGTCTTTAAACAAACAGGAATGCAAATGTATGCAAATTCTTGCTTGTTCGTGTTCATGGATGTGCCGATACTCTCAAACAACTCTCAAAGCAATTTATTAAATGGCTATTCAAAGTTTCTGTACTTGTGCCATAGCAAGTTTCAATTAATATATTTATTCATATTGGATTCAACACATGCTTCTTAATTTATTTACTACTAGCCTAGCCCCGTGGCTTAGCTCCCGTAAGAATTTCAGGTCAAATATGTGTCAGTCGGTATGTTTTTCCCCATGTATAAAATTTAGTCTAAATCCGTTCGATTTTGATCTGTTTTAATTATTTATTATAAATTCATAACATTTAGGATTAGCTTTTGCCGTCAATTTTGCCCGAGTGAATTTTGTTTTTTTGCAAATTTTACCTACTTAGGAGTAAAATTCCTTTCAGTGCTCACGCTATGTAAAGAAGCTCTCCACAAATTTTCTAGTTTCTGCCTTCAGCGGTTTCGTCTTTGCGTTGATATACCAATCAGTCACCGTTCTATTTTATATATCCACTAATTAGCGGCTTCACCCGAACGTTGTATTTCCCCTTTAGGGATGGATTATTTTCAAAATTCCACCCTCTACGTCTCTGCGAGATTCAGGTTTCTACGTTTAGAGATTTCATCTCGTAGTCTCGTTTCATCAACCAGTCAGTCAACAGGCGTCCAATTTCAGATATAGATATTCGACTTAGGATTACTTGACTTTTTACAACAACCGTATCCGTAGCTATTGTCGCTGACGCACCAAAATAGACTAAGAAAAACGTTTTTCGTGTATCAACGGTGAGCTATTCCCAAAAGCGTCATTCAAACTTGTTCTGCCCCAATTCCATTAAAGAATACAGTATATCAAAAGTTCTTAAGTCAACAGTGGCGTTGAGACAAATTACTATGCCTCGGTGAATATCGTATTACTTAAGAAATCTTAACCAATCACAAATCAAATACCTACAGTTGACTGTTGACTCTACTTTTTTTTACTTTAAATATAAAAATAATGAGGTAAACTAAACATTTTGATTGCATAGGAAATAAAAATAGCAACAGAATATAAAAATTTTAAGTGGAAAAACTTATTAGATTGGTCATTAATTAATACTTTACCTTGTGACTTCGCAGTGTTTGGCGGTATCAAAGAAAAAATACACGCAGTGTTGAGTTTTAAAATATTTGTTACAACTTACACATATTTTTTTTTATTGACATTATCGAATGTGATATGGAGGTATTTATTGACATATTTATCACGTCTTTTTTATTCTTACAAAATATTGGGGACGCGTTCTGACATATTGCAAACTTGCCTCAGAAAAACGCGTGTTGACTTCACAACTCGATTTAATATCGTGCAAAATATTGAGGATATTATATAAGGCGCAGCGAATAGATAAATCATGGTACCAATATTGAAGACCTATCTTAGAATATTGAGTATGTAATACGTGTTTTTTGTAACAATCATAAAATACTTAGTATTCGGGACGTAACATAGCGTTATCGTGTTATCTAGTGTATAAATAAAAGCTTTCTGTTTATTCAAGTCGTTTCTAAGATATCTTCTTATGCTTCGCTCCTATGGGAATTTTGGGATTCTGGCTAACCTATAACCATTCTCATGAATGTGGCAAAAAAAATGTTACTGTGTAGTAAGAATTTTTCAAGTTGGACTAGTAGTTCCAGAGTTTAATTGTACTTTGACACGCTGTGATCTCCGTTTTAATAATAATTACGGGATAAAAAGTACCGTATGTATTATTCAACGTTTTTCTGTACCCGTGTACCAAATTTCATCTAAATTAGTGCCTACTGCACTGTTTGGCTTGAAACGCATCAGCCATCCAAACATCCGGGCCACGGACGACGACGCGACGAAACGTTGCGTTGATTTAATTGCACTATGGGTTCATTTTTGATTGCATTAAAGACAAATTTTAATTTTTGAAATGAATGGAATTAAAGACTTTAATTTAAAAAATTCTAAATTTATTAATTTTAATTTTTAAATTTTTTTCTGCTTTTCTTTATCCGATTGAACACGTACGACGGGTAATTTTCCAACAACAATTAATAATACTTAATTATTCTATTACATTACCAATATTTATTATTTGAACTTTGTAAAATTTACTTTTGTTCGAAAAATAACAGCAGTTACTCTTTCGTGAAAATATCCAGAGTTAATGACGTATTCATCACACATATTTCAATGCAGTTTTATTTGTCACATCAAGGTAGAATATAAATGTAATATCTTAATTTTATCAGCACAGTGAGTAGTGACTGCAGTAATTCTACCACAGATAGAATTATCTCAGACCAAGTGTCTTTATATACCGAACGAGAATACATATTTTGAATGTCGTTAAATAAGTATTTCTTACCCTAAATAATCCTCCAACGACATACAGAAATAGAACCGCGAGTGACTGGTTTCCAGAGGGGCTGAGACCAGAAGGAATTACCCCTCTTGTTGTAATGCCTAAGATTTGGAACGCTGTTACCATAAGCCTGCCAGTAATGATGTGACAAGGGCTTTCTACTCTTCAGGAAACTAAGGCGCCTCTATTCTATTCGGGTTAGGGCTTAGTAACTGGGTTATAGAGTGTCCGCACTTAACACCGCTCTTTCTTGTAGACAATGGGAGGTAATATAATTTTCATATTTTTTTACAGAAAATTTATATATATTCGTTTATGTTTTGTATGTAAAATATCAGCATACATTACATCAAAATATTCTTAAAATTATACGTATGTAATTAGGCACTCGCCTGCCAAGCGTGGCGATTACAGCAAAACCCCCCATTGGGGGAGGCCTTTGTCCAGCAGTGGACGTCTTTCGGCTGAGAGAAGAAGAAGAAGAATTAGGCACTAACTTTTTTTTTATATCATGTCGGTTTTTTTTAATAATATCTCGACGGTTATTTATGTTTTTATAGAAGCCATTACAACGATAATGAATGTAGCATATTTACTAAAGGTGGTTTAAAAATCCTGTTATAATCTAGCAAGTTTAAAGCTATAGTAGAGTTAAAAGTTAGGTACGAAAATAGCACCATTGATAAGGAAGTGGAAGGTTTTGTTTAACGTCATTTTAGAAAATTGACTTGATGCGTCGCGTCGCCTGCTCCATTTCCCGCAACAACACGTCGTCGGGAATTTGCGAACTCTTGCAAATTTATAAAAAAAAAACCTTACAAAGTATTTGTTAGTATTTGCTTCACTTTTATTTAAGTGCAAATCAATTTTACTTGTTTTTGACAATTTCATTGCTGGGATACAGTACTGTTTTGTAACTATTGCTTTATAGCTAGCTCGTATAGGTACGATTGCATCCGCATTTTCTACGCTTGTTATTAAGCAATACATCCTTTTGTGTTTAGTGCAAAGAAATGTTAGTAATATAAACAAAAAACTAGGGGGATCCTAAAGATCCTATTTTAAATATTTTGTTTAATACCTACAAAAGATGTACCTACTATAATTAATTTAAAAGTAAATAATAACCTTTTAAAAACACTTTATAATAAATGTTTAAAAAATAACAGTCGCACTCTACTGAGACAACACAGTTGAATAAGAGCGATTCGTCATAAAATACATTCTCACAGCGAGCTCCAGACAGAAACAATGGAAACTGCCCTATTTCTACGAGATGCTATTTTTATTCCTCAATCAAGTTTTTACGCACCATCAATATATTCGGTTGAGAGATCCAAAATCTTTCATCTCTCAACCGAACTATATTTAAATATACGAGGATACACAGAAACATTGGATTAATGGTGTGCATTTCAAAATACATGGCAAGCCATATTTATTCGAAGATAGCTACACGAAATTTATCAAAAGCTCGCAAATGTACCGTAGAGAAAAGATGCTACAAGCTCCATTGGCACTTGGCACGTCCCACTGTCTCTAGAGCTGCGAACTATTGTTATTTTATTATATTCTCAAATCCACTTCCGATTCCACTTTTAACCACTCTCTCAATATTAAGTTAAAATATTTCAGCCCTTCAAATTTTCTAAGCGAGGTTAAATTTCTTATTGCAAGCGTTAAAATTTTAGGTCTTCCAGGATACAGTAAACTTTTATTATGCTACTTATCTTATATTGGGTCATGTTATGACAACGTGTGATAGTCAAATTTGATGACTCGGAAAACCAAATAGGCTCAAACGGTCGAATGGCATGTATGTAATGTAAAGTGGTCATGTACGTTTTCTGTTGGTAGGTTTTTTTAAATTCATTTACTTTTTTTTTCTACTGTCAACTTACATCAAAACTGGGAACCCTGTTTTATTCAAGTATGATGCCTTTTAGTCTACATATTTGGATTCCTTACCCATCATAATATTATGTTGATGTTTTTGACGATAATACTAACTTACCAAGGTGATTACTGGTATTTAAATCTATTATTTAGGTGATCAAATAAAACAAAAGAAAAATAAAATCACCCCATAGTTTATTTTTAAACTTGTTGACGTTTCACTAATATTGTGTCGGGCCTCAAGTTCCTATTGAGTACGCTCCAGTGAAGTTTTAAAACAATGATTGGCAACATTGTCTTGATTGATGAGTCGCGAATGAAAAGCTCTACGTCCTCTTGTTTCAATATCTGAATGATCGATCCCCCAGTAATAAGATATAATTTGATCTCGCTGCTTTGATGAAGGTCGGGCATTACTTCGCAGTCGACTTTCGAGCCCGTGTCCGTTCCATTCTTCGTAACTCAGTGAACTGCGAATCAGATAGGGAGACAGTCTCGCTGGACACTCGAAGTCAGATTTGCTGCGGATTTTATAACAGCTGATTTAAAAAGTGAGGCAGATATAAAACGTGTATTTTATAATCTTGTACTTAGAGTTTTTTAATTACAAAATTATAAATTATTCATTTAACTCATGATATGATAGTTATTTGAAGTCAGACTTAACTTTTGTTTGTGAAACTGATCAATCAATTTGCAAACGAATGTAAACCATTTCATATCGCGAGTTTAGATAAAAATAACCAACTTTCATACATAAATTAGTAGTAAAACAAATAACTTTCATCTGTAACATAAACATTTCTGAATCCGATAGCCCAGTGGTTACGCACGGTGGTTGGCATTCGGAACGCAGACATAACGAAAAGCAATTCGACGAGCAACGAGTCAACCACTAGTCACGACCTCACGACCACTAATGTCGTGTTGTGTGTTATGAGTTTCTCCAAGTTTCTGAAGGCATGTCAAGCTGTAAGATCCATATATCGCTTAGTAACAGTCTTTAGCTCAGATGGCTTTAGATGAACCATCGACTTTATAAGAAAAAGGCCAGTCCCCATCTCGTCTGGATCTTTATTATTTGTCACCATTTACCTATAGGTACCTGCGTTTCTTATCGCTATCTCTCTCTTTAGTCGTATTTCCTCATGACTGAGGGTCGTGGAAATTATATGGAGTGAAATACACACAACGACTCTCTTAGCAATTTTAATGAAGCGGTTTGCCATTTCCTTCTCCATTTCACACACTAGCTAATAATCATAAACCAGAGTGCAGGTTTCCTCATGATGTTTTCCTTCAACGGAAGTAAGTGGTGATCGATGAAAACTAATATACATGAGTCAGATTGGTATACAAACTCATAATGCACGGCCAGGATTCGAACCTGGAACCTTTGCGGCCACAGGCGGGCACTCTACCCACCACAGCTTCACCACAGCTTCTTATCGCTATAGGATATATCAATTAATAACCTTACCTCTGTTTATTCACAGTGCAAATTTTAAAATATCTAGAACTGTTGCACAATACACATTGATTTCGTCTTGTCCATTTCGCAATCTCGTACTTTTACCTGGCGATCGCGGTTGCATAGCAATGTCGCACGTACTTCAGACCCGGTCTGAATAACAACAGATCCAAGAATAGACTTCTACAGCTGGTCAGTTAGTCATAGGTTCACGTAGTAACTGTTAATGCGTCTATCATCAATGTGGCAACGTCTCTCAAGTATGGATGAATCAGAGTAGTCAAGGCTCGCGAATACATTTTTATTTCTACTGCTCTTTTTGGCGTTACTCCTTTTTCGATAAATTTTAAAACTATATTGGTAACATTTATATGAAACAAAGTTTCATTATTATTATAATTTTCTTCACCTGATATTACATGATCTTTAATTTTTACAGAGATGTGATGAAAACTAAACAGTCTCATGATCCTAAAGAAATACATCTTTTTACTAAACGGAGCTAGGTTGCAGCTATACACTGGAATAACAGACACAGTAATCCCTGAAATTACATTAAGCTGGGAGAGGGCATGCCTTAATTTCAGTTTAATATTAGAAACCGCATAATTAAGACATATTTATTGAATCTGAGATCAAACGCGAACAGCGTAGTTGGTTACTAATCTCGGTATTATTGCAAAATTGTTTAAGTAGGTACTTAGATGTATTGATATAATAAGGTCATGGCATGCGTTGTAGTAAAACTCATCCTACGAAATGTAATAGTCTGGATTTTTGTTACTCAATCAAGCTGAGTGGATTTTAATGAAAATTGGTTTATGACCTGGATTAACATATAGAATTCCTTTTATGCTGAAATTCCACAGACCATATATACCTACAACAAAAGAGCATTATTACTTACAACAAAAATTGCTTTATCATGTTTTTAATATACGATACCATACCCAACACCACTGACATTGCTCACAAAAACACTAATTTCGAGGCTCACGATTTCGTGCGAACAACACTGCGAAATAAGAAAATAAACCTTATTTCATTTTTCCTGTTACCGACCATCTTCTAGAACAGGATTATTATAAATCATTTTAGCTTGTGCTTTTTCTTTTACAATAAATTCTGAAAAAGAACGCCACAGTTTATCTTGCTTTGATTCTAAAGCACAATCATTTCGAATCGTAATATTTTTATGTCAACTATCAAAAGTAAATAAGATTTATAAGCAAAGAAGGGTTCATATCGAGTCTAGTCAAATACATTTGTTTCATTTTATAACATAAATTCAAAAACATAACATGAAGAACTTACTTACACATTTAACCAAAAAACAAGATTTGCTACAGGTGACAGCACCAAGTTTTTCAAATAAAATAGCGCAATTTAAAACGAAACGTGGCTTTTGGCTTTATTTATTTACCGTTCGGAAAAGAACATTAATTTCTCAGTAGCATCTGCGTTTAAGTGCAAGAGAAAATATCTGCTGAATTGCGTATAATGTGGATGCTTCCTTCATTTATCAAAAGCTTGTATTTGATCCTTCATGTTATTAAATAAGTAAATGGTTTCAGTCTTTTAGGAATTATATATGTATGTAGGTTTGTCTATATTCGAAGATTTTCTTTTGCATTTCAAGCATCTTAATCTGGATAGTGCCTGTGGTGTGACCCTAGAATAGCACCAACCCATCTCTTCCCGTGGGTGTCGTAAGAGGCGACTAAGGGATTTAAAACACCGGAGGATGGGCAGCAGCATCTTTCCCATCCCATCCCAGCCATCACACTGCGATCGCCAACCCGCCTGCCAAGCGTGGCGATTACGGCAAAACCCTCCATGGATAAAATCCTTGAGGGAGGCCTTTGTCCAACAGTGGACGTCTTTCGGCTGAGAGAAGAAATCTGGATAGACCGTCTTCTTTTGACATGATTGGATATTTCGCAAGTTTTAAAGTTTGTAAGAAAAAGGACAGCGTTTCGGGAAGAACCTGTACCTAAATGTTAAATCTCACAGAGAGAACTATACGTATCACAACATTAATTTTATCTTTCGGATGTATCCTTGTCCCTTTTTCAAACCAAATAAATAAAATTATAAATAAATAAATAAAAGCCATTTATTCTACTACCTTATAATTTTTTGTACAGCAAATGTCACACTCATACATTACAATAAAATTTTTTCTAATAAAATATTATATTAACCAAATTTAATTTCTTTACTTTAAGTGTCGTAAAAAATATTAAATAAATCATTTTTTTTATTATTTATTTTAAGTATTAATTATGATTATTTATTTATTTACAAACCAAATAGGATACAATAAAAATACCACATCTACGTGGAAAATTTTGCATAAATTGCAATTGAAACACAATAAATTCCATTGTCAAGATTATGTATCAGTTTCAAAAAATCGCAATCCTATACCGGCGAATTAAAATTTCAGTAAAATTGGCAGGTGACAGAACCTGTTCGTACAGAGACGTGGTGGGATTGGTTTAACAGAAATCCTCCGTGTGAATACAAAATAGAATGCTTTAACATTTTTTGTGTCAGTTGATATAAGTAATTATTGAATCGACCTATATTTTAATACCTCAAAAACGAAGAGGTCGCATGAGGCATTGCGTCTATTGTTACACAATTGTTAGGTATCGTCTACTGTATGCAACATGAAGCCAATGATTATCATACATCTTTAATATTTGAGGTAAACTGATAAAATTTTACAAATACAACCAATTACCATATCTTACCGCACCCTCAGCACCATCCATCAATTTTCACTAGTTATCGGCCACAAAATACTTTGCTCAGTATCGAATGATCATTTAGAAGGTTATAATTAAACCCAAGTAACGAGACGATCTGCTGCATCACGCGGCCATTACCAAAGCCTATCGGGTCTATCCGCCATCCATCAATGTTTGTTTGTAATATATTGGGTAAAACTAAACGCAGGCGTTTCCTGTTATCGCCGCCAGGCGTTTTGGGGTTCTCACATTGCTCGCGTGTAAGAATGGCTCGCGGACGGTCGCCATTGTCCCATGCGATATCGGTTTGATTTTTAATACGCGAGAGGTCCCGCGTTCTTTGATTGCTAATTATCTTGAGTTGTATTGGTGAATTTCCTGTTTGTTAAATAACTATTGAACTTTGTGTTTGTGTGCCCGTCATTGTGACTTTCTCCTGTGGGATGTGACGCGTGGCTGCCCGCTCACATCTATCTGTTGCCGAGCCGATTTCGGGAAGAAATCTATTTATGTGTTCTGGGGAATTGAGATCTCATGGGTTAGGTAGGGTGATTAGGAATTCCCCCTTCCCGAAGACACTCAAGTTTGGATCCGAAGAGAAAGAAGATTTAGCTTGGTAAGTGGTTTTCCATTGTAATTAATTTATAGGTTAGGTTATTATATAGGGCCCTGTAGCTCCCTTCATAAGCTACGGTGGTAGCAGACTGCGTTAAGTTAGTTAGGTTTTAGTCGGGCAAACGTGGTGCCGCGTGGAGATTTTTTCCCGGTACTTATTTTTACCGGTGGTTTTTTCCCGGTGAAGTTCCGGTACAGAATTCTTCCCGCCGCTTCGTTTGTCCGGATTCTCTCTGCCACATTTTCTGGTAGCAGACCGTAGTTGTTCTGCACATTTTCTGGTAGCAGAGCGTAGTTTATCTACCCTCTATTTGTTCGTTTGTAAAAAATAATTAATTGTTTGTAAAAATTATTAGATTTTTCTTAGTTTGTTTGTATAAGAATATTTGTAACCTTTTTTGTATTTGTTTGCGGTTTGTACCGTGCGTTCCGGGTTTGTGCCATTCTCATACCTACCGCGGTTCTTCGTGTAGTTGTTTGATTTTGTTGTTTTTTATTTACCTTTTGTTATTTTTTGTTTGTGACTTGACGCGATGGCGAAGGCCTCCAATGCTAGGGCGACACTCGCCAACGAATTGAGATGGTTTGTGACGGCCGGTGGACTCCTGTCCCGGAAGGACAGGGAGGCCGCTATACTGGAAAAGAGCGGATCAGCTCCGCTCACGATTAAACAACGCGGAAGCGGCCATGGCGGCGCTTACCGAAGCCGACCTTACCCCGGAGGTCTACGCAGGTCACGTGGCGGACCTGGACCAGATCCTGAGTCTGCACGATGACATCGTGGAGGCGGCGGCCGCAATAAGGGCGAGACAGGCTGGCGGACCAGCCCCTCGCACACCTGTTAGACAGGAAGGACCAGCGGTTACTGGTCGGCTCCCCACCCTTCAGCTGTCCCACTTTGGGGGTAGGATGGAGGAGTGGGTGGCATATAAAAATATGTTTGAGTCCCTGGTCGTAGCACGACAGGATTTGTCGAAGGCCCAGAAGATGGCCTACCTCCTCTCCACTCTTGAGGGTGAAGCGCGGTCGCTCATCCAGCACCTCCGGGTGGAGGACGACCAGTACGACACGGCTTGGGAGTTATTGAACTCCCGCTACCAAAACTTACGTTTGTTAGCGGATGCGCACGCCGCACAGTTGATGGCCCTGCCCAAGGTGGCCAACAGGGCACATTTGCGCCTGCAGTTGCTCACGCCCGTTACAGTGGCCTGTAACGCGCTCCGCACACTGGGGCTGCCGGTGGACCAATGGTCCTTTTTGCTGGTGCACATTGTATTGGGCAAATTACCCAATGACATCCGCTCGCGGTTTGAGCGCGAGAATGCGGAACGGGATAGCACCACCCTACCAACATTCACTGACTTGGTGAAGTTTTTGGAGTTTGAGGCACGGGCTGCTGAGAATACCATGACGGACTCAGCGCCATCCAGAGCGCCTGAACGTAGGCCCTTGGAACCCTCATTTCGAGGGAAGCCCCAACAGGGACGGCAACCGCCACCGCGTGGAGCTGGTGCGCGGGTTGCACACACGGCAGCAGTCGCGAGAGACGCGGACTGCCTGCAATGTGGTCGGATGGGCCACAGCCTGCTGCAATGCAGGGACTGGCAGAGACTGCCAGTACAAGATCGGCGCCGCATGGCAAAGCGGCATGAACTTTGCTTTTATTGTTTGGGCGGTCACTATGCACGTGACTGTCCCAGGGCCATACCATGCAGTGCATGCCGTGGGCGGCACCACGCGATGCTCTGCATGAACCGGAACGGGGATGGCCCCCGGATGTTGAGGCAGGGGTCCCCTATGGGCGGGGGCGCTCCTGCGCGAAGCCCTCCACCACCGGACGGAGGACGCGGCTTCGCTCGTCGCACCCCCTCGGGAGGGGGTCGCGTGCCTGCGCGGGTCTTGGCGGACCGGGACCACGCGCCCCAAGGTCATGGCCAGTATGTGGCTGGCCAGGCCCCGGATAGGGCCCCCATGGGCGGGGGCCCTAGATCGGACGTGAGAGTGGGGACACCCCCTCCACGCGGGTTACCAATACCCAACACATGCAGCCGCAGCGGTTTTCTCCGCCGCTGCACGAGTACCCACGGCTGGAGTACCACCCGCCGTACCATATGTATGGCCGGGCCGCGGGTTATGCCCCCCTCAGGTAGGAATGTGCACTCGCCCGCCCTACTCTCCGGGTCAGTGGCGCCCCCTGGTTTGGAGAGAGTGGGGAGCCCGTAACTAGCTTGCTCCCTTGCTGGGACAGAGCCGCGGACGGTTCTGCTCCCTACCGCGGTGGTCCGCGTATGGGGTCGTGGGGAAGCCATTAATTTGAGAGCTCTGTTGGACTCAGGGGCTCAAAGCAGTTTGGTTACCACTCGAGTGGCACACCAGTTAGGTTTAGTTGTGGAAGACTCGCCTGTGCCACTTCTTGGAGTTGGTGGCATACAAGTGAAGTGTCTGACGGGCCAGACACTTGTCACCTTTTCTTCGCTGAAGTCCTCCACAATGAGGATCACGACTTCGGCTATGGTAATGGATACCATTGCGGGTTGGCACCCCTCGACAGACATACCGCCGGGTGTGTTGTCTTTGGTTTCGGGTCTGGATTTGGCCGACCCCTTTGTCTTTCATCCCGGCCCAGTGGACTTGCTCCTGGGCTCGGACGTATTGGGTTGGATTTTGTTGGGTACCCAGAAAGCTCTGGGTTCGTCTTCACTGATGGCAGTGTCTACTATCTTTGGTTTCGCCCTGATGGGCCCTGTGTTTGATAATAGCACCGTGGAGGAGCCACCGGTCGTCGCATCAGCGTCCTTGGCCAAGACCATGCAAAGGTTTTGGGAGGTGGAGGAGCCACCTATGAGTTCCAGGGTGGATCCGGAACACGCTGAGTGCGAAGCCCTTTTTCGATCGACCACGGAGAGGTTGCCCTCCGGTCGGTTTGTAACTAGGTTACCCTTTGTTGCCTCTCGTCCTAGCCTAGGGCAAAGTAGGGCGCTTGCGGAGAAACGACTGCTGTCCATGGAGCGACGCATGCAGCGTGACCACGTACTTCGCGATAAATATATTGAATTTATGCGCGAGTACGAGGATTTGGGTCACATGTCTCCGGCTCGAGTTGATTGGAGCTCAACTGGGCATTATTTTTTGCCCCACCACGCGGTGGTGAAGGCCTCAACAGGCAAATTGAGGACCGTCTTCGATGGGTCCGCACCCACTTCGAACGGGGTTTCGTTGAATCTGTGTTTGCATTCGGGTGCCAAATTGCATAGGGACATAATTGACATCATCTTGAACTTTAGAAGACATCAAGTGGTTTTTGGTGCGGACATCCGGATGATGTTCCGCCAGACAGTCATACATCCTGAGGACAGGCGATTCCAGTTGATACTCTGGCGTGAGCGCCCTGAGGATCCTGTGACGGTGTATGAACTCAACACAAACACGTATGGTTTGAAATCTAGTCCCTATATCGCCATCAGATCATTGCTTGAATTGGCAGAGCGGGAACGGATCCGCTTTCCCCGTGGGGCTTCCGTGCTGTCACGTGACTTGTATGTTGATGACGTGTGCACCGGAGCCCAAAGTATTGAGGAGGCCCTCCTACTGCGGGATGAATTGATCGAAATATTGAAGACAGGTGGCTACGAGCTACGTAAGTGGTTGTCCAATGAGCCTAGAGTTCTAGAAGGGATCCCGGAGGATCACCAACAGAACCCTCACCTGTTTGAGGATGTGGATGATCCCAACAGGATAGCGGTGCTGGGCATGCAGTACCAGCCGCTAACCGATATTTTCACATTCCAAGTGGACTTGGAAATACCAAAAGTCTGGACTAAGAGAACGGTGTTGTCCGTAATAGCTCGTATGTTTGATCCAAGCGGTTGGATCAGTCCAGTGATATTCTCTGCAAAGTGTCTTCTTCAGAGACTTTGGACTTTGGGCGTCTCGTGGGACGAGCCGCTGTTTGGCTCTCCATTGGATGATTGGCTCGAGTTGTTTTCATCGATTAAGGAAGTCAATCGGATTGCCTTGCCTCGTCGAATATTGCCCCCGGGAAATATCGAGCCAGCCTGCATGGCTTTTGTGACGCGTCGGAGCGAGGCTATGCCGCGTCAGTCTATATGCGGACAGTTGACGCCGATGGCCGGGTCAATGTCTCGCTTTTGTTAGGGAAGAGCAAGGTCGCCCCCATCAGGACTAGGCTGACTATTCCCAAGCTTGAGTTGAGTGGAGCTCACCTTCTCTCTAAATTGTTGCATCACGTTGCCAGTGAGCTGGCGGCCACGGTCGAGATACGAGACATCTTCGCCTGGTCGGATAGCCAGGTCGCGCTTGCATGGTTGCGCGCGGCCCCACATACCTTGGAGGTTTTGTTTGGAAACAGGGTTTCCCAAATCCAGAATATCGGAATTGATATAACATGGAGACATGTGCCGGGAGAGCTTAACCCAGCGGACTGTGCTTCCCGAGGTTGTACGGCACCAGAATTGGTGTCACACCCGCTCTGGTGGGGCCCAGAGTGGCTGATGGGATCAGAAACTTCTTGGCCTGTCTGTCAGACAGATGCTACTTCTTTGAGTTTGACTGGGCTCCGTGTACATGCTGTAGTCGCTGAGACGACGTCGGAGCCGGATTGGCTACTTGCTCGGTATAGTAGCTTGGATAAGCTTCTGGGTGTTACCAGTTGGATTAAGCGTTTCATACATAATTGTAGAAACCCACAGGCAAAGCGGTTGGAGCCGATTGCAGGTGCAGAAGAGCGCCGGAGCGCATTGTTGCATTGGGTCCGTGTCGTGCAGACCGGACGGTTTGAGTCAGAGCTTCGTATTTTGCGCGACGGACGCGCTAAGTTGAAGGGCGCGGTCGCTCGTTTGAACCCGTACATCGACTCGGATGGGCTTCTTCGGGTTGGAGGCAGGCTCCGGAAGGCGGATCTTCCATATGAGACTCGCCATCCTCTGTTGTTGCCCAAGGGCGGACCCTTGGTGCAGCTTTTGGTGTCTGATCGACACATTCGTAACGCCCATGCTGGGTGCAATGCTTTGTTGGCTATTTTGCAACGCGAATTTTGGATATTGTCTGCCCGAAGAGCAATCCGTAGTGTTCTGTTTCGATGTATTGCATGTTATAGGTTGAAGGCATCCACGATGCAACCACAGATGGGTGATTTGCCCGCTGATCGAATCCGACCTTCGAGACCGTTTGACGGCGTTGGAACCGATTTTGCCGGTCCCTTTTCGATCAAGGCTTCTCCCTTTCGTAATGCCCGTATTGTGAAGGGCTATTTGTGTGTATTTGTTTGTTTGGCCACCAAGGCTGTCCATTTGGAGGTGGTATCGGCTCTGACTACGGAGGCCTTCGTCGCCGCGTTGGATCGCTTTGTTTCGCGTCGAGGTCTACCTTCCCTTATTAGGTCTGACAATGGCACAAACTATAAAGGAACTGTAAATTATCTTAAGGATGTTTCTGTGTTTATTGATAAAAATTGTACTAGTTTAAGTCAAATTGCTGCCCAAAGGGGAATAACCTGGAAGTTTAGTCCCCAAGTTGCCCCCATTGGGGAGGGATTTTTGAAGCGGCTGTGAAATCCGCAAAGACCCACCTCCGCCGCATTATCGGAGAAACGGCTCTAACTTTTGAAGAGCTGGCCACAGTGTTTTGTAAAGTTGAGGCGGTCCTCAACTCTCGTCCTCTCTGTCCGCTATCTCCAGATCCAAATGACTTGGAAGCTCTCACCCCTGGTCATTTTTTGGTGGGAGGGCCGTTGAATGCCCTGCCCGAATACCCGTGGAAGGATGAACGCGTATATCGGTTGTCGCGTTTTCAAATGTTGCAGCAAATGAGCCAGGACTTTTGGCGTCGCTGGTCGCTTGAATATTTGCATTTGCTGCAGCAAAGAGTGAAGTGGACAGACAGGACTGAGCCTCCCAGGGAGGGTGATTTAGTATTGTTAAAAGAGGCAAATTTGCCCTCATTGCTTTGGCGACGAGCTCGCATATTACGTTTGATTCTTGGCGGAGATGGCACTCCGCGTGTGGCTGAGGTGTTGGTCGACGGTTCGATTTTAAGGAGAGGTGTGACCTCTCTCGCCCGCCTCCCCGTAGAGTAAGCTAGCGGTCTGCTTCTCAGACCGGGACGGGGGGATGTTTGTAATATATTGGGTAAAACTAAACGCAGGCGTTTCCTGTTATCGCCGCCAGGCGTTTTGGGGTTCTCACATTGCTCGCGTGTAAGAATGGCTCGCGGACGGTCGCCATTGTCCCATGCGATATCGGTTTGATTTTTAATACGCGAGAGGTCCCGCGTTCTTTGATTGCTAATTATCTTGAGTTGTATTGGTGAATTTCCTGTTTGTTAAATAACTATTGAACTTTGTGTTTGTGTGCCCGTCATTGTGACTTTCTCCTGTGGGATGTGACGCGTGGCTGCCCGCTCACATCTATCTGTTGCCGAGCCGATTTCGGGAAGAAATCTATTTATGTGTTCTGGGGAATTGAGATCTCATGGGTTAGGTAGGGTGATTAGGAATTCCCCCTTCCCGAAGACACTCAAGTTTGGATCCGAAGAGAAAGAAGATTTAGCTTGGTAAGTGGTTTTCCATTGTAATTAATTTATAGGTTAGGTTATTATATAGGGCCCTGTAGCTCCCTTCATAAGCTACGGTGGTAGCAGACTGCGTTAAGTTAGTTAGGTTTTAGTCGGGCAAACGTGGTGCCGCGTGGAGATTTTTTCCCGGTACTTATTTTTACCGGTGGTTTTTTCCCGGTGAAGTTCCGGTACAGAATTCTTCCCGCCGCTTCGTTTGTCCGGATTCTCTCTGCCACATTTTCTGGTAGCAGACCGTAGTTGTTCTGCACAATGTTCACCAGTCATTGGCCACTGAATGTCTACTGCTAATAGATTACGAAATTACTCAAATATTCCGCACTTATGCGCAGGATTAAAAATTAAGCGCAATTTAATACATAGACACAATTTCGTCAAATAATGATAAAACAGCAACGGGAGGATCGTGTCACATTTACTCGTAACAGTCAAAACAGTACTTTTGAAAAATTCAAATTTCATATTTTGCATTTATATCTCCTTTTAAACATCATAATTCCCTATATCGCTGTCAAATATTTATAGTGCCTAGTCATTTTAGTTTAGGTGGTAATTACTTAAAAATATGCCAAAAAGAAAATGTTTTATTTCAAAAATGTAAACTAATTACTATAGAGTTACTGTGAATATAAAACGTAAAAATATCTTGGCATGCAAATGGAGACAGGAAGAATGGGCTAATGGGATGAAATTTCCTTGAAAGTAACTTCTCAATATGTTCTTTTAAGCTCTTGTGAGGAAGGTCCTCACAAATAATGGCAGGCTTTGAGGCTTATTTGGTTTCTTCTACAAACTTTGATGCCTTGAGGTTGTTCAAAAACTTTGAGGTTGTTACAATTGGATAATTAATATCTACCTACTCTAAAGTTATCAATAATTAATTATTTCCTATGTGAGAACAAAGAAAAGACTTTTCGCACTAGTAAAAGTAAATGCTAAAAGTAAAATAAAAAAACATGTCATGTCAAATATGTACCTCACTCAAGCTCATAAAGTTATAAAATAATAAGTTTTACTTCTTAGTTGGTCGTAAGTCATTTAGTTATAATAATAACTTTCATATGAACCAGCTCACCCAATGAAATTTGACATATTTTTAACACTAGAGTACACGCGCGGGCTACATATGTAGCCCAGGGTATTGTTTTTGTTCATAACTTCGTGGAATTGCGTGATTTAACTTCGAGTCTCTAGCTAAGCTCTGATTAGTTATTTCCCGACGCATTATGTGTGGTTTGAGCGATCGACCTTTATGCACTTGCGACAAATAACGATTCAAAGTTGTTGGGCTACGTATGTAGCCCACGCGTGCACTGGCGGAACTTCTCAGCATCGAATTTTTTTTTAAATTAATGTAAGTATTTATCTTTTATTATACAGTTTTGTATTATATATTATATTTATGTACTGTAAACTTACTGTTCGTTAATATTCTATTGTCAGATTGCTAAATATGGATCGCATAATAGGAGAAAACTTGTTGAGATGGCTAAAAGAGGAGTTAGATCAGGATGATTTGATTGAAAGCGAACAGGACGAGGATTTGAGAGAAGAAGAATTCTCCGCATGACACTGACACCGAGCAAGAAGATCAGACTAATGAAAATGATGGGAATGTTCAATAAAACAACAGTTATCTGGGCAATCGACGCTACTACCGGCGATGCCAAAAAGCCTGAAATTATAACATTTTATAATCAAACAAAGTGCGGGGTGGTTATTGTAGACAGGATGTATCATCAAATATAACGTGTCTAGAAAAAGTAGGCGTAGGCACTTTCCATAATTTTTTTTAATATAAGGTATAAATGGTCTAGTTATTCACCAGTTGAATAATTCAAATGAAAAAATTATCAGACTCATTTTTCTTCAGCCTTTGGGGTTTGAGCTGGTGAAACCAATAATTTTAGAACGTATTTATCAGGATAATATTCCAAGAAACATAAAAACAAAAACAAAATTATTGTTGAATGTGTAAAAAGCTCCTCAATAAGGAAATATACTAATTCATGGGGGGGTTGCACGCTGTGCGCTTTGTAGCGGAATGCGCGTTCGCAGCACAAGGAAAACTTGCTCGAAATGCTACAGGCGTATATGTAATGATCACCAAGATTTTTATTTGTCCTTCGTGTAACGAAAATTAAATAAGTAAAAAATAAAAAAATGCAAGAAATAAACCAAAAGTTGATTGAAAGATATGAAGTAAAAAAAATGGAATTTTTGAGGGTTCTGAAGTTTTGTTAATATATTAAAGTTTAAGACAGAGCAGATATTTTTTTAATTTCAGTTTACTTAATAAATGTCATTTGTAATAATAAATGTGTTTTATTTAAAAAATACTATTAACTTTCAATATATTTCAATTTAAAATGGGCTACAAGTGAAGCCCACGCGAGCACTCATGAACGTTTTAGAGGCGCGTGTACCCTAGTGTTAAGATAATACAAATTTTGGCTAAATTCAAGCGATACACAAACTATAGGACACTTAATTATTTAAATAACACACACACACGTACACTACACATTTACACACACACTTACACTACACATTTACACACACACACACATACTACACGTAACGCTTATATTAATTCTGTGCTTAGGCAAAAATAGGCTCTCGGATTACAATTTTACTAACACGAGAGAACCTAATTTCAACCTGCTGACTAGCAAAATTAGAAGCTGAAAATAAATCGGGATGAATAGGAAATGATCACCCAACTAACGAAGTATAGAATATGTTATGAGCCGCTAACGACAAAGTTTAATATGTGTTAGATGGTAAATCACATTATCACAACCAAATGATATTGATGTCTTATATATTCATAAGGTGATTAGATTACGCTACAATTACTATATACAGTGGATACCATACCATTAACTAATAATTCAGATTTTTATGTAAGTAGGTAAAACTCATATTATAATGCAAAAGTTTAAATGAATTTGTTACTCAATCACGCCAATCACGCACGTAACACCCAATAGGCGGATTTTAATGAAATTTGACATACGGGTAAAGTACTTAAACCAGAACATATAGGTACAGCACCATAAGAAAGGACGGCGCCACTAGTATAGCTCATGAAATTTGTAAATATTGAAAAAAAAAATTACAAGTTTATCTTCAAATGGGGGTTTAGATTTTATCCGTTATTGCTTTAGGGAACACTTTTGAAAAATTAGGGTCAGTAAAAGCTATAAAGCCAAGCTTCACTCGCATTACCGGTTAATTCCAACCAAAAAGGTCTGCACATACATAACAAGCAACGAAGTAATAAAGTAGTCCTTCCTCTTAATTTATAGATAAATACTAACTGTTGCCCGCGGCTTCGCCCGCGTGAGATGCGCTCAGATGAAAAATCTTTTTGTGTTCCAAACTGTAACCTAAACTCCAGTACTCAAAATTTCAACCATTTGGTTATGCCGTGTCCCGCGAGAATATACGTACATTAGGTAGGTACTCGTAGTATAGTCGCGGTGTTAAAATGAATCAAAAGTGATATTTCATTCAATAAACGATCTTCGTCTGCTCATTATCTACAATTTCCTGTGTACCACCACTCCCACCCCGAGTCCCTCTTTATCCTATCCCGTGTCCTGTCTATTTACACGTCAGTAGAAAATGCTCATCAGGTTGAACGACTTTTGCTAAGGCCCCATTTCCATTTATTTTATAGAGTAGCTGGTCTCTTGGAGTTCATCATCAGATACAGACCCATTTCTATATTACCCGCTTTAAGTAAAATATTTGAAAAATTAATTTTAACGCAATTAGTCTCTTATTTTAACGTATATAAAATCTTACATAATCGTCAGTACGGTTTCACTAAAGGTCGTTCCACTACTGATGCAACATCTACTTTAGTTCAAATAATCTATGAAGCGTGGGAATCTAGCCAAGATGTCATAGGTATTTTTTGCAACCTTTCAAAAGCCTTTGACTGCGTGGATCATAATATGTATACTAAAAAACAAGCTTAAATTTTATGGTGTTACTGGGACGGCCCTTGAGGTACTAGCTTCTTACCTGGACAACAGAACTTAGAAAGTAGAAGTTAACAGAGCTGCTTCCAGCAGCGCGGCGGTACATATGGGAGTGCCTCAAGGCTCCATAATCGGTCCTTTTCTATTCCTTGTTTACATAAATGACCTTCCATGTCTTGCCCAACAATTGTGTGAAGTAGTTTTATTTGCGGACGACACATCTTTAATATTTAAAGTCAACAGAAATAGTCAAAATTATGACGATGTAAGTAATATTATGACACTTGTGCTTGACTGGTTTACAATCAACAACCTGGCTTTAAACACGGACAAGACCAAGTGTATAAAGTTTTCTCTCTCGAACGCACCTCACAATGACATACCTTTAATAGTTAATGGCAAAATATTAGAGTGGGTACACAGTGTCAAATTCTTAGGCGTTACCGTTGACTGTAAGTTAAAGTGGGATAAACACATTGAACTCACGGCCAAAAAACTTAGCTCGGCAGCTTATGCAGTGAGAAGGATAAGACAGTGCACAAACATTGAAACAGCTAGACTCGTGTATTTCAGCTACTTTGATAGCATAATGTCATACGGATTATTGATATGGGGAAATGCAGCCGAGATAGGGAAAATTTTTGTATTACAGAAAAGAGCAATTCGTTTTATGTACGGTCTAAAACGACGCGATTCTCTACGAGAGCTCTTTAAATCAATAAAAATTCTTACTGTTGCATCTCAATACATCTTCAATGTACTTATTTTTGTTAAATACAATTTAAACCTTTTTAAAAAAATTTGCGATGTACATAGTATAAACACCCGCAATAAGAATAAACTTTATACGCCCTGCTTTAGGCTTAAAAAGGTTCGGCGGTCTTTCGTGGGTCAAAGTGTAAAAATGTTCAACAAGCTCCCTGACGAGGCTATAAATTTACCTATGCAAAAATTTAAAACATATCTTAATAATACTTTGATGAATAAAGCGTATTACACAATAAGTGATTATTTGAACGATAAAAAAGCTTGGTCTCTCTCTACAACTTCGCCACTCCACACTTGATTGCATTCTTTTGTTATTGTGAATAATAACCTTTCTTTTCTTTTTTAAATTTAATTACATTGACATTTAATTGTTAAACATGCACGTGTATTGTGATCTTCAAGTGACTGAAAGTATTTATTTTTCTATAATGTTCAAACTGTTGACGGCGTCGTGAGCCGAGTCGTAAGGTTCCCTCTATTATGGTTGAGCTTTGCGATGGCTGACCCTCGCGTCAACTCGTGAACGGGTGTTGCCAGGGGGATCCTGCTTCGATTCTGATTCGAATTTTATTTTTATTTTTTGTTCTTAACCAATTTATTGTGGTTACTTGATCACAAACATAACATGTTTTATTATATTTTTTTTTTCTTATATTTTATTTTATTTTTGACTGTACACAATCTAGTGTATGTATAAAGTTAATAAATAGCCCCTCTGGCATATTAGGCGACCAAGACTGTTTCATGAGTTTCTTTCGGCATTTCTTCTCAGCAGTGGTCGTTCCGAAATGCTAGTAGTTTGTAGCTTTGAGACATAATATATTATGATTAAATTATTAGTTATCGACGTGAAACAGAGCCTTCTTTGAAGGCCAAGTTTCAATAAAAAAAAATTGATTTTGACTTTGACTTTGATATTCCATAATCTTGAATTTTTATACGTCAGCAGAAAATACTCATCAGGTTGAACGACTTTTGCTAAGTCGCCATTTCCATATATAATAGTGTAGCTGGTCTCTTGGAATTCTTCATCAGATGAACCTGATCTTCGATTTTTATACGTCAACAGAAAATGCCCATCAGATTGATAAACTTTTGCAAAGGTACCATTTCCATATTTCTTACTAGCTGTCGCCCGCGGCTTCGCCCGCGTGTGTTTCACTTAGATAAAAAATCTTTTTGTGTTCCAAACTGTTTCAGATGTTTCGGATTTTCGATTTTTATAGGTACGTCTACTGAAAAGGTTCATCAGATTAATCAAGTTTTGCTAAGGCGCCATTTCCATATAATAAGTTATAGTGTAGCTGGTCTCTTTAAGTTATTCATCAGATGTCCAGATCTTCAATTTTTATACGTCAGCAGAAAATGCTCATCAAGTTGAACGATTTTTGCTAAGGCGCCATTTCCATATTTCTTATAGTTTAACTGATCTGTTTTGGTTCTTCATCAGGTGTTTTAGTTTTCAAAATCAATTATAGCCTAAATGTTGCCTAGGCTTAATAGCTACATAACAAAAACAGTTTCATTACAATCGGTTCAGTACTTTCGGAGATTAGCGTGATCATACATACAGACAAGAAATTCAAAAAAATTTTTTTGCTTTCTATATTATTCTTTTTAAGTGTCCCTCTATCCATTTCAGTCAAAAGTACTAAATGTACAGACAAAATATTTTTACTGTTTTATTATATGTACCTATGTATAGAAGATAATTTAGCTGTTCTGTTAAGGTTCTTCATCAGGTATTTCAGTTTTCAAAATCAATTAAAGTCTATATGTTGCCCAGGCTTAATAGCTAAACATAAAAAGTTTCATTCAAATCCGTCCAGTGGTTTTTGCGTGAAACGCGTACATACATAAAGACAAGAAACTCAAAAAAAAAATTTTTGCTTTCTATTTTTCTTTTTTTTAAGTGTCCCTCTATCCATTTCAGTCAAAACTTACTTATTATACTTTTACTTATTATATGTATATATTTATCAAAGTCAAATCTTTAGCTATAGCCGCAATGTTACTCAACTTCCTCAATTATAACTTATCATTGCGACTTTAGTCATGCGACATTTGGGACTCAGAAATTCAAGGACGAGTTATGATCATAAATACTACTTACTGACCCCTGCCATAAGTTTTGGACCCTTGGGTACACCTGTAAGGAAGTCCGTAGTCTAACCTTCAAGCCTCCTACCTGCGATAGAATATATAAAACAATTTTCTAGCGATCTTGAGGACTTCATATTCCATAAAAATAAAAGTTTTCACATCCGGTCCCTCGTACCATAAAATTACATTAATTGTACTGTATTACGAGTAGGCATATTCAATGCTAATTTATCTAATAAACAAAATATGTATTATTGCCGCGTCCCGGGTCCTCTCGGGAGACACACACACACACATAACACATAAGTTGTAATTTTTACCAAAATTCCCACGGGAGTGGGAATTTTAGTAAAAATTACAACTTATGTGTTATTCCCGATATTTTGCATACAAAAAATCCAAACTTTCGCATTTGTAGTTTATATATGACTAGCCACGCCCCGAGGCTTCGCTCCCGTGGGAATTTCGGAATAAAAAGTACCCTATGTGCTATTATCGGTATTTTTCTACCCGTATACCAAATTTCATCGAAATCCGTCCAGTAGATTTTGCGTGATTGAGTAACAAACATCCTCACAAACTCACAGACTCACAAACTCACATCCAAACTTTCGCATTTATAATATTAGTATGGATAGTATGGATTATTAGTATTAGGATATTAGGATTTTGCTGCTTGCAATAAATAAGATTTTCCACTGATCATCAAAATGTTGAAACCAGTAATTCTGCGAATTTTTTTGGAGGTTAGCATTTCCAAAAATGCCATCTCTCTTAGCTTAGCCATTGTGAACATTTCAGCAAGTTGTTTGACTTTCCTTCTTGAATAAACCATTATCTTCACCGAGGAGCATGGCGCGTCACTCAATATTTTTTGTCGAGCCTGTCGTCCTCACAATTATTTACTTTTTACTCCCTTTTACCGACGATTAAATAATGGCGATTAAATGTTGCGAGAATTACGCAATTATGCCTGAAACCTTCTTATTTATCTCTCTCTCAGCCGAAAGACGTCCACTGCTGGACAAAGGCCTCCCCAAGGATTTCCATAACGACCGGTCCTGCGCTGCCCGCATCCATGCGCATCCCGCGACCTTCACCAGGTCGTCGGTCCACCGAGTGGGAGGCCTGCCAACACTACGTTTTCCGGTTCGTGGTCGCCACTCGAGAACTTTTCTGCCCCAACGGCTATCTGTTCTACGAGCTATGTGCCCCGCCCACTGCCACTTAAGTTTCGCGATTCTGCGGGCTATGTCGGTTACTTTAGTTCTCCTACGGATCTCCTCATTTCTGATTCGATCACGCAGAGAAACTCCGAGCATAGCGCGCTCCATCGCCCTTTGGGTGACCTTGAGCCTTCTTATGAGGCCCATAGTAAGCGACCACGTCTCTGTTCCGTATGTCATTACTGGCAACACACACTGGTCAAAGACCTTAGTCTTGAGACACTGCGGTATTTTGGACGAGAAGATATCGCGAAGCTTCCCGAACGCTGCCCAGCCGAGTTGGATTCGACGGTTGACCTCTTTCTCAAAGTTGGACTTACCTAACTGAACTGTTTGTCCCAGGTATACATAATTGTCAACAACTTCGAGTGTAGAGTCTCCAACCTTCAGAGGAGTGGGTGCGACACGGATATTAAACATAATTTTCGTCTTGTCCATGTTCATTTTTAGACCCACTTGTTGAGAGGCTCTACAGAGGCCATCGAGCATTGTGCCTAGGTCTTCCAAGGTCTCAGCCATGACTACGATATCGTCAGCGAATCGAAGGTGAGTGAGGTACTCGCCGTTGATATTGATGCCGAGTCCGCTCCAGTCCAGAAGCTTGAAAACATCTTCCAGGGCGGCGGTGAATAGTTTCGGAGATATCACGTCTCCCTGTCTCACCCCTCGCTGCAACTGGATAGGTTTGGAGCCTTGATCCTGGAGACGGACCGACATGGTGGCGTTTTCGTACAAACACTTCAGCGCTTCGATATATCGATAGTCAATTTGGCACCGTTGGAGAGACTGTAGCACAGCCCAGGTCTCGATCGAATCGAAGGCTTTCTCGTAGTCCACAAACGCCAAGCATAATGGCTGATTATACTCCTCAGTCTTCTGTATAATCTGCCGCAGCGTATGTATGTGGTCTACGGTACTAAAGCCTTTTCGGAAACCGGCTTGTTCGGGAGGCTGGAAGTCGTCAAACCTGCGAGCGAGACGATTCGTAATGACTCTCGAAAACAGTTTGTAGACATGGCTCAGAAGTGAGATAGGCCTATAATTCTTCAATAGGGTTTTGTCACCTTTTTTGAAGAAAAGTACCACCACACTTCTGTGCCATGCCGTAGGCGTTTGTCCCTCGAGTATGACGGAATCAAATAGCTTCTGAAGAGCTTTTAATACCGGCGTTCCACCTGCTTTCAGAAGCTCAGCCGTGATTCCATCATCACCCGGTGCCTTATTGTTTTTTAGCTGTTTGAGAGCCATTCTAATCTCATATAGGCTGACGTCCGGGATATCTTCGGTGTAGTGTCGGGTCAATCTGGCTCTTGGATCTTTGGCCAGATTACTGACAGGTGTGCGTACGCTGGTATATAATTGTCCGTAGAACTTCTCAACCTCTTCCAACAGCTCTGGCTTCGACGAAATGATTCTGCCATCCTCAGTCTTCAGCTTGGTCAGTTGACTTTGACCAACAGACAGATCCCTTGCAAACACTTTTGAGCCCTTATTTCGCTTAATCGCCTCTTCAATACGGTCAGTGTTGAATTGGCGTAAATCGCGAGTTAGGGACTTGGAGATCTGTCTGTTTAGACGTCGATACTGAGCAGCATCGTCAGAGGACTGCAGAACAAAGTTTCGTCTTTCTTCCATGAGTTTGTTGGTGAGGTCCGAGATCTTTTTGGTTCCTTTTGAACGGCGGGTTTTGAAAGCCTTAGACCCAGCTGTTTGGACAATTTGCACAAACCTGTCATTATAATCGTCCAGATTTTCGCAGTCTCCCAGGCATTCGAAGCGATTCTGCAATTCGAGCTGAAAGCTCTCGGGGTTTTGGAGCTGGATAGGCGCTGGTCGGAGCGTAGACTTCATCAGTCGACACCTTTCGAGTTTTATTCTAAGATTCAATGTGCCTCTTACCAATCGGTGATCGCTTCCTGTTTTTACGGCATTGATCACAGAGACATCATTGAATATGTGCCTCTTCGTCGACAAGATGAAGTCAATCTCATTTTTTGTAACGCCATTAGGATGCAACCATGTCCACTTTCGCTGTTTTGGCTTTTTGAAGAAAGAGTTCATCATAAAGAGGCCCTCCTTCTCCATAAAGCCGGCCAGCAGATGACCACGTGCATTCCTCCTTCCATATCCAAAATTCCCCACCCTCAGCTCATCATCGCTTCGTTTGCCCAGTTTCGCGTTAAAGTCCCCCATCACAACGGTATAGTGGGCCTCGGAGCTATGTATGGCTCTAGAAATATCCTCATACATAGTCTCTACCTCGTCGTCGGAGCGATATGAGGGCGGTGCGTATACTTGTATTACCTTCAACGAATACCGTTTGGTAATTCTGAGTACAAGGTACGCTACCCTCGCCGAAACACTCTCGACCTGGATCACGTTGTTGACGAGGGACCTGTGGACGATAAACCCGACACCACCCTGGGACAGTTGGTCGCCCTCCCGGAAATAGAGCAGGTTTCCGGACTTGAGGATCATGGTGTCCTCCCCCTCTCTTCGGACTTCACATAATCCTACAATATCCCATCGTAACCTGCTCAATTCTTCCTCCAGTTCAGCGAGCTTCTCGTCGGTCCGCAGTGTGCACGTGTTATAAGTTGCCAGGGCCAAAGGTCGTCGGGGTTGGTAGCCTGGCATCTGCCGGGGATTCTTAGCACCCCCTGCCCCGCCGTTACCGTGACCGCTACCAGAGTCCGGGATAGCGGGGCCGCCGGGGTTTTGCCGTAATCGCCACGCTTGGCAGGCGGGTTGGCGATCGCAGTGTGATGTCATAGTACGCGGAAAGATGCTGCTGCCCATCCTCCGGTGTTTTAGATCCCTTAGTCGCCTCTTACGACACCCACGGGAAGAGATGGGTTGGTGCTATTCTAGGGCCACACCACAGGCCATGGCCACACCACAGGCCATTTATCTATACGAGGGTGAATCAAAAAGTTCTTAGAATCGCTATTAAAATACAAGAAAACTTAAACAAAATTATTTTATTAATCAACGTAATCTCCTTCTAATTCAATACATTTAGAATACCGCTTTTCTAACTTTCTAATTCCTTCCGCAAAAAAATCACTTTCTTGGCTCTCAAAAAATTCGTTGACGGCCGCCATGACTGCGTCATCGTCCTCAAATTTTGTGCCACGGATATGTTCTTTTAATTTGGGGAACAGGTGAAAATCACTGGGGGCCAAGTCCGGAGAATATGGTGGGTGCTCAAGAATTTCAAAGCCTGCATTCCGGATTGCCTTCAGCGCAACTTCCGACCGATGTGCAGGAGCGTTATCGTGAAGAAACAACACACCCAATGCCAGTTTTCCACGACGTTTTTCTTTAACTGCATCACGCACTTTTGGGATTAAACCTGCATAATACAGTCCAGTAATCGTCTGCCCTTTCGGCATGTAATCAATAAAAAGAATTCCTTCACTATCCCAAAACACTGAGGCCATAACCTTGCCAGCGGTAGGAACCGCTCGAAATTTCTTCATAGGCGGTGAAGATGGTCGTTTCCAAGACATACTTTGCTTTTTTGTTTCGGGATCAAAATGGTGGACCCATGTTTCATCCATAGTAATAACACGATGGAAAAATTGATCGGGATCGGACTGTAACATTTCAAGATTGCGCCTTGAAATTTGCAAACGACGTTTTTTGTTTTCTTCGGTTAACATTCGTGGAACCCACCTTGCGGACACTTTTTTGAAGCCAAGTGAATCGGTTAAAATAGATAAATGCCAAATGATATCTTTAGGATCTCGGCTAAATGTTTTATGGTTATTCTTCTATCTTCCAAAACCAATTTTTCAATTTTCTTGACATTTTCTTCCGTAACTGAAGTTGAAGGCCGCCCGGAACGAGGATCATCTTCACAGGTCGATCTACCTCTTCTAATTTCAGCAACCCAGTAAGCTACGGTAGAATATGGCAAAGCATTATCCCCTAATGTCTGCTGGATATCCAAAAAAAAAATTCTTTAGTGGACATTTTTTTCAAGCACAGATACTTTATCACTGCACGTAACTCATGCCTCTCCATATTTTAGGATTTTTTAGAAACGCCTTGTACTAAATAATTTATTATTTGCAAACGGTACGATCTAAATGAGTGTTACTACGCATTAATATTGTGTAATTGGCACTCTTTAAAATAAATATTAAACTACCCACAAACATATTATATTAATGTGCACTTCTAAGAACTTTTGATTCACCCTCGTACATATAATAAAACAGTAAAAATATTTTGTCTGTACATTTAGTATTTTTGACTGAAATGGATAGAGGGAGACCTAAAAAGAATAATAGAGAGCAAAAATATTTTTTTGGAATTTCTTGTCTGTCTGTCTGTCTGTCTGTCTGTCTGTCTGTCTGTCTGTCTGTATGTATGTACGCGTTTCACGCAAAAACTACTGGACGGATTTGAATGAAACTTTTTTTGTTGTATAGCTATTAAGCCTGGGCAACATATAGGCTATAATTGATTTTGAAAACTGGAACACCTGATGAAGAACCTTAACAGAACAGCTAAACTATAAGAATTATGGAAATGGTGCCTTAACAAAAGTCGTTCAACCTGATGATCATTTTCTGATGACGTATAAAAATTGAAGATCTGGAACATCTGATGAATAACTCCAAGAGACCAGCTACACTATATCATATATGAAAATGGCGTCTTAGCAAAAGTCGTTCAACCTGATGAGCATTTTCTACTGACGTATAAAAATTTAAGTTTATGGAACATCTGATGAAGAACTCCAAGAGAGATTTTTCATCTAAGCGAAACTCACGCGGGCGAAGCCGCGGGCGACAGCTAGTAGAAAATAAATCAATCACTGTGAAGAAACTCTCTAGACAATAAACCCTTTAGCGAATCGCTTTTCTTGCTACTTAATAAATTCGCAATATATACCATGGGAATTATGGGATTAAAATTACAGCACATATCTGCTATTTCCAGTATTTTTCTACTTGTGTACCAAATTATATCAAAACCCGTCAAGTAAATTTTGCGTGATTGAGAAACAAACATACTCACGAACTAACATACATCTTTCGCAGTTTTAATATTAGTAGGATAGTAGTATTCAGTACATCCCTAAGTTTACTAAAGAAAGGGATTAGAGAACACTTTATGTCCTGATACCAAGGCACATCGGGTTGATTGACCTCACAATTCAGTCTTCTGCTTATCGAGTGTGTTATTAACACTGGTGTCAGATTTTATTCAAGTCGCCAAATGCATCTGACATGACTCTTACGACTACCGCCACCTAGTGGCAGTAGCTGTATACACACTAGTAAACTAAACAGTTAGCCCATGTGCAGGTTTCCTCACGATGTTTTCCTTCACCGGAAGCAGGTAATGGTCTATGAGAAAACTACCATACATGAGTCAGATTGGTCTACAAACTCATGTGACATAGGTAGGTACAATTCAGTAATAAATAACATACATATAACGGTGCTAAATAAATAAACTGAGTATACAGAAACCCTAATTAGATACAGAGCATATAGACTAATCAAACCTGCAATCAATATTTCTATACTAACCACAAAATCAATCTGCAATTTGTAATATATATACGTTATTGCGTAAGTCAGCACATCACGCCTCTATTACATATGTAGGTACACATCAATTTAGGCAAATTCATTGCTAATATAGATAAACATCCAAGATCCAGGCCAATCTGTAAAGATCATTTTCCATCTTGCCCTAACCGGGGAT
The DNA here is from genome assembly GCA_018467065.1 of Ephestia elutella. Classification (NCBI taxonomy): domain Eukaryota; kingdom Metazoa; phylum Arthropoda; class Insecta; order Lepidoptera; family Pyralidae; genus Ephestia; species Ephestia elutella. The sequence continues at coordinate 8,922,099 of CM031586.1, forward strand.
CGAACTCGGGACCTCCGCCTATCGAAGTGGACTGAGGGGAATTCGCCGCTATTATAAGGGGATAGAGTTCCGAATGCATGAAGAAGTTGATTGCACATTCGCATACTCGCATACATATTCAAAAGTTTCATTGCAATTGTATTAGGTAAGCCTGTTTAAAAAAATCTTCTTATACTATTTGCAATAGAACTGTGTAATCCTTTGCTTTGATCAAGTCACCGAAGATACCATATTAAGTTTTACAAAGGACAATATATTTTAGCTTTAGCAGAACTTAGATGTCTACGCGTTATGGAACATCCTTTTGGGTAGTATACGTACCACTTGTCTCGTTTTGAATAGCTGCGTACTGATTTACCAGTGAATTCGTCATTGGCCTTACTTGAAAATGTAATTCTTATCATATAAGTTAACTCTGTAACGCTGTGTATTCATAAATAAAGAAAATCTAAAAAAGAAAATGTTCTTTTCTGGTCGATGTCGATTTCGAGGTCGATTCTAATTACGTTAAGCCATAATCGTGTCTTACTCGTGTTTTTATACGTCTCAGTGCCTTATGTCCTTTCCCAAAATATCCTTTTACAGAATGCTGTATGGCTTAACGTAATCAGAATCGACCTCCTGAACTTGTGCTAATCTTAGAACAGATATCGTAGAAACGTTGCAGAAAGTAAGGAAATAGACTTGCATTGCCTAACGTTCTACCAGCTCTCTATACTCAACGCCCACGGGAAATATGTTTGGTCATGATCTCAGAAATACTAAAGTTATACCCATCGAAATCTAAATAATAAAATAGAACTAGAAATGGCATCTACTGTATTAGTATTTTATATGACAATGAATGTAGTTTTCACGATTACTAAAAGCCCCATAGTCAGATACGTATCTGATAATTCGAATTCGAACAGTTAGCAAAGGAACTTCGGAGTCCTTATGCGGCTTATAACAAACGGCGGCAAAATAACGTGTTTATGCTCTATTTATACATTTGTCATAGTTCATACTGTAGGAAATCTTATTAAAAATCTTTTAAGTATATTAAAGATAACTTTCGCTAGATCAAGTTCAGGACGTACTTTTTAAACAAGAAAAATAATAGGCTGTAACATTTTCCGATTAAAATAGATACAAAGGAAAATAAAGAGTCAAGTCCATAAAATAAGTGCCATAAAACTACAACGTAGAGGATATTACAACTTTATGAACAGCGAAGTTTTCGATGCCACAGGAAATAACTTGTGAAATAGCGGTTCACTGCATATTGGATGCAAACATTTTTGCAATTTTTCAGAGAAAACCAAATAACAAGTAATGTATCAAGTATATTAAAAAATGTTGACCTTAGTAAAATATGAAAAAACTTGTTTCAATTTACTATTACTACCTACCTATTATTTACAGCATTGAATGGTGAAATAATATACGGTCAACAGCACATCAAATTTTTTTAGCAAATTTTCCTAACTTGATGAAACTTTTCTTTAGCGACATCTAGTGTTTTCTCAAGTAAAAGAGTACTGAAAGAAAAATATGGAAAAGTAAAGAGAAAAGCAGGAAGAGTTAGACTTTATTTTCACGTTACAAGTATCGTGTGAAATATCTAGATGGCGCTACTTGTACAAAAATAATTTTTCATTCTGATGCTTTTAAAGTTATTCTTTGAAAACAATATAAAGATGCTTTTAAAGTTATTCCTTGAAAACAATAAAAATATGTGTTCTATCTATATAAGATAAAGACAAATAAAAACATTTATTTATCTATATGTAGTATGTAATGTAAAATAAAAGTTTATATAAAGATTCTTTAGACATTTGAGTTTGAGTGGCCGCGGAACTTTTTGACCCGCATTTTTTGACCCGCTGAATATAATGCCCTTATGACACGTTTTCAAGTGCCCATACGATCCACTTCAGGTCAGAACAATTTTTAATATTAAATTAATTATTTATTTGGTACCCTACCGACCCGTTCGTACAAAACAAAGGAAATTCACAAAATGTACAGTGATAACAAAAAATGTTTGGCATTGAAATTATTTTTATTAGGAATGTAATGTGTTTTTGAGACATCAAAGTATTTTCGTATTTTTATAAAGGTATAGTATGGGTTACTTAAAACAAAGGACTACCCTCCTGTTATCTGCACCCTGCACCTGATTTGTAACAATGGTCCAGTTTCTATCGGTACTAGGTAGCAAAAAAGTACCCTATAATATATAACTAATTGACAATATCTATTGTTATTATACCTACTCATATTGACAACAATTAAAGGTTATCTTACTTTAGTTTTAGCAGTGACTGTACCTTTTAGAAAAAACGGGTCAAAAAGGACATAAAAAAAAGGAGCGGGTCTAACGGGTACTTTTTTAGAGACCAGGTCAAAACCTGTGGGTCAGAAGGGTCCGAGGCCATTTGAGTGTGTATGTATTTATGTATCTCTCTTTAGTCGTATTTCCTCATGACTGAGGGTCGTGGTCATTATATGGAATGAAACACACACAACGACTCTCATGGCAATTTTAATGGAGTGGTTTGCCATTGCCTTCTCCATTTCACACACTAGCTGATAATCATCAACCAGAGTGCAGGTTTCCTCACGATGTTTTTCTTCACCGGAAGCAAGTGGTGGTCGATGAAAACTAACATGAGTCAGATTGGTATACAAACTCATGTAGCCCGGGCAGGATTCGAACCTGGGATTTTGTATCCACAGGCGGGCGCCCTACCACTCGGCCACCACCGCTTCATTTATGTATATGTATTGTATATTTTTTTGTAAGTAGGTATGTATTTATGTATACTTTGGTGTATGTGTATTTTAGATAAACTTTGTTTATGTAGTTCATATTTTATGTTATGTATTTTCGTGTTCTTCTATTCTTTTTCTGTTTTTTGCCTTACCCTTCCCTTCTTATTTCATTCAAATATTCCTTTCAAACACTTGGTTGACTGGAAGAAATATCCTTTTGGGATGAGTCCGCCATTGTACGCCTCTCTTTTTGTTTCACTATGTTTTGTATTTTTCTTGTGTGTATGTGCAATAAAGAGTTTACAAACAAACAAACAATAATAGTAAAGAGGTACGTATAGTACGGAACGGAGCAACGGGGCCTATGTAATACTATTAATATTATTTGTTCTGTACATTTATATGTATACTTGCGATAATATTCATCGGTACCTAACCAAACCTAAGAAATTTTGGTGAGATAAGTACCTATAATATATACAAAACTAATCATATTTTTTTTAAATAGTTATAGAGGCCCTGCGTATAGATAATAATAATAGTTAGGTAATGACTTCATAAAAGTTTGTCGATACAATGTCGGTGAACGCAAAACTCGATCCCGATTTCCTATTTGAACTTTTTCATCCACTCGGCGTAATCATAAAAACGCTGCAAAACGCACAAACAAGGAAACAAATGCCATAAAGAACCGACAAAAATAACCGTTCAGACTTCCTGGGGAAGGCTGGCCCTTGCACTTCATTCGAAGTCATTAATCTCCGTAGATTTAGTTTTAAATGTGATTGATTTATTATTACTCAGGAATCGAAAATCCTACTACCTATCGTTATAAATGCGAAAGTTTGGATGTGAGTTTGTGAATTTGTGAGAATGTTTGTTACTCAATCACGCAAAATCTTCTGAACGGATTTCGATAAAATTATCAAATTTTATCGAAATGTCTGTGCGCACTTCCTCAGTTTACGTGCGTGTCTATCAGGAACCTGCCATAAATTCCTGCGAAACAAAACGTCATAAAAATGTGATAATCCTTACCGTTTGTATCGCAAAGTGTCGGCCATAACTCTTGTCAGGGGCACGCGTGGAGTAGCGATACGAGCTAATTTACCAGTGTATAACGGCTTTATACGTTTTTGTAACCGGCAAAGCCGTGTCAAAAGGAAGGACTGTGTATTTTTTTGTCAATATTTATTGAAGTCAGAAGTCATTGAAGTTTCTTAGAGAAAAAATCATTGAAAATTCCAGCCAATTGTTTAAAATAATCTGCCCTACAAGTCTACACTTCATTACTTTACGCCTCAAAATACCGTTTCGTTGAATAACAGAAAAGTAATGAACAGAGAATATTTTTTTTCAATTTACGCCCAAATTATGGTAGGTACCTAGCGAAACAATCAAGCCACATAATTTTGACTAAGATGTTGGTAGAGTTTGTGGAATTAGGTCTTGTAGAGCTAGGGCGTGTAGGTTAGAAGCTTATGGCAACATTTTACATGAAAATATTTTAGTGCGATCTCCAAATTTCACTCGCTCTCATTTCGAATTTACCAGTCCCCATTCTAAGTGCGGGTATTGTTCTATCCACCTACGCAAAGATGTTTAATCAATTTGATATCGTGTTTGGATATGACACAGCAGCCACAAACAAAACATAACACCGAAAAGGCGTGTCTTTACCGTCTTTTGTCGTTCTGCATACTGACTTGATTGTGTGTACAAAAATTCAATCACAACATAAAATAATAAAATATCTTTATGGTTCTTTATCAGTAGCTGTCGCATCAACAGTTCTTTATCTTTCTAATTAGGTACCTACAATTAATTTTCTTCATAAGTTGGAATTTAATCTGATAAACTGTTTCACAGTTTGCCAGTTTATATAAAAACGTATTGTACTGTTTTCCTTAATAAAAAAATAAATATTTTAGGCATACAAAACATAAATCTTATCAATCGTAAGAAGTAATTTGAAGAGAGTGACATAGAATAATTGCATGAAATATTTTTCAGACGACTCGTCGCTGTCGCCGATACAAGTCGAAAAAAAAAGAAAATTTAATTCAACAAGCACTAAATTTCAAGTCTTATCAAAAATTCAATACAGTAAAAGCAAAACTGGTTTACAAGAATGCCACATTGTCACGCAATCGCATATTGGGATATCAGATAACTTTTTAATAAACTCATTTATAAAGGAATTCGCAAATGACACCGTTGCGTGTCACTGTAAATGGCCCTACATGTCACTGAGATAAAGTGTAAGACTGGCCTTACCAACAAACGCTACTGTACTTTCGCCCGAACTCAGTAAAATGGGTTATAATTTATTTAAAATCCAATGTCTGTTTTTGGAACAGCAGATTTTTTACGTTTCGTTGCTCTACATGGAAATAGTACATAATATCTCGATGTTGCTCTACACAATAATGAACTTAGTATAATTACATTCACATAATATATTATACACACAAATGTTATAGCTAGTAGGTACCTAAGAATAAATTATTACCTAAGAATTGTTTGATTAAAAAAGGACCTGATCTATAAGTATTAAAACTAGGCAATTCTAATTTTAACTTAATTAACAAAAGTCTTTTTATACTCTTAATAAATTCAAAATTAATATCTCAGTCTCTTTATTTCGATTGCAAGCATTTATAAATTAAAAAAGATTAAGACTGGTTTGTAAATAAAATCATTTTATAGGAGTCTCGTTACAAATGTAAATGTAAAGAAAAGCAGCATGTGCTCAAGCCTTTGGGGCATAATTATAATTAAATTATTGAGGTCCCGATCTTATGCAAATATTTTGATAAACAGTTTATTTTCACGAAATTTAAGACCGCTTTTTTATCAAAATTGCATATGTTAAATAAATGAGCACCAAATAAAGCTAATGTGTATTTTAGCTCTAATAAATGAGCGGTCATTTAATTTCATAATAATACATGTACGCAGTTGATTTATTAAGAGTTGGTGCATATTGAGAATTTACCAGATAACAATAAAGTGAATAATGACTAAATGGCAAAAATATATTTTTCACTTCTCATGCTCTGAAAGTGCTTATTTGTGCAGGATATAGGCTGCACAAAATCGAATTTTGTGCACAAGGGCATTAACGTATCTACTCATAAATGTATCTATATTAAGGCAAAGAAAATGAGCCATACAGCCAAACACGATAAAAAGTTCATAGACAGAATTTGTTATTTTATAATATTTACTTTCAATTTAATTGCCTTATATGTTTTTTAAGACATAAAAGATATTAAAATTAAAATACAAGTACGGTAGGGTATTTAATTAATTTAAGAAAAATATTATTACAAAATTAATTTAATAGTAGGCTGTATAGGTCTGCAGCCCAAGCCTATCAATGTCGTAGGATTAAAAAATAAAGCGGCGGGAAACAGCTCTTGTTTTTTCGTGCGTTTATTAATTTCTTCAATTTGATTTATTTCCTCGCAATCGAAGTGAAAAGCAGAGTTTATAACTCGTCCACAAAACGATTTTTATCCTCGACATTACTATCAGCCCTCGCCTTCGGCTCGGGCTGCTAAAAGTCTCGGATAAAAATGATTCGTTTTGTGCACTTGTTGTAAAATCTACTATTGTTTCCATCGAGATATGATGTACTAGTAGTTATATTTCGATGTTTGATTCCATCGTACCCTCAATCCATCCGCCATGCGCCAGGGTGGTTGTTTGGGAATTTTATATCTATCAAACCACCAACTTTCTACCTGGGTGGTCAATATTATAAATGTGACAGTTTGTTTGTTTATTCGTTTGTTACTTATTCGTACGTTATCTAGTAAATCTTTCTAAAAAGGACTTTGTTCAAAGTGTATGGGGGCTTGGCTTACTGTGGACAGTTCGTTCAATAAATAATAGTATTATCATTCATCATAATTAATGTCAAATAGATTTTCTGAATATATTTTGGAGTATGAATATCTATAATTAAAATATACCATTTAGTAAGTATTTTTTGCGTTTCCGATACTCAAATCAAAGATGTCGGCTTTTACGTGTGTTCTGGGATGCCCATGGAAGTAGTAAGTACTTTGTACAACTGGAAGGTTCACTGAGACTAGAAAAGCGAGCCGAAAGAGAGGCTCGAAATCGTGGCGCGTCCCTTTCTGACGAGGGTGACCATGTTAAATAAAATTCTTAGGACCAGTGAACCCAAGTGTCATGAGTCAGTGTGAAGGCAATTGAGCCTACTTTCGTGAGTTGTGTGTGAGTCAAAATTACGCTCGTTTGCGCTTTTACGCCCCTACAATTACGCTACTAGAAAAATATGTAGCTATTCCATAGGTTCAATAAAATATAGTACTATTTATAAACTAAGTAAAATAATCTCTCTCTCTCTCAGCCGAAAGACGTCCACTGCTGGACAAAGGCCTCCCCCAAGGATTTCCACAACGACCGGTCCTGCGCTGCCCGCATCCATGCGCAACCCGCGACCTTCACCAGGTCGTCGGTCCACCGAGTGGGAGGCCTGCCAACACTACGTTTTCCGGTTCGTGGTCGCCACTCGAGAACTTTTCTGCCCCAACGGCTATCTGTTCTGCGAGCTATGTGCCCCGCCCACTGCCACTTAAGTTTGGCGATTCTGCGGGCTATATCGGTTACTTTAGTTCTCCTACGGATCTCCTCATTTCTGATTCGATCACGCAGGGAAACTCCGAGCATAGCGCGCTCCATCGCCCTTTGGGTGACCTTGAGTAAAATAATACACAAGTTAAAAAAACGATTTATTTAATTACTTAAACGTTATTGTTTATTTTATTTACTTATTGGGGACGCCAGCGCAAGCTCCAGACGGGTGATCAGTCCACTCATGCCGGGACCATTTCACCCAATTCCCCGAGACCCGTATGTATAGGGTTTTGAGTTACCTGGTAACTCACGTTGGTGGCGACCCACTGAATCTACCTGTTACTTTGCAGAATTTTAATAACTATTGTAATCTCGCTCAGATCATCCTCAGATAGGACGTCTGAGCCCAATACTTCTCTCCTTGCAGCAGCGTAAAGCTTTAATAATCCGCCCGGTAATCCTCAGGTTGGAAATGTAAGCTACATATTACGAGTTATTAGTTAATTTCCCACGAATCATCCCAATCCATTTTTTTCTTAATTCTATATTTGCGGTAATCTGAAAAAAAAATCTTTGTTAGGATACATTTATTTTCTTTATAATTATTATGTAGTCACCCTACTACCAGAAATTAAAACTTACCCGTGGAAGGAAATCCCACAACCTGGGTATGATTTCTTTATTGCAACCTCCAATAGCACAACATTTATTAACCATTCTCAAACTCCAATAATAATAATTATTAAAAACAATTAAATTCACGCGCTACAGAAAAAAAACAGCCATTTTGTTTAATTTGTGTTGCTAGTGTATTGCAAATAATATTTACTATTTCCATAACTAGAAAGTTTTTCATGCTATTACGCCCTTAGTACACCGACGCGTTCGCATGCGAAAGCGATTCACTGCGAAACGCTTGCGATTGCGAAACGTCTGCGATACACTACCGGTTTTTATATGGCATGTTTTGTAGAATGAAATCAGGAATTTATATTTTAATATATTGGTGTATATTTTTGCACGTCGCATCGCATTAATTTCTGATTACATGACGCATTGCGAAGCGAAACATGACATTAGCGAATCGCTTACGTCGTCGTCATTATAACAGCTACTTCGCAGCTACGTGCGAACGTACTGATAAGGATGCAACTATACTAATCTCGCTTAGTTTGAATGAGACACAGCATATACGAAACGCTCTCATCCAACTGACAAATTTTTTGAAGTTTCGTTGCCGTATGCGAACGCGTGGGTGGACTAAAGGCGTTATTAATTAACTAGCTGTTGCCCGCGGCTTCGCCCGCGTGAGTTTCGCTTAGATGAAAAATATTTTTGTGTTCCAAACTGTAGTAACCTAAACTCCAGTACCTACTCAAAATTTCAGATCTCTGGTTATCCAATTATATTAGGTACTCGTAGTACAGTCACGGTGTTAAAATGAATCAAAAGTGATATTTCATTCAATAAACGATCTTCATCTGCTCGTTATCTACAATTTCCCGTGTACCACCACTCCCACCCCGAGGCCCTTTTTGTCTTATCCCGTGTCTTGGCTATTTATACGTCAGTAGAAAATGCTCATTAGGTTGAACGACATTTGCTAAGGCCCCATTTCCATTTATTTTATAGAGTAGCTGGTCTTTTGGAGTTCTTCATCACATGTTCCATAATCTTCAATTTTTATACGTCAGTAGAAAATGCTCATCAGGTTGAACGACTTTTGATAAGGCGCCATTTCCATATTTCTTATAGTTTAGCTGGTCTCTTGGAATTCTTCATCAGATGATCCTGATCTTCGATTTTTATACGTCAATAGAAAATGCTCGTCAGATTGATAAACTTTTGCAAAGGTACCATTTTCATATTTCTTATAGTTTAGCTGTTCTGTTAAGGTTCTTCATCAGGTGTTCCAGTTTTCAAAATTAATTAGCCTATATGTTGCCAGGCAGCTATACAACAAAAAAAGTTTCATTCAAATCCGTCCAGTAGTTTTTGCGTGAAACGCGTACTTTCATACAGACAGACAGAAAGACAGACAGATAAAAAATTAAAAAAAAAATTTTTTGCTTTCTATTATTCTTTTTAAGTGTCCCTCTATCTATTTCAGTAAAAAATACTGCATGTACAGACAAAATATTTTTACTGTTTTATTATATGTATAGATTTCTTCCAATATGTTGCCTAATGAAAATGATTTCAAGTAATAGTTGTATCTAGATGGTATCTAGTAAATAATTATGAAATACTTACACAACGAATTTACATTGATTCATTGTAAACGGTTTCTACTAAATAGAAGTAAATTCTTAACATAGCAACTGAGTGAAAGGGACACAATGACGGGAAAGTGATTCTCTTTCGGGCACGTTTTTTATTTTAACTATGATTATTTTAAAAACAGTACTATTGACTTGAACATTAAGTTCATTTTTGTTTGTCACGGATTTTGAAGTAAACCTTCCAGTTGTACAAAGGTACTTATTACTTCCATAGATGCCATTATCTAAAAATAATATTACATTTAAGTAGTATATTGTATATTCTTTGATGAAAGATTGATTAATTAGGTATTTTTTTACCAAAATACATTAGTTTTATTTATTAAGTACACTCATATCACTTCATATTTATATTTTAGAATGAAGAATTTATGTATTATTTTAATTTTTACTTAAATAATTAATATTGGTAACACTCGATTCTTGGGCGCGGCTTGATCTTGATGTTGACAAGTATCCAAGTGTCAATGTCGACCGACGACAACCAGTCAAACGTCAAAATCAAGCTACGCTGAAGAATCGAGTGTTACCAGGTAAAGAAAACGCAATATTGAATTATTTAAGTAAAAATTAAAATACATACATAATTCTTCATTAAAAAATATAAATATGAAATGATATGAGTGTACTTAATACATAAAACTAATATATCATGCTAAAAAATTACCTAATTAATCCAATCTTTCATCAAAGAATAAAAATATACTACTTAAATGTAATATTATTTTAGATAATGGCATCCCAGAACACATGTGAAGGCCGACATCTTTGATTTGAGTATCGGAAACGCAAAAAATACTTACTAAATGGTATATTTTAATTATAGATATTCATACTCCAATATATATTCAGAAAATCTATTTGACATTAATTATGATGAATGATAATACTATTATTTATTGAACGAACTGTCCGCAGTAAGCCGGCGATGAACAATGTCTTTTCGCATACACATAGCTGAAAGTACGGAGAAGGACATAGGGTACCTTTCATCCCGGTAAAAAGCACTGTTTCTATCGGAAATTCAAGCGAGCGAAGTCGCGATCAAAAGCTAGTAACACATATTATCTGTCAAATGTCAAGACATCAGACTTGTTCACGAAAATGGATTTGAAATGTAAATGTAAATGGCTCAACGTCACGTCTCTACCTATTTGTTTCTCGCAAATGAAATCATTACATTAGATTGCACATAGGTATGTAAACGGGAAATTAGGTATGTGTGTATTTAGCTTTAGTCTTGGCTGCTATTTTTAAATTGCCATCAAAATATTTGGCTAACTTAGTTGTCATATATGGTTGGTATGTGGCGCCTTATATAAAAACAATATATTTTGATTAATAAAACCAGAAGATGCCTGCGAGTTGTAGTGATAACTACAGAATTATTTTGAACTTCTAACTGGTCAACTTTGCATGTCATATTTTAGGTGAAATAGTTGATATATTGGGATACTATTCCTGTGGCGTATTGCCTGCATGATAAGCTCGACTCACTACAATAGCAGGCATTCAAATCCATTAGTCTCCAGACAAATTGAATGGGAAAGTGACACACCAGTACACAAATTTCATATGTTGTTTTTACAATACTTATTAAGAAAACAGGGAGACCCGCACATCAAAACGTTCTTTGAGTCACGCCGAAACCATTGGTAGCAATAACTCGACGCGATTTTGTGTACTTACGGAATTATATCAAAAACTAAACATTCATAACAAAACATTCTATGATTAAATTAGACTGTCAACAAAATCTGCAGAGTTGGACGTCTGACATTGACAGCTGGTGACACACGTTCCGTCTCAGGGTCCTAACAAACCTTTCTTATCATAAAAAAATAAGAAATCATGGTAGGATTGTTGTAGAATTTTAATTATTCTCCTTTAATATCGTCGACTTAGATTATTATAATATTCAACGAATAAATACCTTATTTAAACGTTAGTTCTTTTAAAGAATATTAAAGGTTGGTTTGACGTGCGTCCGAATTAAGCGAAAAGGAGCGTGACAAGACGAAATGTCAAATCGAGTGGAGTCGATTCGCTCTCTTCCTAGATAGGCCGCCACGAGACACGTAACATGGCTTGAGCAATTATTAATTTTTTGGGGTTTTTTTCACTTTCGCCGCCCTCGGCACCCCGTCATGGGACTATAGTTTAACCTTTAGCTTTAAAATCCGCGATACGCGCAAGGACACAGGGGATATTTTCCGCCACGAAGTTGTCAGGAGGATGAGCTGTTGATATCCACGTGCCCGCCCGGCCGTATGAATTGGCGCTTCCTGGAGTGTCCTCCCATCACCAGAGGGTGCGGTTCTCCCGGACCGTGGACCGCATGCCACGGCGCAGGCCCCGTCGTCGGCGACCCCAAGGTGCAACACACGGATCCTAACCTTATTTCCAAAGGCCGCGTCGCCGCCTCCGATCCGAGGTCCCTGTAGTGGCTCAGCGCAAACCTCGGAAGGTCCAGCCAGCGTCTACTATCTCGCATACAACGGAGCGTGCAGGAGCGCCGCGTCGCTTTGAGGACGCGACCAGTACCAGTGCTCGAACCCAATGGATCACAAAACGGTGAACGGGACAACGTTCTAAGTGCGCACAGACGTTTGTGTACGGACCTGGCCAGGTACCCTATATTTGGTTTATGTTAACTTTAATTTTCTATTACGGCAAAGACTTAACAGATTTTGGTATTAGTATAACTGCCCGCCTTCAGCGGCTATTGTGCCTATGGAATAAAATGCTATATTCTATCCCAACCATATTGTATTAATGATATCACCCTGCCCATGACTCCCAGAACTTAAGGCTTAATAGACAAGAGGTCCTTGTACTTCAAAAGTACGAGGCTCTATCCTGAGCATTACATCCGGCTCTCTCTAAAGTAATTGTTCGTGTATAATCGCACTGCGCAGGGATATTGCCCGTCTCCGCTTCAAATAGTTGGGGACCCCTGCGCACGCACACCACCAACATACACTACTTTATTTTTATTTTTTATTTTTTATACACGACAGAGTATGGTTAACAAGCTAAAATATAATAGAAAACATGCAAATTATTCGCTTCTTCATAAACATAGAAAAACAATTTTTTTACTTATTTCGCAGCCAATCTAGGCGGTCCGCAACCTCTAACTCCACCTAATAATTTATTCAGTGGGCGGCAGTCATACGTCCGATGTCACTGGAAATCTTAAATCAATGGTCAAATCAATTTTCTTTCGGAATATGAACCTTATGGATAATGTCATAAAGACTCTGCAGAATCTGAAAGTGTTATTGTGCGTGGTTATTTACCATATCGATAAAAATAGCCCGCCTTTTTTGATCTAAAAGTTCACTGACTTAACTGGATAGGATGAGATATCCTTCGATTCCTCACTTTGATCCAGACATAAATAAAATTTTACTTCGCCGTTTTGTGAATATTTTTTTAATCTGAAGGATGACAGCTAATTTCTAGAATTGCGAGCCCGCTTTGGGAAGTTTTGCTTTTCATTGAGTTCAAAATTATGATTTTATTGGAAACCACAGAAATTTTTCAAATTAATTATTTTGAAGCATCAAAATACAACTATAACGACGTTTTGAAGGCCCTCTTTATAGACCAAAGCTTCTTTGTGGCCACCAAAACAATACGAGATCGTGTAAAAGAAATTATACGTGTCATTTCAAAATAAGTCATTACGTTCGCTTGCCTCTCCCATTTGTAACAGGCACGTGGTATCTGATTACGAAAAAGAAACATGTGGTCTTGTAGTTATTTTTTACAAATACATAGGGCTGTCAAAAATAAGTCAATAAATATACCAAATCTTCATAAACTTGTATGAAGGATATTTACTTGTTCACATAATGGTGTATATTTGTGTATAAGTATGAAATACTTCAACATAATATAAGCATCCTACATCTAACTTATTCTATACCTATCGAAGCACACTTATTTATTTCGTGCATCTGTTAGTGCCCGATTGCACCGGCTCCGATAAATTTTTCAAAAATCAAAGTGAGAAAATATAAGGTGGCACCTGAGTTTAGATAAAAATAAAGTACGTTGCATATTTTTGAAATGGCTTTCCATTTGAACAAAAGCCTTATCTGAAACATGTTGTGAAACAGTATAATCCTAAATGTTAGCGAACTTGAGAAAGTCTTTTCTTTTTGTGAAGCTTATTTTCTTGAAAAAAAAATTCAAATTTATAGAGTTGCCAAGTCAAATATATGGCAAAAAGTATGAGTTTTTAGTTCGTTGGTTTGGCTGACTCGTGTATTAGCTTGGTCCAGTATCAATCCAGAAATTTCATACTTATTCAAAATATGTCAGTAATATTCAGTTTTTTTCAATCTGTTTCAGAAAAATAAACTTTTATACATGTAAATATTTACAGCTCATAATGCTTTTATGATATGATGTTAGATATTTTTACATAAGGTCTAACCCTGAATCATTTGTCTTCGTTCCGCTCTTGTTCTGCAAATTCACCAGATACCTGTCACTGATAGCCATCTCCTCACCCATCACAGTCACAAGCACGAATACCTTCCTCCACACATTACACCGATCCAGTTAATATGTTACCTTCGCTCTCTGGCTGCATATAATTACATCAATTTATACATCAAACGTGCAATAGTGAAACCGCATGAAAATCCGTAGTTGTTAAGTTTTTATAGCGAACAAGCAGATAAAACATAATGTTATAACTGTGTACTAGATAAATGTGTATTTGTCTAGAATATTCTCCATGTTTTATATAAACAGTAAAGTTTATTCCTTTGGAACTAACAATTTCAAGAAAAAAAAACGCATTTTATTTTTATTTTTTCAATTTTCACCACATAATGTTTAATTTTAATAAATGCTCGAACTAAAAACATAGTTGCAAGAAAAATATATCACTTGAACAAATAAAGAAGTACCGGACTTGTAAAAATGTTATTATGGATATTTAAAGAGCCTGGTTTTGTATGTAATAACTTGATTTAAATGAAAGTCATAATATTAAAATTTTAAAACAAAGCATACCTAATAGGGTATGCTTATGCAGTAATTTTGCACGTATACGCTGACTGCAATAAAAATTATTTTCGCAACCTTCAGATTTCGTGCGATTAGTAAAAATATATTACAATAGTTTATGATACTTTAGCAACGTGCGTTGGTGGTGTAAAGGTCAGCATAGTTGCCTTCCAAGCAGTTGATCCGGGTTCGATTCCCGGCCAACGCACACTTTTTTTCTCTACGCATTTTTTGGTAATAGGGGACCGGCCAAGGTATGAGTATTGTGAAAAATATGTTATTTTATGATAGAATACATATAATTAAACACATTTTGCGACTTTTCAGCACAAAATTCTCCTAAGCGTATTTATTAGAGTTCAAACTTTTAGGAAAGTCCATTTTCTACGCGTGACGTCATATGAATGCACGATTAGTTAGGGCGTTTTTGGTATCGCCCAAACATTGCTTTAAAAAATGTGAATTGTTTTTTGCTATATCTTGGGAAATACTTTGGCTATGGATGTGATTCTTTTGCGGATAATTCTATTAATGTGAGATATTTCAAAGAAGCGTCAAAAAAAGTTGTCCGGTCCCCTATTGACATAATAAAAATTTGGACGTGCGCGCGAACATATTTTTGTTTTTCGGGTTCCATACCTCAAAAGGCAAAACGGAACTTTTTTGTCCGTCTGTCTGTCAAAACTTTTTTTTTCTCAGGAATGGTTAAAGGTATCAAGTTGAAATTAATATCGAATACGGATCCACATTCTCTTTCAGCAAAAAAAAAATATCAAAATTATACGTTAACGCGATTCAGAAATATTACCGTAAATGTTGCAAATTTTGCATATTTTGCGATTTCAGGCAGTAATCAAAACCTATGGGGTACTTCAGGTTGACCTAAAATTATGAAATTTGGCAAAAAGCAAGGTCTAACAGTACAGGTATAAATCTAAAAATTGTAAATATATTGTTGAAGTCTAAAAAAAAGTCTTACAAACTTATTTTTACGCTGGATTCACTATAAATCTTAGAGATCGAACTGCAAAATTAAGTTTGTTTTTGAAACTAGTCGGTCTTTTAGTTAGAACTATAATGTGAGATGCTATGCGTGTACGGAACCCTCGGTGCGCGAGTTTGACTCGCACTTGGCCGGTTTTTTTAATTAATTCATATAAACAACATATGCATAGAGAGGAAACTACTTAGGTAGGTTTTGTAACTTTTGCTAAAAATAAAACAATACGTTCCTTTATTCCTACAGTTTTAGCAAAAGTTATTTGAGTATCAAAACACGAATATGTTGTTTTATATAAGTTCCTGCACAATATAACTCGAAAATAATCCATAGATACATCTGAACTCTCAGATCAGTATTTTCTCCGTAACTAAGGAACGGAATACTTTTGAAAACATTATAATGCAGCTAGAAAATAACTAGGTAACTTAAAGAAGAAAATAACAAGGTAGCTAAAAGAAGTTTGTGCAACTGATGTGAGGAGAGAAAAATTAATCATAAAGTGCTATCTAAAATATATTTAAGATTGACTGCTAGAGTTGCTACTCTAGCAGTCATTCTTAAATATTTTTAATATTATTAACCTTTCTACTACGCTATTCTAACCCTTTGTTAAGGAAACTTAAGTACTATTTAAAAATTAATAGAATTGTTGTGCATAAAGTGACGTGACATTTTTTAATTTAAAACTTTATTTGCCAAAAATAGTACAAAAGACGGAAAACAGATAACAAATTAATTTTAATGCAATAGGTTATTTTGTGGTTGATTAAGATGAGGACCATGACAGTCCAAACCTTACAGACCATTCAAAAAGTACTCGCACTCAGACAGATAATAAAAAAAAATCTTGCTTGTATTATTACGCCTCTGGGCTTGCTGTTGCTTTTTATTTATTATCTTTTGAGCCCGCTAATGCGTAAATTAACACGCGGCCGGCACGGTTGTCGTTTTATCTCGATCGAGATACAATCATGGAGACTACAAAAGTATAACTCAAGTTTCTTAACCATCAATAGAAGGTTCTAATGCTTTCGGATTTCGTTTATAGATATCATTTATAGATGGCTAGCTTTAGCTTGCGGCTTCGCCTGCTTGAATTTCCCATAGGAACAGTGTTTTTATCGGGATGAAAGGTACCCTATGTCCTTCTCAGTACTTCTAACTATGTGCAGCGTGAATAGGTAACAAACAAACAAACTTTTATAATATTAGTTGGGATATCTATGAATATACATTTCATCAGATTTGGTTCGATTTCATGTTCATTGATATCGTTTGTTTTATAAGTTTGCTGTATTTTTAGTCACCTAAAAATATAAACATAAGTAATAAAATTAAATATTTATTTAACTCTTTATTTTGGTTACTGTAAGTTTGCCATCACGAAGATTTTGACTCAAGTACCCATAACTTGCGGCTATATGACCTCACTTGTTGTATTTAGTTTAAAAAAAGGAGAAATGTTGAAACACTAAGCATTTCCAACTGCCACACTAGTAGACTCACCTTCTATACTCACTATGTTTTAGTTAGTCTTAATGAACATACAATGATGGGCGGCCACACTTAAACGTTTTTATCGGCTTTGGACTTTTCCACTAACTCCTCCTTCTGACTGCTGACTGACTGACCAAAGAACACGGAAGAAAAACAAGTGAATATTTATAAAGTGAAACAATTTTTGAACAAAATCTTCATAAATGTCTTAGCTCTTGCATGCTGTTCATAGTTTTTTTGCGTTTAGACATACAGAGCTCCGAGACTATGATTTATATTATGTAGCGATGTACAAAACATGATTGATTGATTGATTGATGGATGGCACACGGCACAAAAGTTATGTGAATGATATTATAAAACCTGTTTCCTTTTAGTCAATGTAAAATGTAAGTATAGGTACTGTACAATCGTAAAGTCCCAAGCTTATTAACTAATTTGTTTTCACATTATTTAGTTACTTTATGTTAAACTGGAGCTAGACACGAAACTTGTTAAACTGATAAGAACTATGAGAGAACTTTCCGTAAAATATGAAGCTGTGTCCTTGACCAGTAATAAATATTTTGGTTTGATTATCCCCAAGTCAGTTCGTTGGTTATGATTATGACTTAACTGTAACTTATATGTCTAGTTAAGTATTAGATGTAAGTTAATAAACTAATTTTGCTATATTTATAGTTGATTTATTTCTCATTTACTTACTTCTTACTTCCAAAGACGCTACAACCCTTTGTGGGTCTTAGCCTCTTCAACGAGTTTCCTCCACCTATCACGCACCTTTGCCACGACCCTCCAGTTTTTAAATTTGCCCATCTTCTTCAGGTCTTGCGATACAGTCCACCTACCTCTTCCATTTCTCAAGGTACTTTTGCAAAATAAGACTATGTAGGTATGTTAGTAAAAAATAAACAATATAAATACCTATCTATAACTTCGATCAAGTATAAAAAAATAGATACACAACCCACAACAAAAAAGCGTCCTCAAAATGACTGCCCATTTGATGTTTTGGGTTGCCTTTTCATTTAGTAGCATTCGTCCGTTCCGAGTGTAAACACGCTGCAGTGCTCCGTAAAAAATTGTAAAATCACACGTCCAGAACCCTAAAAGAACATTTAGTGTCTTTTTTTAGGTAATTACCTTTGTTATCATTATAATATACATGAAATTCCTTAAGTATTTTGCCAAGAAAGTATCATAAAACATTTTTTTAGTTTATTTAAATGACATTTGGTGAGAGTATACATTGAAATTGAATAGACACTAGCCGAACTTATAAATCACATACCATACCAAGTTGTTTTGCAACATAATTTGTTTAAGTTATACGATGACTCTGTTCTTAAAGTAATAGAGACGCTGTTGTTTTTTATTTATTAATTATATTTTACAATATTTTATTTAATTTGCAATTATGTAATACTAGCTTTTGCCCGCGGCTTCGCCCGCGTGAATTTCCCACGGGAACATTGTTTTTTCCCGGGATAAAAAGTAGCCTATGTGCTATTCCAGGTCATTATCTACCTCTGTACCAAATTTCATCGAAATCCGTCCAGTAGATTTTGCGTGATTGAGTAACAAACATCCTCACAAACTCACAAATTCACAAACTCACATCCAAACTTTCGCATTTATAATATTAGTATGGATAGTATGGATGTATGTATGGAACTATGTGTATTTGGGTGGAATCACGCAACTAAATTTTTAAAGCACAGGAAGTAAATATGTTTTACTACGTGGGTATATTGTTAGTCATTTTTAACGAGATATTAAAGTCAACCTAAACAATATCTATAACTATTGTCTATAACTATTGTCTATAAGATTTTACGAAGATATTTTAATATGACATCGACCCAGGTATGATATTTTTAAAACTAACAAAGGCAGCTCCACTCATCCCATGTTCTACGTGGCATCGAGTGTCATTAAAATTTATTGCTTTATCCTGTGTTCAAAACCAAGGGTGATATGAAACAAACTTAACAGGTTTTATTTTCAACCTTCTAGTACGCAGATAAGGTTTAATTTTGATAAAATTATTTGACTCTTTAAGACTTTTTACGTAATACTTGAAGTGATAAACAAATGTCTAAGTATGTATTGCTGTTCGGACACCATTTCGGTGAATTTTGTAAGGAAATGTGTATCTATTTTTTTATACTTGATCGAAGATCTATAATCGTAAACTCTCATAAAAAGCCAGTCACTAAAAACAACTAAAAATAAATTGACGATTGCATAATGACAAATAACATTCGGAAAAGTGTAGCTCTTCCATCATTGTCATGATATTTTGACGCGTGTAACACCTTGTTTGTACAAAATGTCCGACGTAATGAATAATCGCCACAATTTAGTTAGCCGTGTTCGAAAACGAAAAAAATATAATGTTGTTGCTTTTTTAAAACAATGATCGTGGCGTGGCGTGGGCGGGAATCAGATAAGATTGTTTGCAGAAATAAAATTATGTACGAAATGTCGATAAAAATATGTCAATGCAAATAAGTATTACAGTAGAGTAACATATTACAATGCCAATACCTGATACCGTTATAATAAAAACGTGACGTAATATAATGTGACAAAATGAATCGTTTCGTCACGTTATTGATATATAATCCTACCTTATTTTTTACGATTTTGGGTCCTATCTATCTGAACTGAACGCTTTATAAACCTAATTCATTTAGTAGAGTCCACATAAATCCTTAAATGTTAAACTGTTTTCAAAGTTTCATCATGTCTCATCATGTTTTTTGAAGCGGTGGTGGCCGAGTGGTTAAGGCACCCGCCTGTGGCTGCAAAGGTCCCAGGTTCGAATCCTGCCCGTGCTACATGAGTTTGTATACCAATCTGACTCATGTACCTATGTTAGTTATCATCGACCACCACTTGCTTCCGGTGAAGGAAAACATCGTGAGGAAACCTGCACTCTGGTTGATGATTATCAGCTAGTGTGTAAAATGGAGAAGGCAATGGCAAACCACTCCATTAACATTGCCAAGAGAGTCGTTGTGTGTGTTTCATTCCATATAATGACCACGACCCTCAGTCATGAGGAAATACGACTAAAGAGAGAGAGTTTTCAAAGTTATAACTGAAATCGCTGATAACCAGTGGTTCTGTGAGAACAGTAGACTCGCGAAAAAATAACCGATATTTTACCGTGTCCCTGGCTTTCAAGTTTTGAAACTAACCTACCAATGCTGGAAAGAAAGTAAAAAGTCTTATATTTTACCCATAAGCCCAAACATGTTCTTGTGGTTGGTCAATACCACAAAAAATTGAGTGAAACCTGCCTATTTTGCCTCGAAATAATTTATATAATAATAATAAATATATACGGACAAATCACACAGATAGAGTTATCCCCAAAGTAAATTCAAGACTTTTACGGCAGCTTTACGGTATGCTAATTTAACAATACTAAATTACAAAACAAATACGGCGCCAACTGTTATGAAGTAAAATAACAGATTTAAAAAGTAAAAAAGTTATTTATGTTCAGTTAAATAAAAAATACACAATACAATTTAAAATTAAAAAATACACTGGGAAGGACACGGGCACGGACGGAATACCCGGGGAAATACCGACACAGGGTAAGTCGGACAACCGGCACAATTCCGACAGGGGTTCTACTGGCGGCACAACAGGTATGAAGGTGGACTGGCGGGTGATGGGCGCCTTCTCCACTGACAAGCGCGAGGCACCGACTTCAAAATGTCAAACTGCCTCAACAGCAAGCAACAGCTTCAATCCACAACAGCCTCGGTGTCCTCTGATAGCTTCGACGTTTCTTGATAGCTTTTTAGTTAGAGTAGTTATCAAACTGCCTTCAGCAGCAACAGCTTCATTCCACAATAGCCTCTGTGTCCTTGATAGCTTCGACGTTTCTTGATAGCTTTTTAGAGAGAGTAGTTTTTTTACGTCGCGAAGGCTTGCAGGGTCCCGGGGTCAGCAGGCCCCGGGACAAGACCTTTATATCGCTCCGCGCTCCGATTTCTCGGAGAAGTGAAGACTGACCCGGACTGACATTCAGTGTCTTTATATAGGCCTCGATTTAGAATTTCGTATTGCTTCATAATTTTCAAATAAAATACGAAATTAGAACATTTGCGAAAAGGTTTATGATAGAAATTTATAGAATTTTAGAAAAATAAAAAATGACATGCGACAACGCTTGACAATCATAGTTGTTTACAATGAAGAAAACACAAGTAAAAAATTACACATTTTAAAGAATTAAGTATAAAAAAAGTGAAATAAACACGAAATATATGTTGGGAAAACCAAAATATCATAAAATAACCAAAAATGAAGATGTAGCGGTAAGTTTAAAGAAATATTCCCTAGCAACGTAGAAATTTTACAATAGAAAGTGTAAAAAAGAACATTTTGAGCTAAATAAGTAATTATAATAGTAAAATAGACAAGAATAAAAGTAAAAAGACATGAATACACTACATATATAAATATCTTAAACCCACGTCAATCTGAAAATGATTATTTTACATCTTGACCCGACCGGGATCGAACCCGGACCTCTGGTGTGGCCGTCCGGCGTGATGACCGTTAGGCCACGGAGGTCGTCAGTCATCAGAAATGCATTGGTTATAATGTAGCAGTGGCGAAGCCTCCTTAGAACACGGTTCCTACCGGCTTCCCTTAGCAGATTCAAATATATGTACAAATATTATTTTTATTCTTGCACAAAAATCTATACCCATACCATATACCTATATGACACCTGTCTTACTATAAGCCGAGGATCGCCGGCATTACACATTAAGGTAATTTTATATGAGAGCGTGATTAATTAAGCGCACATAATTACATTGCGCGCTTTGAAAATATATTCTTCAATATGCTGGA
This sequence comes from Ephestia elutella, assembly GCA_018467065.1. Classification (NCBI taxonomy): domain Eukaryota; kingdom Metazoa; phylum Arthropoda; class Insecta; order Lepidoptera; family Pyralidae; genus Ephestia; species Ephestia elutella. Next base: position 8,944,161 of record CM031586.1, read on the forward strand.
CACAAAATACGCAATGTATTTGAAACCGCGCAAACGCACACATACACAATTTCACTATCGTAGGACGCATTTATATATCGGTACCCGCTCATAATATTGGGAATTCGAATTTTAAAATGTATGCAATTCAGGCACACATACAAATTACTACTAAATACAACCACACGTCGATATGTCAGCGATTTTAAGCCGATCTCAGATAGCTTACCAAAAGTTTTCGTCCAATCAGAGCAATTTATTCGCGCTGCCGATTGCCTCTGTCAGGTCAGTCACCCTACCTTGCCATCGTTTCGGCGCGCATTCGTATCCTAATTGTGATAAGTGATTAGCTTGATTGTGGTATATTACCAATATTGTTTAGTGTTTGTTTGATTCTTGTCGTCACGTAGGCTGTTAGGTGAGAAATTGCGGCATTATTACAAATAGGTTGTAGTCTACCTACACACTTAATTTATGGTAGGCATGTAATTTATTGCATGTTTTTTTACACGTTACAAATTAAGATAGATATGACCCGGCTTTACCTTTATTTTTATTCACCCTACGCCACTGTAATGTAGGTATGTAATTTTGCGCAACAAAGTTAAAGTAAAAAAAGAAAGTTCAATTTGAAATCGAATCTCTCTCAGATTAGTAGGTATGTAGGTATTATATATGTATATTACTTTTTATAATAGGATTCCAATCATACAATTAAGTTTTGTTGATATCAGATTTATTTCAAGTGTTCAAGATTCCAAAATTTCACCAAGCAAAGCAATCCTCAATACGATACGCAATAGCGAATTTGCGAGTATTAAAAGCTTTGCTGCGCCATCTTTTGTTTTTTTTTTTAACGAGTATGAGAATTTAAAATATATGGATTAATAGCGGTTTTATTGAATTTCACTATGTTGTTCAGACAAAAAAGTTGCGTTTTAATAAGAATAACAAAAAAGTCAAATGATATTTTTGATTTTTTTTAATAGCTGAGATATGAGGTTTTTTTTTATATATATAGGTATATTCGCCATTTTTTTAAATTTCGAAAAACTGGCCTGACTAAAAAATTCTATAAAATTACTGAACCTGCTCACAAAATTTCATGCGACCTGTAGGCGATAACATCCGGACAGACAAAAGAATCTTCGGCTAGTGGAAACTGAGACGCTTGCTTGCCGCGCTCGCTGCGCTCGCTCGGTCAATTAATTGATACTTAATAAAAAGCAAGCTATGAAAATATATTAAAACATTTATTTGCACAATTTGTTTTATATGTACGAGATCTGTTGACATTCAATATTGAGATTATTGAGTTTGCGTTAACAATAAGGTAATGAATGATCGAGCAATTTTAAAAGTTCTAATAAATATGAACATGGGAAGATTGATGATAGCTGTCTAAAGTTCAAAACCATGTTTTTTTTATTTGCTATCTCATGTTCATCGATAGATTTGTTTTTACAAGCTTTGCTGTTATTTTTTGTTCTCTTTCATAAACGAACTTTCATCATACATACATAAATCATTTTTAATCTATGTCAAAATTGAATTTAATTACTATACTTAAACATACACATCTTACTACACTCACATTAGTAAACTCTCACGCTCATGTTTTTATTTATTGATTTATTATACCTGTTAGAAATTAATTATATCGGTACTTGAGTTGAAAGTAAAAAATATTGCACATGTTCTTACTGAATAAAAAAATATAGAAAAATCCTAACTTATACCTATAGCACAGAATTAATATAAGTACTACGTATGCCTATAGTAAAGAAGCTCTTGGCTTTTGCAAACATTTTTTCTCTCGTGTTTTTATGACTCTGTGCGTAGGTTCGTCATCGTCACTCATCTCGATCGAAATTTATTGAGTCGTAATATAATTGAGTAGCAAAGTCATAAATTTTCAATTTATAGGATTCACCAGAGTCTTCAAGATAAAGCTATAAATCCGGAACGTTCGCCGGTGAATATACGCACCACTACCGCCACAACACACTGTGCGTACGGAAATAAGGAACGCGATCCGCAATGTGGAGGTTTTAACAAACAACAGAATATTTATTTTGAGTAAAACCACAGATTATATAATATGTAAGTACGTAGGTATAAGTGTTACTCGGGGTCAAACTCTATCTTCTTCTTATTCAGCCTATATTAGCCAACTTGGGCATATACCTCGCTTTTTTCACGCCACGCACGCTATAAAATAAAGTGCAAAATTTTAGGGTGTAGTTTCTGCTACCATTTCGTCATTATACTACGACGTTGCTTCCTCGATATTTATTCAATCAATTCACTATGCAGCTCGCTCTGCTATGTACTAGGCATGACACAATTTTTAGGACCTAGGGATAAAAATAAAATAAGTCCAAAATTTACATCCGACTCTCGTCCCACCCTTACCTGTCACCGGCGGAGGCCCCATACTTCATTCGCTTTTTGTGTGCGGGCATGGCAACACACACACTACAACAATATTTTTATTTTCTTTATATTCCAAGTATCTGGAATATCTTTAAATTAATTTATAACCTCAGTGTCAGTGGAAAATGACGTACTTTAAATTCATTTCACTCGTAAACAACAAAAAATGTAAGTATTTTTTCATTACCTGAATATCTGGTTTGAATATTAACGATACTTTGAAAAAGTTATAATGCCTAACAAAATGTTAGATAACTACGTATTTATGTTGCATTGGCTACTATTACTCGTACGTAATCGTGATTTTACATCACACCTGTGTGCCCCTGCGGGTACTTTGATAACATTTAATCATAAACTCAACAAACAACGGTCGTTAGACCAATTGAATTTTATTTTTTCTCCGCTGACCCAACTATGCACCTACCTTCCTTTTATCTAGGAATTGTCTGTGCATGATGTTGCATAATACAATATCGCGAATAGTATCTCGCGTCCTGAGTTGCGATTTTACATGAATCGTAACCATAATATGCGTCACATGTTTAAGTCTTACATTTGTAAAACATTTTTTCGTGGCAAAACACGAATCTACATATGTATTGATAATTTTCTTCTTATTCCTTGATTGTTCTGACCGTCGTTAAAAGTTAAACGCAAGGCCCAATTGGGTTATTTGTTGATGAAAGATTAATCATATTGAACTACGATATAACAAGTATGTTCAGAATAAGTCTGGGTCCAATTCTATACTGAAGACCCTGGAATAATTGTGTAAACAAGATTTTAGCCAAGCATAAGCTGTCATCATTGCAACATTTAAACTTAAACTTTTATCCGTTACGTCAATTGCTTAATTGTTTATTGTGATAAAAACGTACGTACCTATTTTGTACGCATTCGATTTTTTCGATTTTAACGTTACTTCGTTAGTGACTGGATGGGTCTGTCTCAGCTGTATTCACAGTCTTAAAAACCCATCAAACCCCCTTGGGCCCACTTGGTGCCCTAATCCTCCTTACCCATCCATGGGAAGGACAGTGCCCCAATATTGGGGACATTAAAATAGCTATGATGATGGCGGTTGGTCTACGGGTAGTCAACGAGGAGTCTACAGGCGATCTACGGGTACTCTACGGGTGGACTACAGGTGGACTACGAGTGATCTACGGGCGGACTACGAGTGATCTACGTGTGGACTGTGCTAAGCACATACAGAATTACAATGCGATTGTAGTCACGTGTGCTCCGACCCAATAGATCTACAATGCGATTGTAGACGGGGTTAGAATTACAATGCGATTGTAATCAGGGTTTTACACTATAGTCAAGCACATACAGAATTACAATGCGATTGTAGTCACGTGTGCTCCGACCCAATAGATCTACAATGCGATTGTAGACGGGGTTAGAATTACAATGCGATTGTAATCAGAGCGACTATAGTCAAGCACATAAAGTCCGATAGAAGAACAACAACAACGCAGAAGATATGCAGCTGCCCAGTTTCCTTACGCAAAATGGGCCCAATCAAGAGGCCTAACTACAAAATCTTCGCGCAAAGTAAAGTATTACCCAATATGACTACGATATAATCGTAGTCTAGTTTATATACTACACCTATATAACAGCACATATAGAACTACAATGCGATTGTAGTCGCGTGTGCACTGCCCAATAGAACTAAAAATGCGATTGTAGTCAGGGATACACATTTACCCTTAGAATTACAATGCGATTGTAATCAGGGTTTTACACTATAGTCAAGCACATACAGAATTACAATGCGATTGTAGTCGCGTGTGCACATGTAATTTTAATAAGTCTAATTTTTGCCATTTCGACTCGAGATGATGATGATGATTATTACCTTATGTAACTACAACGCGATTGTAGTCAGGTATACACATTATTACCCATTAGAACTACGACGCGATCGTAGTCTGGTTTATAAGTATTTTTACTTACTTACTTATTTTATACACACTTTTATTAGCATAAACAGAACTACAATGCGATTGTGGCCAAATATACACATTATCAGCCAGATATACGCAATAGAACTCCCAAGCTATCGTAGATAAACTATTATCCGAAGTATAACTATGCAAATAGTAATATTATCAGATGATAACCATGTAACAAAAGTGTGTATCTTACTATACATTTCGAACACCCTTTAAGTATCTCATACTTATTAAAACTTTACTAGACTGATACAGTCAAGTATTATTTTTTCTGGCTGCGTAAGTTCTTGGAACTATAATGATGTTATAACCATGCACTGTCAGTATTAACTCAGCTCTGTTCATTTCAGCTAAACACGGACTTCGAGTCTCAACTCTTGGTAGTGACAGATTATCTGTATGTATCTGTTGTTATAAATGTTTGAACATCAGGACTGATGAAAATCGCTGACCATTGCTGGTCATCATAACAGGTATGTACTCATACCAAATATCTAAACATTGGGGAGCAGATAGAGCCCAAGAGAAAGCTGGGAAACGGAGTTCGGTAAACTGAGGAAAGGAAATCCACTCATCAATCGAGATGATTATTCGCCAAATATACATAATTTAGATAATTTACAATATACACGTCTGGTACATTTATTCAATACTTTTAATAAATCGACTGATCAATCGATCAATCAGTTATTGCCTTTATATTTCATATATTAAACAGGTATTCTATGTCACTATTGAGTATGGCGTCAAATTTGACAGTATTTTAAATAAACTGTTCCGGCGATCAATTTTCTCCTAAAAGTTTTGTATAATGAAATATTTTCATTGTCAGTCCGGGTGACTCCGGAACCACCCAATATCGGGTCAATATCCGATACCGGTCTCTTTATCTTTTTATAATTAGCAACTCGCTTCACTGACAGTTGCCCATGTATCTTTATACATAAAGAACACATACCTACATAAAGTTTTATACATAAAGATTATAATACATAAAGATTCAGCTTCTTGACTGATTTTTTTGCAGATTGCATCCAATCCATCCAAAGTAATGATACCTAATACAAACTGAGATTATGTACTTACTTATTATTACATACTTTATTTCAATACTTACATATGATCAAGCTTATCAATCCAATTAACCGGCTTCTACGCTCACTATAGTTGTACAACAGCAACGCTCTAAAGCACCTTATAAATGGAATATAAGTGCCTTAAGCCAGTAAGAGCAGTGCTTTCTTTTTTGGGCAAATTAAAGTAAGATAACAAAGCACTTGTTTCTTAAGAACTAGACATTAGCCCTTAGCTCTAGCTTGAGCAAGCAAGTACTGAACAATATTAGATACTCAGTATGTTGTTTTTTAGTTTCTGTCTATGGGGATTTATTCAAATAGCCAATATGGCAATGGATTTTTTCTGATCGTAAATGTGTTGAATACTCTACGTAAACTCGAATCTTTGGAACTAATATCCCCATCATTCTATTAATAATTCAATTTCCTCCGCAAATTTAATTCAACAACTGGATGCATAATTATAGATATCTATCTTAGTGATTTGGATGCAAATTTTTTGATCAATAAAAAAAAAAAAAAAAAAAATAAAGAAAAAAAAAAAAAAAAAAGAAGACGTAAAGTAGTATAATATGGACCTTTTCTTTCTACAGCTACTCTGTATTTATTACAAATAACTCCTAGCCAAGGTCATCTGCAACGACTTGCGCGAGTAAGTTACCATTTGGAACAAGGAAGTAATCTATTATCGAGAATCTAATCACAATTAATTAAAGACTCTCTTGTCATTACACGGCCTTTGCCTATACGTTACAGAACTTTTAGATTCTTCTTTTGGAAAACTAAGCATCATAACTATTTTCTTTATAATATGTATTTGTTACTGGAAACATAATAAGCTTGTACAGAAAGTACACTTGAATTTCGTTTGTTGAATTCAGTATTTCGTTAATAGTTCTAACTAAAGGCTCGTGCATACGAGTACGTACTCATAACAAAAGTTATATTAAAATCATCGTACTGTGGGTAGGTACCTAATACTACCTATAGTTTATACTCTATGACTGTAGCCAATTCACCTATATATTCGGCTAAGTACAGTCTACTAAAAACAGTGTAGTTTATATAAACAGTATATTTCAGCAGAAATGTACCGACCTCAAATTTGCATATTCATGTTTTTTCTCTTGCAAACTAATATACGTATATTTGTCAGGTGAAGATATTCCTCGAGTACTTATAGAAAGAATCCTGAATTAGTATAGTGTCCTTTCAACTCGACACATTAACCATCTAGAAGTGTATGTTCATAATCAATACAATAAAGATTTCTAACATTAGGTAGTCAAAATTCTAGTCGCTATTCGTAAAATTAACTCTGAGCAAGCACCTCTGCCTGCGTTGAGTTTGCTATTGCAGACTAAAAAATGTTAATTCATCACATCTCTCTTAGTAAATATTTACGTTTTAAAGTTAACATATCCTATTCCCAAATAAGCCTGTTAAAATATCCTGTCTCACAGGAAATAACTATGATAGTGTTAATTTGGTTATGTTAATTATTGTCCCATAAGGTATACTCATAGAACTTTTTAATCTGTTTCTTGTTAACTTCTTTTTCTCCCAAAATATCAAGGCTAGCAACCAAAGTCTGTATCCTACAGAACTTAAACATTGTATTTGATAAGCTTTAATATTTTTCACCATTTTGCATTACAAAATGAAAAAACCGTAATGGCATTGCATCACATAGCCTACTCGAAGAATTTTTTTCTTAAATTTCGTATTTTTTTTTTTTGTTTATTACTAATATCTTTTTGGAAGATAATCGTAGATGCAACTACATTTGTATTTATTCATGTAATTAACCATCCTATATCAAAGTATCTAAGGATCCACTTTTAATAGCTCACATTAAAGAATAATAATAATTAATATTATTATAATGATATAAAAATAAAAATCTTGCAAATTTCGCAATGGTTCTAAACATCTGCATAGTGAATTGATTGAATAAATATCGAGGAAGCAACGTCGTAGTATAATTGATGGTTAAACAAACTTACCTTAATGAAGTTTGACCATAATTATACAAGACGTTAAGCTTCCGAAGATATTTATAACCCGCCCGTCCCAATCAATATGTTAAATACATATTACGCGATATCCCAAGCGCCACATTTCGAAATTTTGTTCTAAAGGAATGAAGTATGGCGCCTCCGCCGGTGACAGGTAAGGGTGGGACGAGAGTCGGATGTAAATTTTGGACTTATTTTATTTTATCCCTAGGTCCTAAAAATTGTGTCATGCCTAGTACATAGCAGAGCGAGCTGCATAGTGAATTGATTGAATAAATATCTTCGGAAGCAACGTCTTGTATAATTATGGTCAAACTTCATTAAGGTAAGTTTGTTTAACCATCAATAGTAGTCTCTCGATAGTTTTTCGATAGTTGTTTTTTACATACTAGTAACATGAACTATGTAAAAAATGACAACTATTCAAAAGTCATTGATATACGGTTATGACATAACATTAGCAGAATTAACACTTGTATATTCAAAGATTTTTTAAAGACTAAAAAACTTTCTTAAACTTATCGGATACTTTAGGTTCGCTTTTTTCTTTGCTTTAGGCATATATAAAGTAAAACTGATTCGTGGTAGATATTACCTCTGAAAAGTCAGTGTTTTATCCCCCACGCGCGTTTGGTAACAAGATCGATTGTTCACCTCCATACACATCCCCAGATGCCCCTCAGTGAATTATGATAACAAACGCCATTTTTTAACTTGTATTTTTTACCTCCGAATAAAATATGGCGACAAACATCTGCTTGCTACCAGTAAATGCACTCAAATGTAAACAAAAATAAATCTTCGAGAAACGCGAATTATGCTCTTTTTGACGTACAAAAAGTTATATAATATTGTAGGGCGAAGTAACCAAATCAATTTCTCTCTCAAACGTATTGTTTGTTTTTCCGGTCAGGTTGTTGGGTAAATAGAAAACAGGGCAAAAACAAAGGGATTGGGGCTTTACGAATTTAGTATTTCTCAGTGTACAAATATTCTAGGTATATAAATTGTATAGGTATTGTTTACAGCACAATTAAAGAGCAGACATACATACACACACACACACAGATGTTAAATACAGATATTGATGTTAGTATACAGATGTTAAATTTTACTCCTAGCCTATTAAGGCGTCCCACTGCTAGGCAAAGGCCTCCCCTTTCTAATAAAAAATATGATTTTTTAAATGTCAATTTTTCCCTTATTTTGTTGTAAATCTGTCTATCTGCCCATCTGTCAAGAAACTTTTTCCAGCAATAATTTAATCTCTTAGGTACTGAAACAACACTGAAGCAACCTAATCTCTTAGGTACTGAAACAATTAGATTAATTTAATTTTAATTAATTAATCTAAAATTAAATTAGTAAATTAAATTAATCTAATTGTTTCAGTACCTAAGAGATTAGGTTATCTACTCAAATATTACATCTAAACCTGTTACTATTCATAGATACTTAATTTTTGTTAATTTTCAGAAATAAATTAATTGCCAAAGCTAAGTAATAGTAGGCGTAGTATATAATGGTAATGGTACAAGAACCAAGATAAGATATAAATTAGGCCACGTTCAAACAATTCCTCGCCAATTGCGCTTAGAATTCGTAAACACTGGAACATTTTTCAGCAGTCTGCAAACAATTACCAAACCAGCTGATTGCGCAGTGACATCGTCTGGTCTGATAATAATCGCAGCCTTCCGCACCACTGCGGAATTTTAAAAAGGAACTATTAATAAAAGTCCAGTTCAGTGCTCTTTGAGGATCTTGTTAGAATCATAATTGATTCAACTGTTAAACCTAAAATATAGAGTAGATAACTATAGATAACTTAAAACAAAAATAACACGACTGACAATTTATATAGACTATGTCATTCGGAGGAATGCAAGGAATCTAACAATACCTCTCACATCAAAATCTTTATGGCATAACATCACACTCCTTTTTTGGTCAGTCGTGTAAAAAGGCTTTGTTCTTTCAATAATAACTTATATTCAGTGGCTTGTTATTTTAACAGATAACCTGGTCCAGAAATTACAAAACCAGGCCCAAAGTAAAGAACTTTTTTAGTGTGTTTGATCTCATCAACAAGAAGAATTGATTAGTAACTTATTGCATCATGTCATGAGGGATTTTCCGAGACCCAAATAAAAAAAAATAGTTCCAGATGACTTCATAGATGGCGCTTAAATAATGGCGAGAGAAAAAGTTCCATACAAAAAGCAAAAATTCACGGGATTGGCGTTTTTTTAATTAAGCTTAGTAAAAAAACAACTAAAAATATCAATACACATAGGTTCAGGCATTATTACAACTCGGCTTTCTTAAAACGATATCTGTTGAGACTTTTTTATACTGATTTTTTTTTCTTAATTTAGCTGTCAGAAAATCGCTCATTAGTTACTAATCATAATCACCCACTGGCACCGCAACCCTCTTGAGAATTCTATGTTAAAAATCGTCTAAAGGAATTTGTTTTTACGCAAACATGAAAAAATAAAATGAATTTACACCTATTCTGTAGTTTTATACGTTTAAGTGTAAAATGGTCCGTATTCTTAGTTTACTACTACCAAACTTTGGTGTTCAAAATATAAATTTATTTATATTATGAACGAACGCGCATTATTTATTCTGCTTCCTTGCTACTTTGGTCTTGTAACAGATTTTTCTTCTCTCTACAATATATTACTGAGTTCGTTTTCTTAATATTAACATGCACGTGGAGTAATAGGATGGAAACAGTTTAAAATGAAGTCATTAATAAAAGTCACGGATCACGCAGATGGCAGGGACGGACAGTGGAGGAAATAAACCGTTTATCTCGTGCGCCGGCGACCAATGCGCTTTACATAATTAAACCTGTCACGTCCAACGATTGGTTGTTAGAGCGTTGGTGGGTACTGAGCCTTTTCTAGGTTTTAGCAATAGTAATAGTAAGGTAAATAGTAATTTTGTAAATGCGAATGTCTGTGTGTGGTCTGTTACGCTTTCGCGGCGAAACCGCTGGACCGATTTTTAATAAAATTTGGTATGAAAATTGTTGAAGACCAAGGGTCAAACATAAGCCACATCTTTTTTTTTAAACCAACCCCCAAGGGTCTGGAATTAGGGTCAAAGTTTGTATGAAAAATATTTTTTCTAAAGAAAATCTCCTCGAAAGAGGGCGCTGCTTCTTCGCACAAAGGTTTAGCATCAAAATCCTACGCGGGAATGCAGCCAGCGTTTTTGGCTTTGGCTAACATGCCTCACGGAATCTTTAGAAATTTAGTTCATTTTTTTAAGTTTTAGTTTCACATGATAAGTTTTGATGTTCCTAAATCGCCTCTAGGGGGCTATGCGTTAGATACCAGTAACTCTGTATATGACCCAGGCAATCATCATGTCGTTTTTCCTCAGCAAGTAAAGTAAATTAAATACTGTTTAATGACGCCACGCGTGAGTAGGCCATTAATTTCATGTACCAATAAATGTGTTCGTCCACTTTATTTTTACAGCCCGTCCGAACTGACAGGATATTAACATAAATACGCCTGGTTCGGGAGATTCGTATTTGTCGACAGTTGACAGAAACTAATTCTCAGCTTGTTAAACACACTCAAATCAGAAACTGAATGACGTGTTTTGAAATATGTATTTAGGTGAAAATTAATTTAATACATTATGATAATTAATTAGTGAACTAATGAAATGGAACGAATTCCATAAGAATCGAGTATACTTATTTTAGAGAATTTTAAGGGATTAATATCCTCTCAATTAAATTATTTGTAACTCTATCCTGTAGGTACGTATCCATCATTATGATTATCTATACATATAATAAAACAGTAAAAATATTTTGTCTGTACATTTAGTATTTTTGACTGAAATGGATAGAGGAACACTTAAAAAAAAATTGAAAAAAATAAAAACCAAAAAAAAAATTGTATTTTTTTTTCTGTGTGTCTGTCTGTATGAATGTACGCGTTTCACGCAAAAACTACTGGACGGATTTGAATGAAACGTTTTTTGTTGTATAGCTATTAAGCCTGGGCAACATATAGGCTATAATTTATTTATTTATTTAGGTTTTGAAAACTAGAACACCTGATAAAGAACCTTAACAGTGTCAGCTAAACTATAAGAAATATGGAAATGGTACCTTTGCAAAAGTTTATCAATCTGATGAACATTTTCTGTTGACGTATAAAAATCGAAGATGAGGATCATCTGATGAAGAATTCCAAGAGACCAGCTACACTATTACATATATATGGAAATGGCGCCTTAGCAAAAGTCGTTCAACCTAATGAGCATTTTCTGCTGACGTATAAAAATTGAAGATTATGGAACATCTGATGAAGAACTCCAAGAGACCAGTTACTCTATAACGTAAATGGAAATGGGACCTCAGCAAAAGTCGTTCAACCTGATGAGCATTTTCTACTGACGTATAAATAGACAGGACACGGGATAGGACAAAGAGGGAATCGGGGTGGGAGCGATGAAGAATGAGCAGATGAAGATCGTTTATTGAATGAAATATCACTTTTGATTCATTTTAACACCGCGACTGTACTACGAGTACCTAATATATTCCCGCGGGACACGGGATAACCAAATGGCTGAAATTTTGAGTACTGGAGTTTAAGTTTCTACAGTTTGAAACACAAAAAGATTTTTCATCTAAGCGAAAGTCACGCGGGCGAAGCCGCGGGCAACAGCAAGTTATATTATAATTCTATGATTATGATATGATCATAGCCATAAAAATATATAAAAGATTATTTCTTTATGGAATTCACATAACCTACAAGAATATTTTTAAAATTTAATCATAAAATTTAAAATGGAATCCCGGCTGTCTGCAGGGATTTTTTGCCTCAAGTCTGCGAATGCTGTTCACAGGATTATTACAGAGATATTTGATATGGTTTTCATTCCACAACTCTACTGGATACAGAAATACCTGAAGATATATGAAGAGATTATTTATTGTTTACTTTTAAATAAAAACATATTTGACTAACATTTGAAACGCATTTGCACGAGATCGTCAAAATTTAATAAAAGCGACCGAGCCACGTTGTGCCAAATCACATTTTAAATTCGCTACGCGTGCTACACAAACATTGCTTTCTTATAGCCAACGATGAGATTTGGGAGCCGAACATTGATGTTATTGCTGCACTTAAATGTTATTGAAATGCCTTGATCACACGACGACTGAGCGAAATCAAATTTACGCTCCGCCGTTCTTTTGTAAGTAGCCATAAAGACTGATTTTTAGTTTTATAAGTCGTTTCGTCCCTATTTTTTTAATGGGGGTTTTCTTCAAGTAGTAAGGTTCTGACTTTAGGTGTTTTATTAAACCGTAAAAGCTAACATATCGTAAAATGTTTATTGGAGACAATTCTATGTTGGAAACCTCAAATATTTACATTCTTGTCCCCGATACACTATTTGGAAATGTCAATAGCACTGATAGACTCCGTGTTGAGTATTTTGTGTACATTTTCGTGTTCGATATAAGGTAACGCACGTGGGCTGGTTTTCATACTAACCTGATTGATTAGTATTGTTAAGTTTTTCGATATAATTAATGTTATTTGATTCACAAATTGCATTGCATTCACAAATTCTATGCTTATTTTTTGAAATCAGTTTAGTTTCTTTTTTATTATTCATGGGGAAATTCCTATATTGTTTACATTACTACTTTTGTACTTCCTATCCTATAATGCAGACAATAATATATTTTACCGCTGCCCGTGACCATTATCCATAAAATAACGATATCGTTGGACTTTACATTTAACTTCTTTATATTTATCAAGGAAATAAAATATGCTGATGAAGTAATATTCACGTCAGATGTGATAAAGGAGTGACTCGTAAATCGACTCGCAATAAATAAATGTAAGTACTTATAGTTTTTTAAACATACATGGATGAAGTTGTGGTATTCGCGGCCCGTCGTCGGCGGCGTTTGCAAGCCGCAAGGCAAGTGTCAGAATTTATAATTGCCTATAAATTCGCCGAGACGGACAATTTGAGTATCGTAAATAATCGCAAAATTGCTAGTGTGCAGGACCCCTTAGCTTACAAACGTACCTTATAGGTCGCATTTTAGCTGTAAAAGTGCGATATTTCACCACAATCAAAGCTATTTTCATCCATTAAAAACACGATTAATTTGGTGATTTAAGGTATAATGTCAGTTCCGACTCACATTTGGCTATGCTTCGTAATATCTTTGCGAGAAATTGGTTTTCACTGTTATACAATTCATTAAAACATGCCATGCCAATCAAAATATGATTATTTCCAGAGATATCTCACGTGACTTCAATAAAATTAGTTGTATCTTTGCCATTTTATCTTGTATATCCTCACATACTTTTCTAGATGTTACTTAAATGGTAAGACAAAAATAATTACTGCAGTCTTCGCTATAAAAGTCAGTTCTCATTTACAATGCGAGCCTCAACCAACAAAGAGTGCTCGAATTAAATAGAGATCGGGCATTACAGCGAAAAATGGCGGCCAATTTCGTCAACCGCGCATTTCTTTGCTAATGAAACTGCGGTTATTTGTCTCACAGTCTCTACTCTGTATGTTGTCACAGTTTAGGGGGTCCCTGGTACGTGGCCAGGAAGGCAATAAGGTACGGAGTAAAAAATAACTATGTTTATGACAATGAAAAAACTGAGTCGGGAGTTACATCGGAAGTAGTAGTATCAGAAGTAGGTAAATAGATAGAATTTATGTACCTAACATAAATTCTATCTATTTACCTACTTCTTTAACAGGTTTCTTCTAATTTTCAATTTTCCTTAATAACTCTCAGACCACAGACACACTTCAGTCACATTTTAAAAAATACACCGGCTATTTTCTTACCCAGTTCGCCCGCACGCATCCAATCCGCGTTCTAAATAAATGCTCGCGGGGTCGCGGGCGGCGCGGCGGCTCAGAGGCGGTGGTTAAAGCACACTCGTTGAAAATAGAAGAAGAACTTTTCCAAGGAATTGTATACGACTAAAGAAAAGTAGCAGTCCAACCAAAGAGCAGCTGTACCTTTCCTCAATTCCAGCAGATAATATTATAGAATCTACATTCCAGACAATTTCGCTATGAATACATTTGATGATTGATGCAAGGTATTATCCGTGCTTCGGATTCATGTCAAAATGGCCGCCATTTTCCGCCAATAATCCCAATTCGTTACAAAGAGTGACAAACACGTAACTGATGTAGGTCAGATCAACGATTTGCAATAAAAAAACAGCCGGGATTAAGTCCCAGTGGGCCAGCCAAATAAACTCCACTATCTTACTACCTCTGGGCCAATATTAGCTTGATTACTTTTCTCGTATGGGAAAATTGAGATTAATGAAAATATTTTGGGGAACTGATGTATTTTATATAAGGCGGGTCTACACTTAGGCTGAAAACTGCTTTATGTACAGTTTGATCGCAAAACTTTTCAAAATTAAAGAAAAAAAATTTTTTTTTTAACTTCGCAGCTTTGTTTCATGCGTAGCGTATTATGTACCTATGTTAGTTAAATTAACTTTAAACACACACAAAAATCTGAAATAATTATTCAGATTTCCGTCATGTTACACCTTGTTATAAGAGCTCTCGTATCGAATATATAGTTCAGGCATTGCAAGAAACAAAAGCATTAGGTAACACTATCGATATTTGGCACAAAGCACATACGAATAAGAAATATGTTCGACGTACGTACATATTTCCTAAATCTACGTCACCGAAAAAGAATATTGCTTGTGTTAGAACAAATTTTTACAAATATATTCTTGAGGAGGGGAGACTACGTGGCGTTATATGATGTTATTGAGAATTATAATGGCTTGTATTTTGGCACCTAATGCGCGGATGTGGTGATATTAAATTCCAAGCTTTGAAATCAAAAACACGTCAATCATGTGCCACTTATGTTATATTTGGATCTTTGACTTATGGAACTTCTGATATTACTCACTCAAATACTCGACTCTGCCTCTGGATTTTCCCGTCCGTATGACGATTTTGAGCGTTTATTTTCGCCTTAACAAAATCCATTAATTAAAATTCCATCAGCAGCAAACCAAAGATAAGAAGCAAGTTAAGTAACTCGTCAAACCGACATTACTTTTTGTATCTGATTTAAAGATATTTTTTGTTTGTAATTAAGTTGCAATTTATTAAAACGTTTAAGCGGGAAAGAATAATGGTTGACATTAATTTAAAAATCAGAACAAAGTGCCAGAAGGTTTGTATCTATTATTCAACGACTTAATTTAAAACCATGATAAATTATGGCAATTTAACTGAACAACTCAAACGACATAAGTGGGACTAAACAATACAGTAATAGTGAATGAACGTCGCTTTGTACGTGTTTAATGTAAAACAACACTTTAAGTGTCTCTTACACACAGAATCTTACACTTCTTCTTCTTGTACAGTTTTATGTATATGTTATAAAACTGTAGCTGGTTTATATCTGTACATAGTATGAGAGGTCTTTATTTATACGGTCAATAAAGGCGAATATGACTTCTTTTGGATTCTCATGTGCCTGTCTTTCTATCTGCATGTCTAATGTCTAGTCTATACGCACGTCACGCAAAAACTACTGAATGAAATTTCGCCACGAAAGTTTTGCGGAGAATATTTTTTGGAGATTTACCCAGTTCTAAGCGACCTGGCAATTTTAAATTAATTTTTGCAATTGTTTAAACCTAATTTAATTTAATTTATAATACTTATGTAAATTAAATTATTTAAATCAATGTTATCTAAATTGAATCAAATAAAACTTTATTTATTTTATTTATTTAACCGACCTGGCGCAGGTTTTATAAATTCCACGCGGACCAAGTCCCGAGCAAAAACTAGTATGATTCTAAAACTGTAGTTAAGGCTAAAATAGATGAGCATTTTTATGACACAACTTGTGTTATCCTTCATGTTGTATTGGTATTTAAACTTTTAACTGTAAATAGTTTCATACCGGTTGCCAACAACATTTTAATGATGCACATTTTAAGTAACTGTAACTTAGAACAAATATCTAGTCATGTAAAATGAAACAAGGTACAAATAAGTTTCAAACATAGTTTGCTCTATGATGCTGGGTTCAATTCCTGATCAGGTCAAGATAGAAAATTATATATTTCCGATTGTCCTGGTTCCTTGGAGTTTAAACAATTTTATTTGTAATAATTATAATATATAATCGTTTGGTTAATAATACCCATATACTGGTATCCCGTAACTAAATAACTACCTATTATAATTACTGTGTGATTTGTAATTGACTGAAATATGTCAACGGCTTTTTCTAAAAACTTGTATTTTTTGGCTATTTGGAAACGATTGTACGGTTTATCGTAATCGACAGCCATTTGTTTCGGCTTTAGGTAAAGATAGAGAAGAAACTGTGACTGCGTCTTACTAAGTTTAGATAAACTATTTAAACAGCATTAAATTAACTGTGATTAGATGACGTATTAGTCTAAATGGCTTGATTAATTTCCATGTGATTTTATTATTTTGTACAGCCATTTATACGACCTGAGATACCTACATATTTTTGCATGTTTTGATTTTAATCTCATATAATGAGATGTTGACAGCAAAAATAATTACAATTATGTGAGAAACTATTTAGATAAACATCAGCAGTGACTAATGATGACACATCTTCTTCATTCAATTATTTACTCTGTTAGCATATACATAAGGTTAGTTTCAGGTCTCTGTAGAGTTGATAAAATGTATTTTTAGCAACATCCAAGACGAAACAAAATTGTTCACTAATTAATCGCTTCTTCAAAGAATTGCTGTTTGACAATATGTCACATCCTGTACATGTTGCATTATATTAGATAGCACCCATACTTCATTTCAAAATTAACTTTGTTGTTTCGTAAGAGCTTTATATTTTTAGTTTTGCTCCATTTGTACTAATATATCCGCATGTCCTAAACTATTTTTAATAAATTAGAGATGATTTGAAGTCACTGAAAAAAGTTATAAACTCAGGAACTACGAGTGAAATTCACGCATTGTCTAAATCCTACTACTCGTAATGTGTATAAATGCGAAAATTTGGATGTGAGTTTGTGAGGATGTTTGTTACTCAATAACGCAAAATCTACTGGACGGATTTCGATGAAATTTGGCATACTGGTAAAAAAATACCGGGAATAGCACATAGGGTACTTTTTATCCCGAAATTAACACGGGAGCGAAGCCCCGGCACGTGGCTAGTAAAGCAAATTTGCCCACATTGGGAATCGATCGAACCCTGGCCTATCGCGGACTGGCATGACGACTATGCTACATCTTATGTACTAAATATTTATTCTTCTTCTTCTTTTTTGATAAAGATGGTCTTAACATTCTTAACGAGGCGTTGATTTTGAATGATCGAGAAAATTAATAAAATTTATAAAAGCCATATCTTTCGATATGGCTTTAATAAATTTGGCAGACGTATAGATCGAGTAAATCACATGCACACAAATCGTAAACATATCATTATACCGATATATTTCTCACACAAGGTGCAAGAAACCTATAGGTTTCGGAATGATAAATGTTATCCTAGCTTTTCAGTGGGCGTGAGCATACAATGGACCGTGTTGGCCATTACAGGCTTTTGGGCTTACAAAAGGCTATTCTTATTTCAATAGAAAGACATCACAATAATAGATTCATGGTAAGGATAAATCCTAAACCTGGTACCTATTGAGAGCATAGAGTGAGTGTTTTTATTTTTAGTTTTATCTACTTGAATCTTACTTTTGTCTATGAATTTACTTTTAATATCTATCTAATTAGGTACTTTTGAAATTGTGATTTTCATATACCTAAATCGATTTTCTGGACTTATCAATAGGAGACCACAAGATCTATGGTAAAAGGAAAAGTGCACCCATCTCACAGCATTAACCCCTAATGACAAAAATACACCTGACTTGGTTTATTTTTAAATGTTGATAAGCCAGTTAAGTTTTTGCTTTACGTCAAGCAAAATTTTACCGCGTTGATATTTTAGCAATCAAGAACGCAATTTCACACGATGACACCACTGATTACAATAAAATTTTATCACAATAGCATATAAACAGTGAAATTTCCTGTAACTCAGCAAATTGCTCATTTACATAATATTAGCGGTGACAAGCTCTCCATAATACCGTTTAGTATTCAAATAACATCGTTTGCGTGGTAATAGCACCAGCACATGGAGCATACGCTAATTTCCTTCGAACAGCTTTACTAATGAAACTAATAAGAGCTATTATTGGGTGTATTGGCTCCGGGTGACGTTGCCAGAGTGTAATAGTACCTACGTAATTGTAGCAGACACGTAGCCCGACAGGTAAGTGGTGCAACCCAGCTAGGTGCAGAAGTTGTTGCGTATGAAGGTTCCGCTGCGGAGGCTGTGTCTCCCGCCGAGCCGGGTAATAGTCGTGCGCTGTACGCCGTACACCGGTCGTCGAATGTGGAGCACTCGACGTTCGACGGCAAGCAATGCCTGATGCCTCCGACAAAAAATCAGTGTAAGCTGTACACGAAGGCGCTGCGGTCGCGCTCACTCCGGCCGGCGACGCTCGCCCTCCGTACCGGAACATCGCCCGAACTTTTCCGACTTTCAGAAACTTCGCTAACTTTGACTCAAATTCAACAGAACTCGGGCGCGGTTCTCACACTTCGGACAAGTGGAAAATTAAAGTGAAAAGTGTCATATTGTCGGCCTGTGTGTAAGTTGAACATATGGCCGCCGTGGGCCGAGGTCCGGCATGGTCGTTAGGCTGGGGTCGTGCCTTGCCGATAGAATCACGACCGAGCACGTGTGCCAACTGCGTCTGCTCTGGAGGCTCACCATTCACTTCACCTATTTCGTCGTCACACATGAGCCAATCAATTTTTGAACTTTTATAAACGCATGAGTCATCGCTCCCAATTAGGTATCTAAGAAACTAGAACTCACCTATGCTTGGTCGGTTATAGGCAATGTCCTCATAATGATTTATGTTGACTTACAATTCTGAGTGTAGAAACTGGTCAAATGAATAGTTGTTATTGCACTGCAATATCAGAACTTACTATTGCAACATTTAAATGTAATGAAATTTATTTGGTAGATTGCTTAATTAAGAATTTAAGCACTCTTAAAATCAACAGTTACCTATATGCTACAATTAAGTCAATACACTACACCTACTAAGTTTAGAAATAGAGAGTCTAACTACACAAGCATACGTATAAAAATAGCAATTTATTATATGTTTATGTAATAATATATAATAGGTACTTGTTTTAAAATTGTTAATTTTTAGTTTTATTTTAGGTGCGTTAGTGTTTTAGATTTTTGCAATAAATCGCACCGCACTTATCCTATCAGCAACATTAATATGCGCGGCCTTGCTTTTCAAGATACGATGGTGTGTTACGCTATGCACTAGGCAGTTTATTTACTGATACAAAGTTGATACATATTCAGAAAGATCCGATTACTAATAATTCTGCTGAATTTTGCGTGTTTGAGTAACGAACATACTCACAAAGTCACAAATTCACAGGGTCATCAAAACATCTAAACTTTCGCATTTATATATTAGTAGGATTATAAACTAAGACAGCCCTTTCCATTATCCCTAGTTCATTACCGCAAGCAAAGCCGCGAAAATA
The DNA here is from genome assembly GCA_018467065.1 of Ephestia elutella. NCBI lineage: Eukaryota > Metazoa > Arthropoda > Insecta > Lepidoptera > Pyralidae > Ephestia > Ephestia elutella. The sequence goes on from CM031586.1 coordinate 8,964,336, forward strand.
AGAAATTTGCAAGATATTTAAACTTTTTTTTTCGTTATTTTATTAGGTATGTCAACTTTTCCGCCCAAGAAAGGTTCCATGAAAATCAAAATAGATGTTATATATTAATCGTTCGTTTGTTAAATATTAATCGTTTCCGCTCTTACATTAAAAATTACATTAATAATTATATCAAGAAAATCTACATGAACGTTTTTCCCTTCTTTGAATAATATTACTAATATTCTATTACTACAATACCTTTAAAGATATCTTACTTGTGTTACATTATAAAGTTAAAGGCTATTACTAATGTAGCTAAGTTTTAAATACGTATACCTAGTAAAAAACTTAAAAAAAAGCTTTTATGTATTGTCATCCAAACTAAACGTGTGTACAAAATTTCAGCTTAATCGGTTGAAGATATACTTCAAAATTGAGTTCTAAGATTTCACCCAAACGAACATACTTAAACTCCATTTATTCCTACCAGTCCTATCATGTAAATGATCTTCACAGTACTTTTTATTGAATTTTGTTGAAAATAAATCAAATATTAGTTCAAACCTAAACATTCTAAAGTAAAACATTTATTTACCACGAAAGTAATTTCGTAAAAAGTCTATTTTAATTTATATTGTTGTAAAATCATAAAAAGACATGGTAAGATTGTTTACATGATAGGACTGGTAAGAATAAATGGAAATTACATAGTTTGCAACTTTTAAAACCTTTAAAAATTGAACCTATCAGCCGGGCGCATACAAATTAGTATGTGTTGCGAAAATAGGACTCTAATCTAATAGTCCAAGTTACTATTGTTAAGCACAAAACATTGGTAACTTAATATTATTCCTGACTATTATTTACATTTTCATTTCACCTATCTCCGCTAGTAGGTACGACCTGTCCTGTATTCAGACTCAAACTCTAGCACTTAAACTTTTCTTGTTTGGACATAGTCGTAAACAACTTGGTAAAAAGGAAACTTCTCGAATAACAACCGTGATAATAATAGATACAATTTAAACAAAGAAAACAAGTTCCGATTTGCCCAGACTTGCACATTAGAACCTAGATACTATGTAGGAAAAACTCTAAACCAGTAAGGAGCAACAGCAAACATTTAGGATAGCAGAGAAAAAAGATTGTAAAAAACGTTGCGCCCAAATAAACTAAATGTAAAGGAATTTTATATAATATACGTTAGGAGCATTTGGGATCATTTAGGTATAAAAAAGCGAAAATAGATTGAGGATAAATGCTTCGAATGCCGTAAAAAGGAATGTAATTAACTACGTGTCCATAGCTTTGTCTAATCTAAATCATTACTTTAGTTGTCTTATCCAGGAATGGAACGTTCTTAGTTTACCGTACTACATAAGAGGACGGACAGACATACTTCAGAGTTGTCGTTTCGAAATGCTAGTATTTTGTGGCTTTAAGATTTATAATACAATATAATTATATAATTAGTTTTTAATGTGAAAAAGTTCCTATGAAGGCCAAGTTTCAATTAAGCATTTTGTAACAGTAGACAGTAGACCAAAATTAGTACATAATTGAATATGATCTGTCCTTCAAAATTTATATAACAACGTTCATAGATATTAACCCATTAATCAAGAGGAAACTTACACGAAAACTAGTTTCGCAGGTCCAAAGTAATTAACGTGTTAAAACGTAATAACACCGATTAAACTATTGCACTTCGTTTCCGTTCCCATCAAAAAACTCGTTAATTGTTTGAATCTACGTAAGTTCACTAAACTTGTCCCAGCACTTTGCGAATTTATTCGGAAAATCTTAAATTATAAACTGGGAAATTGTTGAAATTAAATGGAAAAATAATTACATTCGAGTTTATGTACTTGATTTATATCACTTAATGGCAATATTCTAAAAACAAAATGAATTCTGTAGAAAACAAGTATTGTTGAGTCGAAATAAAGACAAAAGACAGTTGAAAGACGACTGCGGGGAGCGACGAAAAACGTACTATTTGGAGCTCGTGATTAGTTCCCATTTCTTGTGTAGACATTCCTGCTGCCAAAATACTGCACTTTGAAGTAAGCTCCTTCCGTTCTCCTAATATATTTGTGGAAAAGAAAGTGAACAGTCAGCATTTTAATTAATTAGTAAATTCTAAACCGCGGAGCAAAATTTCTTTCAATATTATCAAAAATATAAAGGTTTTTTACATTACTTTCTCTACCGGAATTTATATTGCGTCAATAATAAGTACTTAAGTACATTATTTTTTTAACAAATATCAATCACGTCTCATCATCAATCATAGAACAAAAGTACTAAAACTTGGGTTTTACTATCAAGTATTTCATCCTCTATCAGAACTTTCAGTTCGATCTGAATGTCCGTAGTAACAAATTCAAAATCTCCGCTGATTTTTCTTGAAGAGCTTCGTTTGCATGAAAATGGGGACAGTAGTTGACAAAGAAGCAAGTTTGTGCGAACCAGTGCGATCTAGTGCAAAAGTTGGAAAATGGACGGAGACCGTGAATAGGCAATTTCGAACATTTCTGATCACGTCCGATCTTTTGGGCCGAAGATAGTTCTGTGCTCTGCAATCTGTTTCCTTGAGGCTGTCCCATAAGGTAATATTAAATTGATAGTAGACAGTTTCTTAAAAGGCTTTCCGGCGTTATTTACTCTAACACCATTCATATAAATTCTTTCAACTAATATTTATGAAAATAAATGCGTTTCGCGAGTCTCACGATTCTCGGCTCTGTCTACCCCGTAAGGGATAAACATGTGATATTTTATCTGTATCGGCATAATTTTTTGCTGTTTGTTGCTGTTTTGCACGCAGCCGATATTTTTTATTGTGCTAATAAGTTTTTCTTCAAAATTTTCGCTGTCTTGTCTCTTTCGTTTCTAGAAGAGTTGAATCACATTTTTAGTTATTTCTCATTATGAATCACACTTTATGATCATAGCCTACGTTTTTAGCACAGAACAATACAGAACACTGAAAGTAAAGTCGTAACGGGTCTTTCCAAATGATCCATTGTTCAGTGTCATAGAGTATAGAGGTCCGATCACTTTTCCGCCACTTTGATTAGGCCTCATTGTGTAACTCCATCGAGGAGCTAATAAAAATTAATTTGATGATCGCAGACGTTGAATAGTATAGAGAAACCATAGAGTTACTAAAACTATTAACTAATATTACTTATGTTACAAAGTTATGAGCAGCATACATGATTCATATCCATCATCATCATTAGCCTATTAGTAGTCCACTCCTGGACATAGGCCTCTCCCAAAGTACACCGTCATTCGTATTTGCAAGTGGTTTATTCTTATTATTTGATGATAAATAATAAATTAAATGTCGCAAAAAGAATTACTAGCTATTATTTTGGTCTCTCGTTACAACCGCTATGCTTATAGTACAAATTTTCTCGCTCGATGTGGGTTTAAGAATTAAACTAAACGGGAAATCAAATAAAATTGGAGAAACCGAACAATCGCAAAAGTCGTAATCTCTAACTTAAACAATACTTTACGGTTTCTGTCGAGATAATCCTGAATTCTTATTCTTAGTTTCGATAACTCCAATTGCAATTGTTTCTGAGAAATTTCTGGTATCATTTTCGTTATTGCATTGGGCCAAATGGACCAAAATGATCATCACACGGGTGCTTCTCGATGAGATAAATTGTCCAAAACCGCAATTTTATATGTCAGAGAACAATGTCGATGTAAAACTGGTCAAGCTGGAGTGTTTTTCGAAGTTTGTGGGTTCTAGGGGAAAATATCAGTAGGAAAATATTTTCTGCCAATAATAGTAACTAGGACATTAAAGAGAATGTGCAAATAATATGTTATTTTTGCAATGATAGACAATATTACATGTAAAATGTTAAAAAAAATTGCGATAACTTAGCTATAAGCCATAATTCATAGATTGATATTAGATTTACCACAAAGGAACTGTAAAATGATCAAAAAGTTACAAACATTTAACTTTTATGATTCTTAACCCTAAATTGGCGATAACAATATATTACCAGTTCGTGTGAGGCCCGTCCGGTGTAAGAACATGGTATTAACGCCGTAGGTCGACAACTGGAAATAATGTACCGCGTCAAACTTTAGACGTTTAAGAGGTTATGTATGATTAATGAGCTTGAGCACAGATATTATCTTGTACACTTTGCTGAAATCTGGTCTTCTTCTGCTGAGCGAGAACTTTTTCGAAACGCCGTTTATTTTTTGACTTATGAAGCCAAATTATTTCTTTTTTAACGTCAATAACTTTGAGTCTCTTTTTCCCAGGATCTTGTTTTATTTTTGGTTTGCTAAATATATTTGGTTGTAAGCTTAGTTTTAGTTATAAGCTTTAGATAACGAAGAATTCTATCATCGAAGTCAATCTAATATTCTATCACTTTCCTACACTCATGCATCTTCATTTTTAGATGTTATACTTACTATTTTACTCTTGATTTTACTTCTTACATTCCCTTCTCTTTATTACTATCATTCATTTCATGTTTATTTGTTTATGTTCAATACATACATCAAATCTTTAGGTAATAAATATTTTCTTATATGATCAAAGCTAGGATATTAAAATATACTACCTCTACCTCTTTATCCAGTCGATATCTTACTTTGCACTAGTCGTGTAGTAAAATGAAACGAGTATGACGTAATAAAATTTGTTATCTATCTATGTAGATCAGACTCGGGGTTACAGGATTTCCAATGTCAATGACATTATGATTATTAAAATTACTTCCACCAGATCTGTCTGTTGAAATGTTTTATTGCAATCAATTAACTATGTTCTAAATAATTGTTTTTACATGAATTACATCTAATTACAGATTTGTCAAATTTGATTTTATTCCAGTCTAAACAATATTTCCTTAAAAAGGACAAAAGAAGTGGAAATCGCTGGCCTACCCACCCTACCCCCACGGGAAAAAGGCGTGATAATATGTATATGTTAAAAAGAACTTGTCAGTCATTGTCATTGTTTGTATACCAGAAATTCCAACCCAATCTACCTTACAGGGTTTTTTATTGTTTTTTTTTTCAGGAAGTTATATTCAACGTAGGTAGTCAAAGTTTATTGAATGCACTTTCAGTCCTGGCAGATCGTCAACATTTCATTCATAAAATGTGCAAAATTCCAGTTATGTAAAACGTTCGCAAAATGGGTCGCTCGAGTTTTCGAGATATTGTGCACGACAACAGCAGAATGTCACGCAGCCTAATTACAGCTTCCACTTTCTCAGGCGAATTATGGAAACTGCACTAGTAATTGTTTTTGAATTTTTGGACTGCACTTAAAAGAGATTGTGCATTAAAATAATAAATTGAAATTAATACTGGGCCTTATTTCAAGTATTTTACTAAATAACAATTTTGGATAATTAATAAAACTACCTGCTCCAACTTTCTGAAGCAAATTATTATACAACAGTAATTTAATCGCTATTTACGCACCTGCATAAATACTACGCATGTTGGTGAATTATATGAATGATCTGATCTTTGTTTAAATACCCTTATCTTTACAAAACTAATTTAGTAGTTGAAAATAAGAAGTTTACATTATAATATAACCCATCATACTATATCAAAAGTTACTGAGTTAACTATACTAAATGTAGAGTTAGTAACATCACACTCTCAGGCTGTCGAGAGTAAACTAAAACAAATCTGAATAGGATGTTGGGGTCGCACTTGTATGAAAAACGATTGCTCATATCACGTCATGCATCGCTGGTGTAATGGGAAGTGCTGACGACCCAGATGTAAATCTTCCAGTGCACATCACGCCTGAATACATTCACGTCATTTGCAATGAACCAGGCGGGACATGTGCGACACAAATTTGTGGAACGTTCTATTTTCTACGCAGGAATTTCAGACAGGGTTGGTCATTATGACCATAGTATGAGTTGGTGCAAACATTCGTTATTCTGATATTCTAGACTCTGTTACATCAATGGCGTAATATGTTAGCATTAATAAGACTGTTACATTTACATTTCTATCTTGATTTCTGCAAGAAATTGTAACGAATATTTTAAAAAAGACGACGCCATGATGCATTTTCTAGTCTATACTGCAATCATTAGTAAGAACAAGGCAAAGCCGGTATTATAGAAAAACACGGACAACTTCTTCAGGGCACAGATAATGAATTAAATGTTGTAACAAAGAACACTTTTGTCGTCTTCAGTGCCCCACCAAGATTTAATGTTATTATAGCAAAATACCATCATCACAATTTTATGTTTATAATTTATAGTATGCTATTGAAGGCAAGCTTACAGAGCGTAACTCTAAGTTTATCAAAGTCGTTTAGATCTCTCACGGCACTAAGCACACAAGCAGTTAACTAAAGCCGTTGCCAGTCTATTGAAGGGATCCTACTATCTTATAATTACATTACAAGGCTTCACAAACTGTTTGAACTAGACTTGACCCAACGTGATTGTTGTAGGCACTATTTAAAGGAGAACTTGCTTGGGATAAGTCAAACCACTTAGGTATATCAAATTAATGTGTAGCTAATTCAATTTATAGATTTTTATTTTCGACGTTATACCTCAGTTTCTTACGAAGCAATGAAGGAAGGAAAATAAGAACAAGTCATAACAATTAATCTCTTCGAATCAAGATATTTCTTAATTGTAAATTAGTGACATCGCGCACTATATAACTCATCGTTCTCGGATATAAACATCGCTCGCGTTTGTTCTAAATATATTATAGTCCATGAAATGGTTCGGAAAGAATTATGTTACATGTTAAGTTGACATTTATGTGTGGTAAATGACAGTGTTAATTAACCAAATAGTGCATTTATGTCCAAATGATGATATCCAACTCGTAACAATGACATTATTACATGTTAACGGCCCATTAATTTGTACTAAGTCAACATTCCGATGACTTATAAGTCTTATCGTAGTTTTATATTTGTGAAGAGTTTTGCATTAAATCTTTTGGCTAGGTATCTGTTGTCCTGGTTGTGAAATATTATTAATTCCTATTTTGTCTTCTGTGTGAATTTATTGTAATTCTATTACGCTTTCCTACAAGGATCATCCTCTACAAATTCTAAGTATAACATATGACAAATTTGTGATTATGATGTAGTAGAGTGAATCAAACGTAATCAAATTAAAGCAAAATGCCAGCAACAGATCTCTTAATAAGGGCCCAAACGAAACTACCGCAATACAAAATGAGTAAACCTCTGTTAACGCTCATAAAAACGATCTTTAACTGTCCCGGCTTCATAACTGAGAATCTTCTTAAAGGCCAGAAATTTCACAATGGCAATTTCAAGAACTTTATTCGCATTCATACGTTACTAAAGAACTGAAATGATATTCTCTGTATCTTCTGTATGCGTCTCATTATTATCGTCTCCCAAAAAAATAACAACTACCAAAGGAAGTCATATTTCGTTATTGTTAATATGTAGACAGATATGATGATATGCAAATCAGGTTTTTAAAATCCCGACTACTTGAATATAAAGTTTGTCCAATTTATTTTTAATCGTAGAAAGGACTTTCGTGTTTCGCAATTGTCGGAATGATATGTGAGTAATAAAAGTGACATTAATGAACGTCCCGAATGTAAGGTTAATTAATCTGTGAATAAATAAAAATGTTGCTTCACGATGAAAGACAACGCAGACATCATAATTGTTTACATCGTAAAATATGAATTATTATACTGTAGTGCTGTGCTTTAAGTATTGCATAAGATATCCGTTTCGTTTGCAATTGATCCAAAAACACTCAGAAATGATAATGAGTTAATTGTAAATAGCCCAATAATTACACGAATATTAACTTTTGGAAGTAATTTAATATGTACATACAGATATCGAAATATCGAATCCTTTTGGGTTTAAAAAATTTCATCTAGAACTCTTAACCTAAAATAGAATAAGAGATGGTGTGGTCCTAATACGCAGAGCCATTGGTACAAGATAATAGAGTGAATCCAATGTAATAGTTGTCTCATAAACCCGGAAGGCAGACGTAACAAAATTTTATTGTCACTCGATCAGACGTCTAGAGAATCTAGGTCTAGTGTGAGGCGCGTTTACATTGTAGACGTTTGGTAAGAAAATTAATTGATCACAAAAGTTCATTTCACTAGTTTGTTAGTAGAGAACTTAATAGAGTATGGTTAAAAATCATGTAATTATTTCAACCTTCATCAAAAAAATATTTTGTTCATTATTTGTTTATATTTTCCTATTTATCACTTTCTAGATCTTTATTTTGACGAGCACCATCCATCCATATCTATACTACAGAAAGAAATCATCACTCTAACATGACCTCTCCACTTCTTGGGTGTGCAAAAAAGTAATGTTCCCATTTATTTTCTGAACGGTTTGCCCTATTTGGATACGATTCACCAGAGCGATGGTTTTAAGATAACTATTTACTGCCGTAGGGTTGTCCAAAACCACAAAATATATTTCTAGTAGTTACAAAATGTTTGATTTAAATTTGAGATTATTTACAATCTGAAAATTACCAACGGCTAAATCGTGTTACATAGGTAGTTTAGTACCTTCTTTTAACTTGAGACAAAACGCTATCAATGAATATGCCGCTTTACTATACTTACATGTGTAAGGCCAAATTGGTTTGAACTAGATAAACAAACATCAGGATGTACAAATAGAAACTTGACACAATTTTGGAACTTACTCCAAAATACGTAATCATTTCTAAATCCCGCGTTTAGGTTTTAGTGAACTAATTCCATCCAGTTAATACCATAATGCCTGCCTAGTGATCGGATTCAGCAGGCTTTGATACAACCTTACTTACCTACTAACCTTTGATACATCGGATTTATCTAGTGGCACTGTGGCACGACCAAAAGTCGGAATATCGTCATCCGTTTAATCATTATTATCAGTAGTTCGCAAAAGATAAACCAATCCCGTTATATCATTGAATTTAATATTTTCTTGCTATATGCTTATAATATGTACTTTAATTAGACCATAGACAGCTTAGATCTTTCACTTGGTAAATTATTATGTCCAATCAAGATCCATGATTTTTAATGGTGAAATTCCTGTAGGCCTTGCTTTTCCAGATACTAAGTAAATTATCTTGATCCTATCATATCATACAATATTACCAGAACTCTCCATTCACATAATACTGTTAGGAGTGCCTTCATCAATCTCCCGAAATCATATCCTACAGGAACAGCAATAACAAGTTCCAGGATATACGAAGACAACTTTATGTGTCCTGATAATGTTGGCGATAAATCCGCGGGTGAATCTGCAACAACAAACAAGTATATCTAATCTACCGCCGGATCTCGGCCGCAACTTGCGCCTATCAACCATCTTTTCACAGTTTCCACGCCATTTAACAGGCAGAGTTACATGTAACATTTATTACGCTTCTGAAACATTACGCGTTAGCAAATACTGACATTTCCTAAATTAGATATTATCTGATCCTGATTATTTTTACAGAGCATATATGTATTTTTATTAAAACAAAGAGCAAACTATATGTAAATACATAGGTACGTAAATAAGTTATCAAAATTAAAATGGAATTAAAGTTGACCCCGGAAAAATTTACTCATGAATTGATTCAATTTATTCAATAAACTTCCATTGAAGATTATGAAGATAGTTTTGAGTGCCGACATAATGAATGCAATAAAACCATTAAAGTAATTTAAATAAAACTTTATTTGCTTATCATGAGCCTTTTGGAGTTCAATAGCCAGTCAATAATAATATGTAATTATTGCCTCTGAATCGTGCGCAGATCTGCTGACCCAAAAGAATCCCGCACATTATGATCATCATTATAACTGTCAACGAAATGATCTTTATGAGTATAATTTCAGCAGATTGTTTATTTGTAAATTAACCCTTCGATTTTATAATGAGCTTTTATGAACGTCATGTAGAAATTATTTCCAAATACATTATCTTCTTGGTTTCGTTGCTTCTTGGTACAAAATAGTCGTTTTGTCAAATTAAAATCTACTTTATTTATTTTTGGATTTCCGAGCATCTCAGATGCAATTAGTACTATAGAAAATTAGATATGGTGAAAAAATTCCATGCGAGCAGGATTGAAATGCGATAGCTCAGTTGGAAGAGCAAGGTCGTATAAAGACCTGGCCGCGGGTTCAAGTCCTCTGCTCGCATGGAATTTTTTCACCATATCTAATTTTCTATATTACTTTAAAATCTACTTTCTTAAAAAAACTTCAAATTATGTCCAGACATGAACGAAAAAATTTAAATCGTGAGGATTTCTGTATTGTTCGTCTTAAAACCGAAATAAATGGCGTCTCCAATTGCATTAGAACAATGATCTGAGTAATACTGGGATATTCAGGAGATTTAGTGCTTCAGGCCAGTGACACTTGAGTCCGATGAGATTTATGTAAGTGTGGGTACATGAAGAGTGTCGTCTCTATCGCGAGGCTCACCGCGGCATATGTCAGTATCCCTTGATACTCTTGATACGCAGCCTTTTATTTCGAGGGTTTTTATTGCGTCATTTAGATGTTTTATGGACGGCTGGAATAGAATCCTCGGATAAAATGAAACATCACGATTGTATTTGAATTGAATAAATATTTCACCGATAGGATAATTTATAAGGGAAGCATTTGCTTGTTCGAGCGGTATATTTTGAAATAATCTTCGCAAAATTTCCAAAATTTTATACATAGTAGTATGAGTTGACCATGGTTCATCGATACGTACATGATGTTCACAATATCTGATTGGTTTCCTCCAGAGTGCGACAGTATACCTTCGAAATCGTAAAAATAAACACAAACCAGTGGACAAATAAGTGCAACAATGAGTGATCGGACATGAATGAGCGAGGGGGCTTGTTGGTGCGGCGGTGATGCGTGCCGCGCACGATGCGCGCGCGCCTTGATGGAAGAGTCCTGGTCGTCGGGCGGCGCGCCGCTCCTGCGCACCAGGTCGCTGCCGCTGGTGCTCGAGGCGCCGAGCGGGGGAGCTCCCACGCGACAGGCCAAGCTCGACCCTCGGCAGCTCCTCACTCTCACCAGACACTACTACCCGGAAGGCGGGTGGGGCTGGGGCGTCGCTGCGGCGGCCACCATAGCCCAGCTGTTGGCTCACGGCCTTCACCAGGCATCAGCTGTACTCGCAGTCGAAGCTGTCAAGCGCTTCGGACCAGAAGTTCGCATGCAAGCAGGTACAAGTTTAAGATTTTTAAGATTCACGTATATATGACGTTCTTGCTTTAAAATTTGGATTAATTTTAGGCGAAAAGTATAATTTTTATGTTCAGTAGATATAAAAGCAGTCGGATAAATGAATCTCCTTTCCATTTTTTCCATTGTTCTCAATGTAGAATAGAATCTAGAAAATAGTAGAATAAATCACGCACGAGTCAAGACAAAACAATGCAACTACTACGGTCTAATCTGAAAAGGCTAAATCATGTGTGTGTATAAACCTTTATTTATTGAAGTTGGAATTTTTATTTATTTATAGAAAAGTCAGTTGTATTTGATATCAGCTAAAATACATTCGAAAAGTTTTTTATGTGTCTGAAGAGTTTCGGCACAATAGTTTGATATTGGATGCGTGCAGAGGGCGTACCTACTAAAACTTTAAAAAATGTTGTTGGATGCAAATATGTAGGTAAAGTTTAGGGAATTGTACGCCCATAACATTCCGCTCCGACGATTAGACATAATGGTGGGTGCGGTAATTTGTTTGTCCCCTAATATCGTCCCCCTTCCCGTGGTTCATCGCTCCTCTCACGTAGACGCTTTTACGATTTCCCACGTTCAAATATTTTTCTCTTCATGTAAATACACTCGAGTAAATCACGAGGCCTTTCAAACTTTGACAATACGAAAGATCATTTTACTTGGAGAAATATGACGTCATTTTTCACAGGCTCGGCAATGTTATTGTTACTATATCCAGTTAATGCCAGGACAAATTGAAAGTTACGGCGCGAGCTGAATGTAAAAAATATATACAGATGGTTTCTGTTATTACATTTTGTTTATTCCCTATGAAGGATCGTTTGACGAAAGTTTGCAAAGAGCGTCGTCTTTTACATAAAAAAAGAAAATAAAACATGAATTTGGAGACTGTGGGTGAAGCAGAAAATTCTGTGAGCGTTGCAGAATGAATGCATCATATCCAGTGTAAGCCATTGAGTTCTTTATAACTAAATTTTCTTAGTAGATATACAATCGTGCTATCGATACGACGGACAGGATTTTATCGGCTTTGTTATAGTGAGAAGGAGTTTTGGTTGGGATCGCTGGCCTTGAATGTCAAACCCATGTTTGTTTGTGATTTATGTGGTCACTTTTCCTGACCCTTTTTCTTCCTCTCTTTCGTAATAACTTGCTCTTGTCATAAAGCCACCATAAGTATTACAAGGTGTCAATGGGTATCTATTTTATATTCTCGTTTTTATATACGGTTCACTATCCATTTGCATAAAAATAATAGCCATAAAATACATTGGCATATGGTAAATTAGACTAATGATATTTACGCATAATTTTTTTTCCATAACAAATGTAGCATAATTGTAATAATCATAAATAAAATTAGCATAATCATATTTCAGCATAAAATGTATAAGAATAAATTTATAAAGGCATAATAGTATTAAACAATAATGAATATAGTCATAATCATCTTACGCAGAATAAGTAAGTTTTTTTTATCTTATGTAAAATAATTAAAAGGCGGCTTAGGGGTGGCCCAAGGGCCACCCCCGCCGCACCTAAACCTACCTTGACACTATATAATATAGGAAATAATGGAATAGAATATGTACGTTACCTACAAAATTGTTATATACACTTATGCTAGATAAAATTTGCATGAATTTCATTAAAAACATAAAATTTTAAATTTTTTCATTTATTTATACCTATTACACTTTAGTAAAATATACTATTATGCGACTGTACACTATGCCTAAAAACATTGTGCAAATTATAAGTATGCATAAATATATTAGTCCTAAATATAATTATTCCAAAGTACATATGCTGCTAAAAATCAATTGTGCCCAAGTATAATTATGCCAAAAAAACTATGCCAAATTCATTGTGCCAAACCATTTTAGGAATATATACATTATGCAGTTATGCTAACGAAAGGGATCCCTATATATTCTTATGTATGGTATCATGTACAATGATACAAATTTAGTGAAATCTAACTGAAATCATATTTCGTACTGTAGCACTTCGTTCTACAGTTTCTACTTTGTTCACCGACAAGAATGAAGTTCTTAAATTTATTGATTGATTGACTGTAGCACTATACTACAGTACGTACTTTGTAACTTTCTGATAATTAAATACCATATAAACGATCACCCTCTTAAATATATAACTGCTTGGCTTCTCATAAACAGAATCCTTCGGCCTCTCGTATATAACGCGCTAGAGTCATAAAAATAAAGAGTCTATAAATACGGGTAATGGTCGTAGAAATCATCAAGAATCGATTACTCGGTGAAATGGTGTCGAATGGAGCTGTTGCCTTTGTATCTGGCAACTAAACGAGCCGGTGTTGCCACTTGCCAGCCACCCAGAAGGATTTATCTAAAAGTCACAATCACCATCATATACTTCCTTGTCCTAATATTACGGGTATTATACGAACTGCCTTCATGATCAGATAGCGATAGGTAACGACATAACTGTAGCAGAGTATATAGCAATGGAATTAAATAAAATATCTTGATCCTGTGGGATGTGCATTTATTGTTAGACAACATGAAAGCGAAGGTGTCAAACGTTTTAAAAACAACATAGAACATACGTTCTAATGAGGTACAATTTACCATCGAAATAGTTCCTATTCAACACACCTCCTTAAATTGTACCGTAGAAGCTCTAATTAATACCTAATATAAAACTAACAGTAAGATAAAGTAAAATAATAACCAAAAAACATGACCAAAAAAATAAGCACTAACAATATCCTAACCTATACCTAAACCGCTAACACATAAATAATATTTCTGCTTTGGCAGCGGTTTCGTTAAGATATCTGCCAGCATCAAATCAGTAGAAATAAATCTCAATACAATATTTTTGTTATTTCTCAATGTATCCCTTAAGAAATGATGCTTTATGTCAATGTGCTTACTGCGGGCATGAAAAACAGGATCTTTTGCAAGTGTAATAGCTCCCTGATTGTCCGCATGCAACGTCACCCTACTAAAGTTATGTAACTCTATCTCACTTAATAAGCTGTTAAGGTAAATAGCTTCTTTCATGCTTAAAGCTAAGCTAACATACTCAGCTTCGCACGTTGAGGTAGCAACGCACTTTTGTTTTTGTGATTTCCAAGAAATCGCAGCACCTGCCAATATAAAAACATTTCCCGAAAAGCTTTTTCGATCTATATGACAGTTTCCAAAATCGCTATCTGAATACCCTATTAAAGACTTACTTGTCTTTTTATAGATAAGACCATATTCCCTGGTTCTTTTAAGATATCTTAAAATCCGTATAGCTGCTTTCCAACATCCTTTATCAGCATTATCCACATACTGACCCATCTTTGCTACAGCATTGGCTATATCCGGCCTAGTACCTACGGATAAATAAATAAGACAGCCTATTAATTCCCTATACGGAAAGCTTTCATTGATATTTTTCTGCATGGGTTGTAACTTTAAACCCACCTCCATTGGCGTAATATGTATTTCTTTGCAATGTTTTTGTCCAAATTTATCAACAATTTTATCAATGTATGAAGTCTGTGACAACTTCAAACTCTTGTCACTCCTGACAATATATATGCCTAAAATAAATTTTGCAACTCCATAGTCCTTTAATTCGAACTCCTTGGCCAATTCAGATTTAAAGCTTTCAATAAAAACTTTTTTCTGACTTGCGATTAAAATATCATCGGTGTACACACAAACAAAGAGTTTGTTTCCGTCCTCGAGATTCTTGAAGTATAAACAAGGCTCGTTCAAAGATTGATTCAACTGCATTTTCTTCAGTTTTTCGTCCAATCTTATGTTCCATTGCCTGCCCGATTGTTTCAAACCATATAGAGATTTTGATAACTTACAAACGTTACCACCCGCCGCTATGTCAGTAAGCATTTGTCTAGCTCGTTCCCTGACCAAACTATCCTCTTCAGTTTTCAATAGTTTATTTAAACTGTCTTCTAGGAGCTCTGGAATTTTCATATACACCTCCTCTAGATATCCATTTAGGCAAGCCGTATTGATATCTACCTGATGTATTTCCATATCTAGCTCCATAGACAATGCGGCAAGTAACCTGACTGTACTAAGCCTCATGACAGGAGCAAAAGTTTCACGATAGTCAATACCGTAGTGCTGACTAAAACCTCTTGCTACTATTCTGGCTTTCTTCTTTTCAGTCTTGTCTATGTTAAGTTTCGTGGTGAGTACGTAGCGACATCCCACTATATCTCTATTAGGAGGTTTTTTAACAATCTTCCACGTATTATTTTTTACGAGACTTCGGATCTCTGACATGATCGCATCTTCCCATATTTTTTTCTCATTA
Organism: Ephestia elutella; assembly: GCA_018467065.1. Taxonomy (NCBI): domain Eukaryota; kingdom Metazoa; phylum Arthropoda; class Insecta; order Lepidoptera; family Pyralidae; genus Ephestia; species Ephestia elutella. The sequence continues at coordinate 8,979,912 of CM031586.1, forward strand.
CTGGTCAGTGCTTCTCTCAATGTCACTTCTCCTGCAGTACCAACAAAGTCTTCACAATCGAGAAATTGTTCATGTGACTGTGTGTTATCATTGTTTTCTCTATTTTCACCTATTTCTAACCTATCCTCTTCCACTTCTTGCTCTTGCTCTGTTTGCACAGGAGCAATTTCCTCTTCCAACTCTTGCTCTCTGAGCACAGAAACATCAACTTTGTCGTTGGAAATCGCAAAAGCTCGAGCACATCGTTCGTTAACGTAATATAAATTACCCTGTCGATTTGCAACTAGCTTAACATCCCCTTTTAGAATCTGTTACTATGGCACTGTCGTCTCTAAAAGTTACATAGAAACCCTTGTCAGTGATCCTAGCAACCGAAATCAAGTTAGTTCTCAAATCAGGAACGAATAACGTATTTAATAACTCGATTACGTACTTAGAATCATCGTTGCATGCGTACAATCTTACCATACCCTTACCTTGTACGAGAGCACTCTGATTAGTAGCCAAATTCAATTTTCCAGAAGTAGGTTGTAAAGTATTTCCAAAAAATGATTTTTCACCGCACAAATGACTTGTACAGCCGCTATCTAAGATCCATTTTTCCTGCTCGCAGTTTGCAGCAAGACAGTTATCTGTAAAAGAGTTAAAAGTTATAAACTCGTCATCACTCTTAGAAGCTATATCACATTTAGACACATACTTTACACTATCTTTCTTTTCTTTCTTGAATTTGCACTCCGAGGCTTTGTGACCAGTTTGGTGACATTTGAAACATTTCATTATGAATTGTTTTTTCGTTTCAAATTGTTTTTCGTCGATTTTTGTCTTTTCCTTATTATTTCGACCCTTTCCTTTTGCGATGAATATCTCATTATCATTTCCCGCATTTCTTGCATTATTCTCCTCAATAACTTTAATTTTCAATACTTCAGGGTCCGGAAAATTGTCTCTCGACTCTATAGCACAGCGAAAATTTTCAAAACTTGGTGGCAAGCTATATAATAACATAATCGACGCTAAGTCATCATGAATATCGATATTCATATCATGAAGTTTATTTTTCGCATCGAAAAAATTAGCCAAATGGGTGTGAATATCATCACCTTCGTTCATTCTGTATAAGGTTAGCTGTTTTAACAAGGACGCCTTTCTGGCTGGTCCTTTTGATGCATAAATTGCTTCCAATTTCAACCACAATTGACGAGAAGTCTGGCAGTCTCTAATGTGTCTAAGTTCAGTCGGGTTCGCATCCTTTGACAACCACATCGCTTCCTCTGCGACTTCTGCTGGTCTTGGAATCTTTCCGTCTACGTAATCCCACAGATCATTCTTGACCAAAATCGCCTGCACTTGAATCCGCCATGAGTCATAATTTTCCCTACCGAGGTTTTCTATCCTCATAGTAGTCATCATTATCCCTCAATACGGCAGTACGGGCAGTCAACAAAAAACTTGTACTTTTTTTCGTACTTACGTTTTTCCGATATTTTATTTCTTCACGTTGGATGAAATATTTAGCTACCAATCCTGGTTTATGCGCCCATAACCATTGTAGCAGAGTATATAGCAATGGAATTAAATAAAATATCTTGATCCTGTGGGATGTGCATTTATTGTTAGACAACACGAAAGCGAAGGTGTCAAACGTTTTAAAAACAACATAGAACATACGTTCTAATGAGGTACAATTTACCATTGAAATAGTTCCTATTCAACAGTAACTAACCTTAGATAATAGTATTAAGAAATTCATATTTCAAAGCAGAATATTTCTTGTGAAAATACTATCATCATCAGTTTGCTTGCAATCGCTGCAAAGAAAATACTGTGAAATGTGACCAGCTTAAACCACGTCACATGACCAAAAAATATGTGAGTCAGATCTGATCGCGTCATATTAGCAAAAAGCGGGTGCTGGAGATGATTTCCCGCCAAACCGAGGGGCAACCCACTGTCAATCACCACAATCGTTTATTAGGATCAGGCGGCGGTGATATGACCTCTCACATTTATCATCTAAAGGGCGTTAATATGTTTCGGCTGGGTGACAGGCGCGATAAGGTGCGGTGGTGACGTCGTTATAATTTTCGCATTTTTTCCGGATATTTTTTGACAACATTCATTTTGGCCAATTTGGGGCTTGCGACATCCGGGTAATTTATATGGGCGGGGTATTTTAAAGAACATGGCTATGTTCTTTTACTTTGCTATGTTATGTTTTTGTTAGGGTAAATCGAGATCATGACTGAGGCTCAATGTCCATTTAAAATAATTCCAAGTAATAAATTAAGTAGCTTAATTGATGCAAAGTGAATTTGCAAAATGAATGCTTCTTGTTAAAACCTCGCAGTACTTCTAAAATAAGATTTAAAAAATTAATGCGAAACAACAAATCAACATAACGCTACATTTCATTGAACTCTAATATCAGTACATGTTAAATATCGTCTTATTTGAATTCTGTTTATAATACTACTACGTAAATTTTAATATCCTTAGCTGATTTTGTAAAAAAGAAGCAATATTCTCTATGTCGCCGGATACAGAACATAGACCCTCTATGAATGGCATTCCTTATTACGACAGAAGCCAGTCATTGGAGCCTAATAAGGGGCAGAATGAATCCTATAAATCACTCATGGCATCTCTTTAGGGCTGGGGGCAACAGGATACATAAGTATGAAAGATATATCACGCCCAATGCATTATATAAATTTTTCGGACCAACATATTAAAAGCCAACATGAAGGTACAGTCATGAATGGATACTTATGTATTCAATTTTAGACCTTATTACATTGTCTTAAGGACCGAATGTTTACATATCAATGGTCGTGACTGTACCTAGAAACATCCATTACGAGTGCAGTTAATAAAACAAATATAAATCCAATGCATCAATGAAACAGATTTGATAAATCTGTCAAAACATTCCTCTTGAATAAACGTAGTTTTAAAACTATGTTGCGAATGATATTAAACATTTGTCAACTATAAAATATAACGATATTTCTTTTTTTTTTTCTTTTTTACATTAGAATCCTAAAAACTTATAGATATGTAAAACATCAATAGCAATTGTCACCCATTGCCGGACAATAATAATTAAGTATTCCGAGGGAGGGCCTAGTTACCTGTAGCACAGGTCCCCCCGGGGACCTATTTCAAGGACTAGTCTCTTTACAAAGATTACATACATACTAACTCAGAACAACATGTAAAAGTAAATTGTTACTTATTTAAGGATGTATTGTAAAGTGTAAAGAGAAAAATAAAGTATTTATTATTATTATTATTATATTTCATATTGAGATAACAGAATAAATTCATACATGTTTTTCATTTGAAGAGATTAAGGTCACTTTCCTGCTGAAGATTATTCAAAAGATAAAAAAGAAAGATTTCAAAAGAGCCAAAGATTCGATTTCTCAAAAATTCACACTTGACGTTCGTATGAACGGAACCCCTTAAAATAACTATAGATATACAACAGAAGCTAAGTCATTGGAGCTAATAGCACTCTGAATGGATCTTATAAATCACTCATCCAGCATCCCTTTCAGAAGGGCTACAAGGAGATAAATATCTGAGAGTTATATCGCGCCTTATGATAACAATGTATCAATTATTCGGCGTTTTGGGATTACACATGTATATGCTAAGCACTTTGGATACATTCCAATCGTCTATAGGATGTCTTACTAAGAGTGGTCTACATGGGAAATACTATAAAATAATTGTAAAAAAAAAATATGGTGATGAAAATTTTATGAAAACTGTTCTTCATCTGATGTATATGAGCTATCCCAATTTGATTCATAATTTCAATAATAGTAGATCACAATAATGTGATTCGTGTTTGTGAAAAAAATATTTATTTAACTTTGCTTATATTTATTTGATACCATTTTTATGAACCCTGCCTAGTATTTATTACTATATATAGAGTTCCTACCATTTTTCGTTGTTTCGCCGGTATTCTTAACAGTTAAACCTTTTTCATATATCACACTATTCGTTGGTAAAAACCTGGTTGAATTGAAGCTTTATTTAATAATTCTGTAACATTTACAATTTCAATAAGATGACTTGTCATATTGTATTCATAAACAAAATTACTATTTTGCCAATTTTGGCATTTTCTGTTTGGGCCGTACTATCGGGGCAGCGTCGGCAGCGGCTGAGGATGCAGCTGAGAAAAAGCGAATGAAATACGCAATTTTGGAGCCACACTACTCTTTCGTGCCCATAGCCGTCGAGACCTTGGGATGTTGGGGCATGGACGCTAAGCGCCTATTTAGGAACTCGGGCGCAGAATAACGGACAAATCTGGCGACTCCTGCTCCTGCTCTTTTCTGGTGCAAAGGGTCGCTATTGCCATTCAACGCGGCAACGCGGCCAGCGTTTTGGGCAGCTTTACACCGGAAACTTTAAGGGGCGGGTTCTAATTCTCTTTGACCTCTTTGATGTAATATGTGACATATACATTTTGTAATTTATTAAATAAAGACAATATTATTTTTGCCAATATTTTCTTTTCTATTTCTTATACCACACTTATATTTAAACTCACTCTGTATGAATACTTTATATACAAATGGGCAACTGCTTTGGCCTCATTTAGATATTTATTGCCGTATAGCACGTTACCCGAGCTGGGTTCTGCTAAACACTTGTACTCCGGCGCAAATTATGCAGAATGCATTTAGACCAGTGCACAATGCACATCACATGCGTTTACCTACATTATATCTAAGCTTGGTCGTCAGATTGTACTAAAAGAAAAACTACATATAGTTAGTGTTTATTTTGTAAGTTTCTCTCATGTTTTTCTTAACAGTGAAAATTCTCTGTTGGAGTAGTTATTTTAGAGTCTTTTAAGTCTTTTTCTTAGTAATTACGAGTAATTCTAATCCCATTTCTAAAATTCATACCAATAACATACACAATCTATAAAATACTTATATCTTTACATCTATGATCCGTTGAAGCAATTTCAGCTATCGTTAGAGCAAGTAATGTTATTGAAGGTTGTGTGTGCTTAAAACTTGTTTTATAAAAACTCCAATTTAAGAAGTCGAGCCACGTTTTCGATTTCATTTTATTGAATGTGCCATCACATCGGCCGATAGGGGCGGATATTGCTCGGCATAAGATGGCCAATTTGCTAGTATTTACAAGCGATGAGCTAGCGTTTCTGACAAAGAATTTGGCCTTTATCGGTAGTTTGTTATTTTGATTCCATTGGAAGTGTGAATTGGATTTGGCATTGTCTAATGAACCTCAGCTTATTCCCTAGAGTAGAGGCGAGGACAGCATGTTCTTAAATTTGTTTTTTTTTTAAGATAGAATTAGTTAAATACCTAGTAATTTAGTTTTGAAAGACTTTATTATACATTTAATAATAGCTGTACTTTCTTAACATTATGGTAAATAGGAATATATAAGAAGTGTTTTATTTCATTTATCACGATCTTTAAACTTGATAGAATGCCTGTACAGTAGGTCCATTAAATATTTGTACCTAATGGTTGTTTTAACTAATTCAATAAGAACTAACATTATTCGAATTCATCGTATTAACAAGAAATCCAAATCGATCGCAATTTACAACACAATATATTTTCCAAGTTTCAGCAAAGAAACTTGTTGATACGTTCTTTTACTCACCAAAGGCGTCTAAGCCGCCATAACATTTATACAAAGACGTCCGTCAATCTGGGCTGGAATCAAACGTCTAGCAGATTTATCCTAAGTGTGGACTATTCTAGACGACTCCTAGTTGAGAGATGAGATGTCGATGAACTTTAGAAGTCCGCAAACTTTTTCAATAGCAATGTTTTGCAGACAGCGCTCAGGCAGTGTTCCTTACTAATGATACTCTCCACGACAGTTCCATGATTAGTCGAAAACTTGTAAATGACTACTTGAACTTCGACGGACCACGTACCTTTTTATTTATACTATGTTTGGTGGGCGTCAAGTCAAGACCAATATTTGTTGGTAAATATTGTACGTGTGACTATCTCATCGCCCGCTGAGTGATGAATGTATGATATGTATCATATAACTATATCTGTTTTTAATTGAGATAATTTTAAGCTATGAATATAAAATACCTACATACCTAGTTGAATTAAAACAATATACTTACTTAAATGTTGAAAATAAAATTTATAAAACAATCTACAAATAAAATGTCGGCGCGGCGCTTCACCAAGACTCATATTTTGCAATTGAGTCGAATAAATTTATTCGCTCGAACTACCAAGTGTTGGATTCACACTGAAAGCATCAAATTTACTTATTCATCGAATCGAATTCATCTTGTAGAAATCTTTTCTAGTTTTCTCACATTTTAACTGGAGATATATGAGCATTTCTATAACATAGAGTTACAACTTAAGTTCTACGTAGTTATACAAAAATTTTAAAGAAAAGTATTTTTTCAGTAGTAAATTTTATAAAAATTATTTATAGCTTTTCCATTTCATTATCAGAAAACCAACTACATTTTTCAAATTTATTGTCAATAAATCTGCCTAGTCTAGACTCAATTACTTCAGTTTGGTAATAGATACCATCATTCATTGATATTAAAATATTACCATTTATCATAGACGATTCTTAATGTAATTAGTTTCTAGAAGTACCGGATCCAACTCACTTCAATGTATCATTTTGATAGATAGCATTATTTGCAAACAATAAATTAACAACAAATTGATTGGCTTCCAACTTGCTCGTATCTGGGGTTGACCACCTCATTTTTTGTTGAATGTTCTTTAGATCCAGTTCCGTCCGTACCATTAATAAAGGCAATTATGCGTTATATCAATGAAATAAATCTTCATATGTGACGGTACATCACGTAACTCACTACACAGACCGGGGGCACAAAATAATAAAAGAACAGAAATGGCACGAACGAAGATAACAATCATGCCTAGAGATGGGCGCTTGGATAAATTTCCGGAAGGTAAAAATGGGAAAGAATGGGTAGAATTGGTAAAAATTAATTTATACCCATTTATACCCGATATTTTTTATTTATACCGGGAAGAAATTAAAATGAAAGTAAATTATCCTTATTTTCTTTAATACTGATAAAATAATAATTAAAGTATAAATATTAGGTGTGTTTTGATTATAAGGAAGATAAATAACTAGTTGTTTTCGGTTCAAATATTAAAAAATCATAAACAACAGATTTAAAATCATATGTATTCAAATAATATTTTGAAAATAATGATGCATTTTTAGTATATGGCTGTTTAAAGTAGAATTAACAAAAAAATCAAAACATCTTCAGTTGTATTATAGACTAACTTTTGCCCGCAGCTTCGCCCGCGTGAATTTCCTTCGGGAACAGTGCTTTTTCCCGGGATGAAAAGTATCCTATGTCCTTCTCAGTACTTCTAACTATGTGTATGTGAAATAGGAAGATTGGTTGAGTAGATAAAGCGTGAAGAGGTAACAAACAAACTCACTTTCACATTTATAATATTAGTTAGGATTTGGAGGTAACTTCGCAATATTTTTCTATCGAGAAAATTTTATGCAAGCGTGTTTTTGAGAGAGTTAGTAATTGTTCCATAACGACCGGTCCTGCGCTGCCCGCATCCGGTCGTTATGGAAATCCTTGGGGGAGGCCTTTGTCCAGCAGTGGACGTCTTTCCTCTGACAGAGAGAGAGAGAGTGTAATTAAGTTGGCTGACATTCGTGTAAGGCGGGCCTTACGATTCGATGATCGCCTAGCCGTTCAATAGAATTCCGGCATTTGGCAAACTTGTTCGTCGCCCCGGCATAACATTTATCGTCTAAAACCAGTTGGCTGCGAATGAGTCAGAATAAAGATACCTATATCTTGTCAGGTCTTTTTGTAACCAAAACGTAAATTGTACACTTTATAAGTACTTTTATACACAGTACTTAATTTAAAAACTAAATATGTGCTTATTTCATAATAAATCTTAACGATATATTGTAAAATATCGTAATTACAAACATTTTAATTGATTTTAATTTTTACCCGGTATAAATTAAAAATTCCTGGGAAAATATGGGTATAAATGGATAAATTTCCGAGTCTCGGAAATTTATCGGGTAAATGCCCATCTCTCATGCCATTTGTCATCAACACAACTCAAATAGTACAATGCTATTTTTAATCTTATTACAGGATAATTAGAAAATAAATAACAAATCTTTAATGTCAGTGTATATTTTAAATTTCGTACAGTTCGAGCTGCTCAGCATTGCACAGAAATTTTGAGCATTGAGTCAGTAGTATAGAACAGGGTAAGAAAAATTATGCTGTTTGCGTGACTTGCTTGTAATTAATTCCAACAGTGGACTTTGTCTTATATGACCACAACTAAAATAAGCAGACTCGCTGCTAAAACATTAAGTAACAGAAGCTTTAGTTCTGTAAATTTTTACTTTGTGACAGTAACTGCAAAATTCGTATATGGCCTTAGAATTCCTGCACGCGAATCTTTACGAGAGCGGATAACAACAAAAACATCACATTTTTTTGTCACAACTCACAACCACCATTGTCAACAAAACGTGACATGTGCTGAGCCTGTACCCTACATGTATGCTTAGGACGATTCATAATGAATTTAATGTTCAATGTTTTTTATAGTTTTATCGCTATGAAACTTTGGTAGTTTGAAATTATAAGTTGATTTGATGATGGTGTCAGAATAGTGCAAAATCGTCAGTAGCATACTTTTAGTATTTTATCGAGATATTTACATGTAATAAGTAAACAATAACGTATGATATCTAGCCGTAGATATTTTTCCTTCAGGAGCAAATGATGCAATTACCATCAAGGGCAGGGATATATCGTGAATTACGGAACTAGTGCTCGCGTTTGTCTCCGCGACATTCACCAGATAGCTCAGATTGTCTTGTTGTTCCGTTCTAGTGGCAATGTTTCTTTAGTGTCTACTGTAACAAATATATAACTCGACACTTTCTCTCATAAATAAGTGTGTAATACGAGCTTAGATAAAGATAGCTAAATAGATAGAGGAAGACAAATCACACGGTGGGAGAATGACCTTAAGCTGACCGCTGGTTCCAACTGGAGAAGAGTGACTGGCGATAGAAGAAGGTGGAAGTTGCTAGAAGAGGCCTATGCCAAGACGCACTCTAAAACAAGATATATCTTTAACAACTTTACACAACAACAGGAACTGTTTCAGTAAAGGAGGGCTTCACTGCTCAGATTATCAGATTGACGATTAATCGAACTGGCCACTTCATCACGTTGTGTTTGGAATTCCAAATAAAATTTATTTTAAATTTGAAATTGTTTCTCGCGCCGCCATTAAATTTTTATATAACTGTAGCTTCGAGCAACATAAGCTCTATACTGTAGTCAACATAAAAAATAACACCTTTTTTTCCTATTTGTTCCAGGATGCCTGGGCGCGCTATCAGCAGGAGTGGCCCTGGCGCTGTCTCCGGTCACGGTGGCGCTCTGCGTCAGAAAGTCGACCAGGGTGACCGCGGTGGTCGGCGGGCTGGTCGCAGCTTTGGGCTGCCTATTCACCTCCTTCGCCACGCAATTTCATCAGCTTTTCTTCAGTTACGGTAAGCTTTTTCAAATGGTTGCCTGGAAGAAATTGCTTACAGCGATAAGGACGCCTTTTGGGCATCTTCTTCTCTTTTTTTTAGCTTTAAGTTACTATAAGTATATGTACCATGTGATTACTTGTGTGCAAATAAAGTGTTGTTGTAGTAATTTTGTTTCGGGATGACTACAGATGAAGCCATTGCGAAGACTTACTTGAGCCGCAAAAAATCAAAATCAGAACCGAGTCTGATTCTCGACTGCCATAAACACGAAACCAACCATTAAGTATTTGTTCTAATCTAAATAACTGCTCAATCAGCGTCTTATTCTAACCTCTTTTGTAATTAATATAACATCACTCTTATAATAAAAAATTTTTCCCAAAAAAATGAACCGACTTCCATTGTAAAACTTAAAATCATGAAATAACTTAATAGGCAGATTAATCAAAAAGAAAATGTATTGGCATGCTACCTACTGAATGAGGTGAAGTCGGTGCCAAGTGCAAGGAGTAAGGATAAGTATTATGCATTTTAATTACACATGATTCTAATTTAGATGATTTAATTTTTAATTTGTAAAGACGTGTAAAGAAGATTAGTGACTACTCATGAAGTTTGAATCTTAGTTGCTTATGTAGGTAATATGGATAGCAAAAGTGAATTAGGTCGAAAGCACCTTTGGGGACCTCTCAAAGTATTATTAAATTCAGCTATTATAATAAAACAAACATGATTATAATTTAGTAAAGTTACAATGTCTGACATGGGTTTGTATCTGCACCAATGGCTTGGCAATGGATGGCATGATTTCTCATATTATTCGGAATAAAATCTTAAAAACTTTAAATATGATTGCTACAAATTATCTACCTAAGCAATCATGATCCAACTTTTATAGTCGCTAATCACTATTTCTGTATTGGGGACATGCATAGAGAATCTTGAGTTTTCATAAAATAACAAAGGGCATGCTGTCGCGGGCTTTTACTCTATAATCCAATGTTTGAATTTTAATATTTTGTTAGGTATCTTTAAAATGACCGAACAGATTCTGACGTGGTTAAAATGGGACCAACTTGGGAATAAACTATTTCGAATAAAACAATAATTTCGGAAATCAGTCCACTATAGACGGAGAAATCAGCGAACATACATAAAAAAAAAACATACATACATCGAAACATATAACCTCCTCCTTTTTTGGGAAGTCGGTTGAAAATAGATGTAATCTCTGGGTCTAATATCGTAACCTAAGGCTAGTAGTAGGTATGGTAGGTACTAAACTAAGCTTGACGGACCATTCCCACTAGACGTCTGAAATATAGTGAAGAATTAACTAGTGAAGTCACTTTATCCACCGCATCCACAATTAGAGACACGAGTATTTATGTAGACTGTTGCAAAATATGTAATTAACGAGACAAGTTGGCTGCGGCTGTCTCCGAGTGTGTAGTAAACTACACGTAAATTACTCTGGAGCTTGTCGTGGCCTTCTGTAGCTGTAGAACTAATTGGAACAGTCCCGTTTAAATTACTTAGCACCTATCTACATTTAACAAAGATGTTATACACTAGATGCGCCTTACAATTCAGCTGCTTTGGGAATTTCAGGATATGACATTTACCAAGCTCGTCCCTAAATAAGTAATATTATTCTAAGAATTATTGAAATAATGAACTATTCCGGTGTGGCCGGTAGTTCCAAAGAGAAAACAAAGTATAACTAAATGTTCTTCCAGTTTTAATATTTTATACTGATATATCTTTAATTATAAACTATGTTTAAATGTTTCTTGAATAGCTGATATATCTATGGTATTCGTATATATCTAGTGCAAGTATTTTAGCTAAGATAAAACAACTATAAAATACTTTTAAAAGATATTGACATAAAATTCTCAGTGTGCCGACTTTCCAACCTTAACTCAATATTTGTGTTTGAAACTTCTCAGGAAATTAACTTTTTTATTCCCGGGACAGCGACGACGAGCGTACCTAGTAAATACTCGTAAAAATGTTTTACAACCTTTTTCAAGTGTCAAGGTATCAAGTTTCAAAACATATCTAGAGTTTAATTTTATCGATAGTTTTGGTACCTAATTACTTGGTTATTATGATAGTAGGTACCTAATATTTTAATTACGGTTTTCATCGGTTGAACAGTTAATAAAATAAATAATAAAAAAACAAATAATACAAAAACATTGTATACCGTATATGAGACAAAATAATAATCATGAAATTTTTCCTCAAAATTCTTACGAATCCACACGAAAAATAAATAAACAAAAAATATAGAATATCAATTAGTATAATGGCAACAATAACAATAAATAATACGATCCGCTCTCACTCGCGACATATCGATGCATTAACATAAAATAAATAAATCGCAACGTTAATGCAGCCCAAACTGCGAGCACGCACTTTCTGACAACTCAATTTATTTTGTCACATTCATACTCATACATGAGACTAAAAATAAAGAGAGAACAGATACAACCCCACCAGACACTGTCAACAAAGTTCAATAACATGCTAATGCTAATCCTCTTGAAACTAAGTTTTTTCACACAACACATAGGTTCCTAAAGTTCTCTTTGACAAATAATTGAAGCTTACATTATTGTGTGTCTTTATTGAAATAATCTAATCTTTCGTATACAGTAAGTAAATAGATACTCCCCCTTCTTCAGTCGTATTCCTCATGACTGAGGGTCGTGGTCATTATATGGATGGAATGATACACACACGACTATCTTGGCAATGTTAATGGAGTAGTTTACCATTGCCTTCTCCATTTCACACACTAACTGATAATCATCAACAGAGCGCAGGTTTCCTCACGATGATGTTTTCCTTCACTGGAAGCAAGCAAGTGATGGTTGATGAAAATTAACATGAGTTAGATTAGTATACAAACTCATGTTGCCCGGGCAGGATTTGAACCTGAGACCTTTGCAGCCACAGGCGGACACCCACCACTGCGCCTACCACTAAGCCACATACATAAGTATAAGTTATATGATACTAGCTTCTGCTCGCGGCTTCGCCCGCGTGAATTTCCCACGGGAACAGTGCTTTTTCCCGGGATAAAAAGTAGCCTATGTGCTATTCCAGGTCATTATCTACCTTTGTACCAAATTTCATCGAAATCCGTCCAGTAGATTTTGCGTGATTGAGTAACAAACATCCTCACAAACTCACAAACTCACAAATTCACAAACTCACAAACTCACATCCAAACTTTCGCATTTATAATATTAGTATGGATATGGATAACTATAATAATGGTACGTAAGGTATATTTCTGAACAGAGGCTATTTTGTACCAGACCTGTTTCTCCCAACTTCAAAGGTATCCAGTAATTGATTCTTAAAGTTAATAAACGGATATTATAACATCAGCAATTACATACAAATGTCTGCAATATTCCGGTTTGCAAGTTATTGCGAAAATCCGTTTTTATACGAGTCCATCTCGTCAGATATGATGAAGATGTCCGTATACTATTTTTACCCATTTTACAAAATTTAAATATAGAAATAGTAGAAACTTGTTATGGAAAATTTATCTACTACCAAAGCTTTATATAACCCATCTACTTCTATTAATACGATACCTAAATTAAAAAAAAAATGTTTCTACATGCTTATGTCTACTAACAATAGATCCGATTTGAAGAAGTAGTCAAGCAATGGTCGAAAAGAATTAATTTCTGTGCGAGGTATTCCTAACTGCTGTTGTAGAGCTGACTCTACATCGTTTCTCGAGTAAGTCCTCCAAAAATGTATATCCCTAATTTATATATTTTCTATACAGGGTGTTTGGGTAAACACTGTATCCTCTCTAGAGGTGAAGGTACTCATGAATGTGAACAACTTTTTATATGGGACCGACTCTGAAATCTCAAAAAAAATCAGCTGTTTTGGGCAAGTAGGTATTGAAAAATGTATGGAACAGCTGATTTTTTTTTTTAATTTCAGAGTCGATCCCATACAAAAAATTGTTCACATTCATGAGTACTTTCACCCCTAAAGGAAATGCAGCTGTTTACCCAAACACCCTGTATATTATAAAGTCCCTAAATATAAACCATTCAATCAGAAATGGCATGCAATTACTAACAGAATTTTCTCTATCCACGAATACAACGGAGTCTGTTTTATGACAATGTTTATTGAATAGAATCAATAAGGCACCAATTCGGCGTTTTAGTGGTAATAAAAGCTAATGTTTTGTTTATTCACTGTCGAGATACTTTCGTGGACATAAAATTTAGTGTCAGTTTGGAAGTTTACATTCAGAGACAACATTTAGAGTTTCGGTGTGGCACCGGGCGCCGACGTGTCAGGGTTTGAGGGCCATTGAGTTTTACGTCCAGTGTTCCTCAAAACTTTAACTATTTAAAAGCGGGGTCCCCTTGTTTAAGACCTCTCTCGTTCTGAATGCAGTCGCACAAAAATATCGAATACAACGTCGTCTACTGCATAAATGCAAGTGGTGGCTTACTGTGGCGACCAGGGTAATACGTTGGCGCCCAGTAGAAACGCATTAGCATTTAAATTGAAGCGATGCACGCCGCTCTTTATGATATTTAGCTGCTAACCTCTCAAAACGATATCCGATGATGTTTTGAATTGTAATAAGCGATTGCTGTTTTTGTATTTTGGGATTTCTTTTAAAATGGTATTTTATTTTTATACTATTTTAAAACATCTACTATAGTCACTTTTTTTCAGAATTTACTTTTGCAGTACTAGGTACTTAGATACTAGAGTATCATAAGATCTTTCTTGGACCTAATTCAATGATCGACTATTCGATCTATATATTTAAGGGGTTGGTTTTTATAATAAGTTTGGGGAACCAAACTTACCTAATAAAACTAAGAAAAGAGAGTTTGGGCTCCTTTAATTTGATAAACAGCGATTCATCTCGAGATGGATGAATAGATATGGTCCATTTATTCATAATTATCCTATTATATGAACAATCTTCACGGAACTTTTAGTTGAATTTTGTTGAAAATAAATTAAATATTAGTTCAAACCTAAACATTCTAAAGTAAAACGAAAGTAATTTCCTGAAAAGTCTATTTTAATTTATAATGTTGTAAAATCATAAAAAGACATGGTAAGATTGTTTACATAATAGGACAATTATGAATAAATGGATGTATGTCAAAGGTTAGGGTAATTGTTGACAGACCAGGTACCTACCTACTAACTTCTAAACAACAGCTCGCGTCAACAAGATAAGTTCTAATGACATTAGCAAATGAAAACATTAGAAGTAACGACAACGCCTGTAACAAGCTGGCACGGATGCAACTGGGGCGGTCATTGGAGGTGTAGATAAAGCGCGGGAAACTGCGACTACGATGCACTTTATTTGACAGTTACGGGGTAACACCGCCAATATGCGGCGACAAAGTATTTAAACTATAGAAATAAACTTCGTGACAATATCATTATTATTGTGAGTTAAAGTAATTTTCAGTCACAACTCGTCGCACAAACATCTAACATAAAATTAAATTTTAGGAAATTGTATTTTAGGCATTTTTTTTAACTAGATGCTTCTTCTTTCTTGTGGGAATGAAAAGTACTTACCCTATGAGTTATTTCAGGTTTCATTCTATCTGTACGTTAATTTTTTTCTTAAATTTACTTGAAAGTACTTTTTTGTACTTTTTTGCTTGAAAGAGTAACAAACGCCCAAACAAACGTATATCCTACTCGCACAAAGTTTCACGTTTATAATATTAGTAGGAGTTGTTTTCATTTTCAGTGTTAATTCAAAATTACTTCAAGCTATTTTATGAATTTAAAATATTTAAAAAAAAGTTACTCTGACAATTTTACTTAAGAAAATATATCGGAAAAATACTTAAAGATACTATAATAAAAATATTTTTGCGGTGAGCACATATAACCTTTGAACAAAAATATAACCTTTATATTCTCCCTATTTTGTACCGTCGGATAGACCGTAATCTGATATTGTTGGTATGAAAATGCTGGGAATCGCCTGGATAACCTAAATAAGCGAAGCCATTCCTATTTATACTAGGTGTTAAATGACTCAGTAGCGTGTGATAAGACTTAAAAATATGGCGAGTATTTGCAGTACCCACTGGGATTTTCTATGGAAAAGGGTATTTTTTCTGCTAATTACAGTAGCATTATTTGCATATCATGAAAATTACTACCTCGACTTCCGTGCGACAGCTTGTTAAGCAGCTGATATGCATCTATAATAGTTGGTTACTAGGCTCTTAGGCACGTTATCACTTAGACTTAGGTGCCCTTCTTCATTGTGGTGGAACCTAGATAGGTCGAAATAATCATAAGTTGCATATTAGGTCAAGTGGGCTTCGCCGTGGAAGTATTGAGTCGGCATTTCCATAGAAAACATCGGTATATAAG